>WPIO01000168.1:455000-669144 GCA_009760855.2 Cristatella mucedo
ACGCTACGTCAGCAAACCAAGTTCTAAAACCTAAACCGTAGCCTGGCCATTGAAAGCCGCGAGTCGCCGCATGTAAATAAAGCATTTTAAAGTTACTATAAGCTAATACGCATTTGATAGTCGGACTAATTTTTTACAGTATTTCTTGAATTTCCCTCTTAACCCTTATTCAAGCTTTGCATATGCCGGAGGACTCGAGCTCACGAACTTGGTCATAAAATGCATTCACCTTAATAATAATGTTAATTAAGTAATAGTAATATATTGTTACAGCTTCCTCGGAGAACTAAGTCTCTTTTTAGGCACTTAAAAGATGCAGAGAGCGCATGCCCAAATGATTATTGATGATGCAATCGCAATGTAAGGCTGAACGCTCGCCGCGGGAGGGGCAACCTGCTGCTTGCCTACCTCTCGGCAAGCGGCAGGTTTCGCTAACTGTCGATTCGCTTCGCTTCTCGAAATACGCAAGTCGCCTCGCCTACAACGTTTCTGGCGCCAGCGTCACTCCTTGTTAGTCAGCAGTTGTGAGTTCGTGGCGTGAACTGGACCAATATACACACACACAAATAGGGTATTTTACTGATCTTTATGAATAAGCCAACATTGTGATTTGCCCATATATGTGCGTGCTTACACTGGCCATGCTGCCAATAACCACATTTACATAATTATAATGATAATAATACTAATAATATTGCACTTGATGAAGCGCCCTCAGAGAACTTAATCTCTTTCTAGCCGCTTTACATTTGCTGCAAAGGGAAATGCAATTGAATGGTAAGTAAAATCATGCTTGAAAAACAAACAAAATGAATAATATGGCTAGGGGTGACATGCACAGGGTCAGCATGCAAATGTGGTTAGTGGAATGTTGCTACTGTGCATGTCACCCTAACTATGATTTGTTTGCTGACATTGTGCATGTTACCACTTGAACACGCCCGGGCAACTAACCGTTAGACCATGCTTCTTTTGCAGTACATGTAAAGTGTCTAGAAAGAGATTAAGTTCTCTGTGGTTGCCATAAAAATCTAGTATTATTAACCTTAAAAAAAGAAACATTTAATTAATTTGTATTGCGCCTTAAGAGAACTCAGTCTCTATCCGGGCGCTTCATGTATGCTCAGGGCTCGACCCCACGACCTTGGTCATCAAACAGATTCACCTTGACCCCTGTAGTTAAAGCGAGAACCTTAACCCCTGGACCAAACCAGGACAGCAACCTTACTTTACTTTGATGAGATGTAGATGAGGAGTGGATGAAGTTATAAGTGAAGCTCATATCTCGACATCCGTCGACTTGATGAAATTTAAAATAAAGCTAAAAATGCACACGTGCCTCACAGCATTTCGCGGGTAAGTGGAAACGCTTATGCCTGCTGATAACGTGTAAGTGATGACTACCCAATTCAGTTTCGCCCTTTGCAGCATATGTAAAGTGCAAGGAATAATATTTAGTTCTCTTGGGGAGACATCAAAATGTCTTAAATATTAAATTTATGTTAATAATTTGTATATACATTTTGTAATTATTATCATTGTCAACTGTCGTAGAGTGAGCCTTTGAAGTATGGCGTACACCAGCGATTTGTGTCAGATCCGTTTCCTCTCACTCTGGACGATGTAATTGCCAAACACGACCACACGACCTAGGCTTAATCGTTTTGCTTTTGCTTTTGACTCCTAGCTGCACCATCGGTATTTGATTCTCTCTTCCCCTCTCTCTCTCTCCCTCTCTCTACCTCCCTCTCTCTTTTTCTTTCTCTATCTCTCGCTCTCCCTCTCGCTTTCAGTACTTGAAAAGACTCTCAACTTCATTGCAGCTTGTATTGCTGACGCTAGCACTTCAATGGTGGTGAGGTGAGCCGTGATAGCACACAGGTAAGGCGATTGCTTTTCACGACCTCGGTCCCTAGGTCGTGGGTTCGAATCCTGCGTCGTGTGATCCTTTTATCACCACTGCAAGCGGTGGTGACAGCCGTAAAGGCTCTTCCATCGCTATAAAAAAAGAGGCTTTTGAAAAAATCAGCTAGCATTTTTTATGGCTGCAAACTTTCTCATATTGAATGGCAGCAAAACAAACTTAATAGTTCTGGGGAAATCTGGTGTGCCGCAGAAATGTAACTTAACGTCGTGTATCTGCGTCTGTAACTCCAAAAGCCACAAGGACCTACTGAGAGTTATGCAAGAGAGCTTCCTATTTCTGTAGCGCACTCAAGGCCTAAGCGACTTTTGGTACGCATGCTTCCCTTAAAGCATATTTGAAGTGCCTATAGATATATCTATTTCTCTGAGGTTTCTATACAAATGCCTTTTTATTATTATTATACCAATCACTAAAATAATGTATATAGCTTAAGCTCTCGTTTTTAAAAACGGAAGAGAGTAGTTTCAGTCGAATGGAGTTACTTAAATCATGACTAGAACTGTTCTGAAAATTCACTTCTGTGAAGCTGCTTAACGACAATCATTTGAAGATATCTTAGGAAAATGGAGACTGAATAATAGTTTGCTGCAACCTCTGAATATAAGCCAGGCCTTTTTAAGCATTGGTCAGTCACTAGGTAACATATTATAATTTACTTCGGGCCATAATCCTTTTTGCTTCGGTAGTGATGACAACGTTGTTTTGAATTCTCCTATTTTTCAATCAGGCACGACCTGGATGTCAGGTTCGCACATTGGCCATGTTGTGCCGCTATCTGAATTACTTTTAGTTTGGCAGACATTACAATACGTTTTAGTACATGCTGTTGCAGAGTACGCAATGTAATGTAATGTAATGTAATGTATCTCCTTCAGTAACTCCATAAAGTCATAAAGACCATGTGGGTGTTACGCATGAGAGTTATGTAAAGCCCACTCACAGCCTAAGCGGCTTTCGGTACGCATTCGGTACCCAACAGACTTCGTCTCACGCAACAAAGAGAAAGTGGGAAGCATAGCAGAGTCAGGAGAGCAGTAGAGGTAGTGAGTAGCATAGAAGTAGCAGTTCAGGACCGCTGAAAAAGATGTGCCATAGTCGGCAGTTGGAGAGTAGATGTCGTTGCGTAAGAATTGTGGAAGCGAGTTCCACAGTATAGGACCTGCAGAGCTAAAGCTTCTGTCGCCAAAGGTCTTTAAGCGGAGGAATGGGACAGCTAATTTATTGTCCACACAGGACCTGAGGGCACGAACAGGCTGAAACTGATGCAGCAGTTCAGCTAGGTACGAAGGAGCCAAACCGTGGTGGGCCTTGTGGGTCAGCGTAAGAACTTTGCTCTGTATCCTTTGCTCAACCGGCAACCACCCTAGCTCTTTCAGTAGAGATGACACGTGCTCAAACCGCTGGGACTTGAAGACCAGCCTTGCAGCCATATTCCTAGTCCGCTGTAGTGGCATAATAGCTTTAGTCAATAGTCAATAGGCACATTTGACAGACACAGTATCAAGAAGTTACTAGCACATGCAGATGCATTGTGCTACTCGTATGGACAAAAGCAGAGAGAGAACAGTGATAGTTTTAAGTTAAGATATCGGAGGCAAAGCATACATAGTGGTTCTCGAGTGCCTCCCATCTCACGTGGCCATCACTGACATTGCATTACAATGGATATTTCAGGGCATTGTTGTCAAAGGGTAACAGCCATACCAAGGGTACCTAATGTATGGGGTACCTTCGGGATCCGTGCGGTAATCGCCAAACTAAATCGAGGCTTTCATTTTTATGCAGATGATAAACAGCTCCACCAGTGCTTTGATCCTTTCCTGCCGTCCAATGAGTCGAACATTCTTAACTACAAGGCAACATAGAAATACTAGCTGATTTAACGACCTCATTTATATAGAAACAGAAGAGCCTCAACGGCTTTCACCACCGCTTGCAGTTGGCACCAAAGGGTCGCCTACTGCAAAATTCGAACTCATGACCTCGGACGTGGAGAGCCAGCACCTCACCTCCTGGGCTATCATGGCCCAGTAACATATACTACTTTTATGGCACTTGGACGGCAAACTTTTTCAAATTGAATGAGATGGACCCAACCAAATAGTTATGGGGAAATTTTGAATTGCTCAGAAATTGAAAAATCTAACCCTCTATATGAGCTCTGCATGTCTTCTGGGACAGCTGCTTGTCATTTTTTAAAGGTGACCTGCCACTAGATGGCGACATCAACTCCAGTCATTGAAAAAAACTTGGGCCTGCCTAAACAAGGATACCACATCCAAGCTGGTCCCAGCATTTGTCATATCCAATCTCGACTTTTGTAGCTCACTGTGAGCACTGCAAGCATGTCTTCTGCCTGTGCAACAAGGCACATACCGGCGGTGAAGAACTCTGCGGCAAACCTTGTCTGTAGTTAGCGACACAGTACAAGTGTTACCGTTTCTCAATGACACGCACTGGCTCTATTAAGGGGCCGCTGATCGAATATAAAGTCAGGGCAACTCACTTTTAGGTCCCGGTCAGGTCAGGTCAAGGTCAGGCAAGGCAAGGTCAGGTCCCCGGTCTCTTGCTTCAAAATACCATCGTAAATACTTCCCAGCCGATCAGCCTTGGCTTCGTATCGCCCCACTCTCAAAGAAGTCTTTGGCTAAGAGTGCGAGCAACCTCAAATCTTATGGAGGCTTTGGCTTGAGGTCGCGTGCCCCCAAAGCTGGGAGCTCACTTCTGACTGACATCACGACCTCCTGACTTTAAAACACTTAATTTTTTCATTTTCTTTTCTCTAAATTCGGAGCAATCTGAGACCACCAATGTGAAAAATACTTAAGCATCGAGAATAAAAACGATTCCGAAACGACTCTTGGCTACCTTGGTTAGCAAACCTATTGGTTACCAGTCCAATGCTATCTCTATTCTCTTGCGTCAACCTACCTATCTGAATTAGTAATAATAATAATAATAATGAACTTGATAAGCTAGTTTGGTCTAGCGGTTAAGGTGCTCGCCCCTACCAAGGTCTGACTGAGGTCGTGGGCTCGAGCCCCGAGGCATATGTGAAGCGCCTGAATAGAGGTTAAGTTCTCTTGGGGCGCTATACAAATGAATTATATTTACTGAAACAAATGTGCACATTCGTGCTTCCATAAAGCTCCCTACGAGTAAAGCAATTGTGGAGTCATAACCTATGACCTTCCTTAAAAAGTTTCCCAAGGTTTGTGAATGCGATGTGCTACCTTAATAAGGTCTAGTAAAAAGAGTTCGTCTCCTGGAGACCCTATACCACCACTTAGCCCTGCCATAACCGAGAATTTTTATGCTCCTTTAGAAGTGGGGTTGTACCCGAGTCTTTCAAATCGGCAGTCGTTAAAACCATACTTAAAAAGCCTGGATTAGATACAGAGGTCCTAGCAAACTATCGCCCAGTTTCCCTTCTTCCGTTCTTGTCAAAGATTCTTGAAAAAAATGTTGCTAAGCAGCTGGTTGAACATATTGAAAAGAATTAAATGTCAGAAACATTTCAATCAGAGTTCAAGAGGTAGCACTCCACTGAAACTGCTCTCCTCCGTGTTAACAATGACATTCAACGTTTCAACGACGACGGGAATGTCACTGCCCTAGCTCTGCTAGATCTGTCTGCTGCCTTCGACACCATTGATCCCGATGTCCTACTTGAACGATTGAGAATAACGATCAGTCTGACAGATGATGGACTGGCAATGTTTAAATCGTACTCGTCTGATCGTGTTCAATCCGTGTCGTATGAGGGTCAGGTCTCATCAACGAGACGGGTCACCTGTGAAATCCCACAAGGGTTCGTCCTCGGTTCCTTGCTGTCCTCCATTTATACTCAACCTCTGGGAAAAGTTATTAAGGCCCACACAATTAGGTATAATAACAATAATAATATTGCACTTGATAAAGCGCCCTCAGAGAACTTAATCTCTTTCTAGGCGCTTTACATTTGCTGCAAAGTGATACGCAATAGAATAGTAAGTAAAATCATGCTTGAAAAACAAACAAAATGAATAACATGGTTAGGGGTTACATGCACTGGGTCAGCATGCAAATGTGGTTAGTGGCAGCATGAACAGTGTCAGCACGCATAAGCACATCGAGGACGAATCACAAGGACCCACTAAATGCTGTCCTAAATAGGTATGTTTTTAAGTTTCTTTTAAATGTGGTCAGGTCAGGGGATGTTCTGATGCAGGTCGGGAGGGAGTTCCAGGCTGTGGGAGCATACGAGCTAAATGCACGGTCTCCAAAGGATTTAAGGTTTGTACGAGGTATCACTTTTAAGCTGAAGATACTTAGCTGTATTTGTCATTCAAACCGTCGGAATCTGCTGCAGCAACTGATGTATGTATGTATGTATGTATGTATGTATGTATGTATCTCCGTCAGGTGAGCCGCGATGGCACACTAGGTAAGGCGGTTGCTTTCACGACCTCGGTCCCGAGGTCGTAGGTTCGATTCCTGCGGTGGGCGATCCTTTATCGCCACTGCAAGCGGTGGTGATAACCGTAAAGGCTCTTCTGTCGCTATACAAAAAGAGGCTGTTTAATCAGCTAGTATTTATTATTTATTTATTGATTTAACTCCACAAAGTCATAAAGACCATGTGGGCGTTCGCAGGAAAGTTTTGCAAAGCGCACTCACAGCCTAAGAGGCTTTTCGGTACGCATTCGGTACCCAACAGACTTCGTCTCACGCAACAAAGAGAAAGTGGGAAGCATAGCAGAGTTAGGAGAGCAGTTGAGGTAGTGAGTAGCATAGAAGTAGCAGTTCAGGACCGCTGAAAAAGATGTGCCATAGGCGGCAGTTGGAGAGTAGATGTCGTTGCACAAGAATTGTGGAAGCGAGTTCCACAGCCTAGGACCTGCAGAGCTAAAGCTTCTGTCGCCAACTGTCTTTAAGCGGAGGAATGGGACAGCTAATTTATTGTCCACACAGGACCTGAGGGCGCGAACAGGCTGAAACTGATGCAGCTGGGTCAGCATAAGAACTTTGCTCTGTATCCTCTGCTCAACCGGCAACCATCCTAGCTCTTTCAGCAAAGGTGACATGTGCTCAAACCGCTGGGACTTGAAGACCAGCCTTGCAGCCATATTCATAGTCCGCTGTAGTGGCATAATAGCTTTCTTTGGTAGCCCAGCCAAAAGGGAATTACAATAATCAAGCCGAGACAGAACTAAGGAGCTAGTTAAATTTTTTGCAGGCCACTGTGGGAGACAGCTTCTAATCTTGGATAGGGATCGGATGTGATGGCTAGCTATAGAGGCAGTCTTCCGAATGAAGCTTTTGAAATTGAGGCAGCTGGCGAACACGACACCTAGATTACGAGCACGTGGTGAAGGTCGCACGATAGCATCACCTATTAGAACAGCAAAGCCTTTTAATCCAGCCACACGCTTAGGGTGTCCTATGAGAAGCAGTTCGGTTTTATCGTCATTTAATTTCAGGAAGTTTTCCGACATCCAGGATCGAATATCGGCAAGGCAAGCATTCAGTTTCTCAGTTGCTGCAGCAGATTCCGACGGTTTAAATGACAAATACAACTGAGTATCGTCAGCATAGAAGTGATATTCTATTCCACGGGCCTTAATCACTTTTCCCAGAGGTTGCGTATAAATGGAGAATAGCAAGGGACCGAGTACAGACCATTGAGGGAATCCACAGGTGACCCTTCTGGCGTGTGAGACCTGACCCCCACACGACATGGATTGAACACGATCAGACAAGTATGATTTAAACCACGCCAGTGCTTCGTCTGCCAGACCGATCGTTGTTCTCAATCGTTCAAGCAGAACTTCGTGATCAATGGTGTCGAAGGCAGCAGACAGATCTAGCAGAGCTAGGGTAGTGACATTCCCGTCGTCGTTGCCACGTAGAACGTCATTGTTAACACGGAGGAGAGCAGTTTCAGAAGAGTGCTGCCTCTTGAAACCTGATTGAAATGTTTCAGACATTCCCTTATTTTCAATATGTTCAACTAGCTGCTTAGCAACAATTTTTTCAAGAATCTTTGATAAGAACGGAAGAAGGGAAACTGGACGATAGTTTGCTAGGACCTCTGTGTCTAATCCAGGCTTTTTAAGAATAGGTCTAACGATTGCCGATTTGAAGGACTTGGGGACGACCCCTTTTCATAAAGAAGCTCTAACAATCTTAGTTATGGCAGGGCTAAGTTGGTCTGCAAGTGAAGACCACAGAGATGAAGGTACAGGGTCTTCAGGAGACGAGCTCTTTTGCTAGACCTAGGCAGCCACATCACAGATAGAAACATCGGAGAACCTGTTAAGAAAGGTCACAGGTTGAGGAACGGCGATTGCTTTGGTCGGAGGGGGCTTAATGGAGGCACGAATGTGCACAATTTTTTCAGTAAAGAAGGCTGAAAACTTTTCGGCTGAGCCCTTAATAATCTGGGGAGTCAGACCTGACAGCATTGGCCAGTAAATGGTTTACTGTCTTATAAATCTGTTGTGTCCGACTGGCAGGAATTCAGATTTCTAATGAAAAAAGAAGCCCTGGCTTTTTTAAGCTTTCGGGTGTAAACTCGAAGGAAGTCTTTAAAATTGACTAGGTCTGCCTCAGACCCCGATTTCTTGAAACGACGTTCCAGCCTGCGCTTAACACGGCGCATCTTAAGGAGTTTTTTTGTAAATTGAAAGCAATCTCGACGACTTTGAACACGGATAGAGCGAACGGGAGCATGCTTGTCAAGAGCACTCCTGAGTGTCATGTTCATCGCATCAGTGAGGGTATCGAGGCTGCCGGTCGAGTCTGAATGCAGATCAAGAAGGCCTGCATCACAAACAGATTTAAAAAACTTGTCCATGTCAATGCTTTGTAAGTTGCAAATTCAACATTGCCCTGCACGTACGAGGGAGCAGGAACAGTAAACGAGACCGAACAATGATCTGAGAGGGTCAGTGGGCACACCACAAAGTCAGTGGGCAGGACATCCTTAGTGATCACGAGATCTAGAATGTGGCCACCGACGTGGGTGCTATCATTAACGTGTTGGGCCAAACCAAATTTCTCCAGACAGTCTAGAAATGAGCGGACCTGGCTGTTGCTAGGGTTGTCAACGTGAATATTGAAGTCTCCTACAATCAGTAGCGGCCTGTCACACACAAATATTTTAGCGAGGAACTCTGAAAACTCCTCTATAAGCAAGTTTAGACTGCCAGAAGGAGGCCGGTATATCACAACGGTGAGTGATAGTCTGAATGCTTGCGTTGCCGACATTCGATCCTGGATTTCGGAAAATTTCTTGAAACTAAATGACAATAAAATCGAACTACTGCTCATAGGATACCCTAAGCGTGTGGTTGGACTAAAAGGCTTTGCTCTTCTAATAGATGATGTTGTCGTGTGTCCATCTCCAGCACCACGCGTTTTCGACAGTTTTTGTTTGCCTCAATTTTAAAAGCTTCATTTAAAAGACTGCTCCTACAGCTAGCCATCACGCCCGATCCCTATCTAGCACTAAAAGCTATCTTCCACAGTGGCTTGCAAACAATTTAACTGGCTCCTTAGTTCTGTCTCGGCTTGATTATTGTAATTCCCCTTTGGCTGGGCTCCCAAAAAAAGCAACTAGGCCACTGCAGCTGACTATGAACATAGCTGCAAGGCTAGTCTTCAAGTCCCAGAGGTTTGACCGCGTGTCTCCTTTGCTAAAAGAGCTAGGATGGGTGCCGGTTGAGCAACAGATACAGAGCAAAGTTCATACGCTGACCGACAAGGCCCGCCACGGCTTGGCTTCTTCGTACCTAGCTGAACTGCTGCACCAGTTTTAGCCTGTTCGCGCCCTCAGGTCCTGTGTGGACAATAAATCAGCTGTTCCATTCCTGCGCTTAAAGACCTTTGGCGACAGAAGCTTTAGCTCTGCAGGTCCTAGACTGTGGATCTCGCTTCCACAAATCTTACGAAACGACAACTACTCTCCTGCTGCCGACAATAGCTCATATTTTCCAGCGGTCTTGAGGTGCTACTTCCATGCTACTCACTACCTCAACTCTTCTGCTGACTCTAATATGCTTCCCACTTTTTCTTTGCTGTGTGAGATTAACTGTGTTGGCAACTGAATGCGTAACGACAGCCGCTTAGGCTGTGAGTGGGCTACACAAAACTCTCCTGCGTAACACCCACATAGTCTGTATGGCTTTGTGGAGTTACAGACGAAGATACAACTACTTCTACCACTAATAATACATTTGTATAGCACCCTCAGAACCTTATCTTGTTCTAGGCATTTTAAATTTATTGCAAAGGAAGCATGGTCAAATAGTTCAGTCGTAGCATATTCAATGACAACAAACATATCATGGTTTGACATGCAAAGGATCAAAGTGTAAGTATGGTTAGTGGGAGCATGCACAGTGTCAGCAAGCATAAGCACACAAAGGACGAATCGCATGGACCCACATGTTGTGAGCTACGGCTTATTATTTGACATGCTTCTTAAATAATTTGTCAAATCCATTCCAATAAAATAATAAATTCTAGCTTATTTTAACAGCCTCGTTTGTATAGCGACAAAAGAGCATTTACGGCTATCGCTGCCGCTTGCCGCGGTAGTAAAGGATCGTCCACCGCAGGATTCGAACCCACGACCTCGGGACTGAGGGTTTGAAAAGCAACAGCCTTATCTAGTGTGCCATTACGGCAATGGAGACCAGGCCGACAGAGCGGCGGTTCCGGGGTGCCTCTCGCGAATAGTACCCACAGCCGCCAGCTGACCGTCACCTCCGCTGACCTTCACAACGCAGTCGGGGTGCGTAAACGATGCGACTGCGACAGCGCCAGCCTAGCCAGCTGCTGCAATCGCTGGCGGCCGCACATACATTGGCATTGCATCCCAGTGAACTTGCCGTTTTCCCTGCGTGCTTTGCATAGTTGTGCACGAGTCAGTGCACACTGCTTACCTAAAGTCTTACTCGCTGGAGGCCGCTAGTCCCTTCCTTTGTATCTGCTGCATGCTCGTCTAACCGTGGTTCTTGTACAGGACAGCTAAAGTGCATAGAAAGGAATGTTTTCGCTTAGGGCGCCATGCAAATGTCTTGTCAATAATAATATTATAATTATCATCACGTTACTTAGCACTTTTGCATGCTTGCTAGAGCATAAACCTAACTTGTCATTAACTATTTGCTATTTGCTTCTCTTGAAGAGAGTTGTAAAGCACATGCATAGAACATCAGTTGTCTTATGGCTCTATGCAAAGGTCATCAGTATTTTTTATATCATGCATGCTATTAACACGTGGTCGTTGCTACTCTTGTAGCGATTTGCGTCGCACACGGGTTGATATTTTGCAATCTCAGAGTGCTATTAAGACGATACGACAATATTGCTATTTTTATATAAACAACGTTTGCAGAAATTGCTGAGATAGTATCGTTTTGCTGTGCCTCAAACCAACCTCAAATCTATTAGAGGCCATATCTTTAACTCGGATTCTCTTAAACGCGGAACTCCACCCAGACTGACTTCATACAACCCGGAAGCTACGTCTAGACTGGCGAACGTTCTGAGTCATGACATCCGATAGCATGAGGAAACTGTCATAAGTTTTTACTGCTAAGGGATGAGACTGTTTGCAAACGTTACATTATTGATGAATAGTATTATTAGTACATTCCTGCTCGAATAATTACGACACATTTTAGCACACAATGTATCGATTTATTAATGAAATTTTTTCATTTTTTTAAATAAACACTGGAAACAGTACACTTCTCTACGCAGACGAAAGGTTTTCCGAATCCGAGATACTCCCACTTCCGTCTTGGAGTCAACTGTTCGTTGGAGCAACCGTCGTTGAGGTCCATTAGGGCTACTGTCGTACCTAAGTCAACCTGGGGGTGGGCCCACCTTAGGCACGTCAACCCCTCCCCTGATCCTGAGGCCGCAGTGACGGCCTACTAGCTCCCCTTCCAGCCTGAGGCCCGGTTGGGAGGTCGTTCTCGCACGCGCGCACCCGCGGTCGTCAACAGCCTCTATCGCTACTGCTGCGCCGCCTGCCTGACCGCTGGCGGTTCGGATTCGGCCTACTAACTCTCCCCCTTCCAACTTTCCCTTTAAAACATTGGGCCCGGGCTGAGGGGGAGGTGGTGTCTTCGCGCGGTCGTCAATAGCCTTTATCGCCGCTGCGCTGCGCCGCCAGCCTGACCGCTAGCGGTGCGGACTCAGGGCGGGGCGGCTTCGGTGGTGGGGCGTGTACGCGGCGTTTTCCCTAGCGCGACGCCGAGTCCACGCTGTGGTCGACCGACAGGACGGCGTCGCCATCTCCGGACAGGCGTTCGCGGGCGAGCGCGCGATGGGCGCCCCTCCACGCAACCGTTGACGTGCGCCGCACAGTCGGCGGCGCCATTGCGGCTTCTGAGACGCCGCCGAAGGGCAGCCGCGAACCAGCGACGCCATATTGGCGAATTAGGCCACTGGGGGGAGGAGGAGACGCTCTAGTGGGCCGGCTGTGACGTCAAAGGTGGGTTCCTCTGCACCGGCGGCGTTTTCCGGAGGCCGACGAGTTCGGCGGCGGCGGCGGCGCGGCATCAGCGGCGGCGGCGGCTGGAGTGCGTGCGTGTGTGCAGTCGCGCGCTCAGCGCGCCTGGCTGGGCGTCGAGTTTGCCGAGACCGTCGACTGCGATTGGCGGAGAATCTGCGCTGTTACTGCGTTGTCGGTGAGTTAAAAAGAGGGAGGCGGCCCGCTGAGAGCGTCGTCGCTTTGCGATCTGGCGACAGCAGCGGCTCTTAAGTTGTCTCTAGGCGCTCTGGCTGAAGGCCGCGACCCCTTTCCTCGAGGTCCGCTCGCTCGTCGGTCGACTATCGTGGTCGCTGTCCTCCGCTGACGCGACATTGCAGCAGCAGCAGGGGGATAGGAGAGAGTAGCTGCTGCTGGTGCCGTGGCGTGTGCGAGCCCGTTAGCCCACGCACGGCGGCGGCGGCGAGCCCTCGCCGCTCTCGCCCAGCCGCCGCCGCGGCGTCGCCTCTGAAACTCACGTGCCTCTCTGCGGAGTGGGCGTGCCGTTCCCTTAAGTTGGACGTAGAGGAGCGCGTCGGGCGTGCGTCGGACTATCTACCCTTGGGTTTGATTTCCGACGCGATCGGGCACACCGCTGCCTCGCGAGTCTCCAGCCTCGGTCCCAGGTCTCGGTCCGAGCGTTGCCCCGGCGGCAGCCTACGCTCCGATGTACTGCCATCGCTCTTACATTCTGTCTCCCCCTGTCTGTCTTCCCCTGTCTCTCGTCTTCTGTCTGTATGTCTGCCTCCCAGCTGCCAGGCAGCAGGTGCTGCTTCTGCACAGTGTGTTGGGCCCATACCTCGCTGCCCCTCGACCTGCACTTCATCGACCTGCACCTCCTCGTTCTGCACCCCATCGGCCCTAGCCCCCCCCCCCCGTGGCCTTATTCTCTAGCTCCCCAGAGACCCCTACCCACTGAGATCACCAACCCCCTCTCCTAACCCGGCTACTCCTAACTGCCAACTGCCTAGCCCACCTACCCCAACATTCGGTCATTCAAATGCATCATCCTATATAATAGGCAGTTATTGTGCTGCAGCCATTCCGGCGTTCACATAGAAAAACAGCAAATTTAATCAATGTATTTGTGACATCCCTTCTAGACATGGGTTAGTTTGTTCTTGCAGGTCTTCCTGCCTGTGCAATAGAATGTAATAATACTAATACATTTGTATAGCACCCTCAGACAACCGAATCTCTTTCTAGGCACTTTACAGATGCTGTATAGAAAGCATTACCAAATGATTGGTGGTAACGTCCACAAGCAGCAGGCATAATATAAGCAGGTACATCCACACGAAGAACGAATACAAAGACCCACCTAATGCTGTAATAAATAAACGTGTGCTTTAAGCTTCTTTTTAAATGCCTCCATGTCAGGGGACGTTGTGATGTGCATTGGTAGGGAGCTCCATGCTTTGGGAGCATAGGAAGTAAATTCACGGTCTAAAAACGATTTTGAGCTTAGTACCAGGTATGGCTAAATGATTCGAGTCAGAGCCGTGGGTTGCTCGATTCTTCGCCTGGTGGGAAGTAGCTCTGATAGGTAGGCTGTACGGCTAACACGTTTATTTATGACTAGCATTGCCTAGTTGCAGAGATTTGCACTAACATTAAGTGCCCGATTGCACACTAAGGGGGACCAGCAAGCAGTGAGTTACAGAGGGCGAGACAGGATGTCACAAATGCAAGGACCAATTTGATTTAGTATCCCTGTCTAAGCAAGGCTTAATTTTGGGGTGTTATGTAGCTGAGAGTAGGCAGACTTGACTGATGGCAAGGACTCTTCAGCATAATAACTTACATTGGCTTCCCACCATGCAGTTGGCCGACTTCAAGGTCAAGGTCATTATCACTCACTTGTAGGCCAATTCTGGGCTCTTACTGGAGCCTGCCTGTCCAATATTCTTCCTAATAATAATAATAATAATAATAATAATAATAATAATAATAATGCATTTGATAGTGCCCTCAGAGAACTGAATATTTTTCTAGACATTTCATTTGCTGCAAACGAAGCACGATCGAATGGTTAGTGGTAGCATGCTCAATAAATAACAGGAATAACAAGGTTAGCGACGACAGGCACAGGGTCAGCATGTTAGTAATCAGGCTGTACATAGTACCACTGTTCCTCTGACCATCGTGGTTAAGCTGTGCCTCAAACCAACCAAAAATCTTTAGGAGACCGTGCCTTTAAGTTGGTATACTCCCTAAGCCTGGAACTCGACTTATGACATGCCCTGCCTTGAGGACATTTAAAAAGAAAGCACTTAGCATGTCACCTCTAGCTACGCTATGCTTTTTGACACCGTGCATGTTACCAGTTATCGTTTGACCTTGATTCCATTTCACCATATGTAAAGTGCTTAGAAAGAGATGAAGTTCACTTAGGGCCCTATGCAAATGTATTATTATTATTATTATACCTGCTCGTTATCGATAACTAGTTGACAGGCTTCCTTTCCAACTCCTTTAGGTGAATAGGAAGAGATCTAGTTCTCTCAGGGCACTGTACCCATGTAGCATAAATATTACATATTCTTATTGTCGTCGCCGTCCTTGATGGTCGCTGAGCTTTCCTGTCGTCTCTCTCCTTAGAGTTCGACTTACAGTCACGTGGGGTTCATTCCTTCCGGCCGGTGTCACACACTCCGGGCGTCTTTCTTGGAATCGAAGCAATGCGAATGATTTCACTTCAAGCGTGTGCGCTGAAAGCTGAAAGCGTACATGCTGGTCTCACCTCTTGTCTCGTTCTTGGAAAGCTTACCACACTGGCTCTACTTGGAGCCAAACTGTGGATTTCTGCCTCAGTGGCACCAGTCGTCATCAGTATTTCTTGGTATGCTGCCTACACAGCCGGGCTGCCGTGCTGGCAGCCGTTTGTGCTGCTGCTGCTGTATCTTAATCGAATCATGCTGCTCGATGTTCGAATGGATGGTGGTTGCGTGACAAGGCGTCTGGTGCCCTGGGCTGCAAGTACTACACCACGTTCGTGAGCTGCCAGTGTAAAACGTCCTCGCGGTGTGGGTAGGGCGCCGATTTCATAGGGCAGGCTTGGCGACCAGCCAGTTGTGCGATGGGTTGACCGTCCATCCCGTGTGATCCGGTGACTCTTGTCAAAAACTTGATCAGCTGTTAGACTTTTGCATCCACCGAAGATAAGTGCATTCGTTCAGATCATGAGGACAATTGTTAAGGCAGAGAGGTCGTGTTCCTTACTTTATTGAATAGCTGACAGTACTACCTCTACTAATAATTATAATTATAACAAGGATAATCATAAGAGATTTATACGGAACTCTTAAGAGAACCAAAGCTCTTTTTGCACACCAGACATAAGCTGGTGAGGAATCATGTCACATGGTTAGCAGTAACACGCACACATTAAAAGGAGTGTATTGTCCAAAAAATCAGTCGGTATTCAAGCGACAGCACTCCTCTGAAGCTGCTCTCCTCTGTGTAACCAGCGACATTTTAGACTGCAGCGATCGGTTCTTTGCTGTTCTCCATTTCTACTGAACCTCTGGGAAAAGTGATTTGGGCAGGATGGGATCAGCCATCACTTCTATTCTGATGATTGCTAGCTGTATTTGCCGTTTAAACAGTTGGAATCTGCCTTCAGCCACTTACAAACTCACCCTGATAAATTGAATGCTTGCCTTACAGACCTTTAATAATGATAATAATAATAATAATAATACACTTGATAAAGTGCCCTCAGAGAACTCAATCTCTTTCTAGCAGCTTTACATTTGCTGCAACAAAACACGATTGAATGGTGAGTAATATCGTGCTTGATAAACAACATGAAGAACATGGTTAGGGGTGACATGCACAGGTTCAGCATGCAAGTGTGGTTAGTGGCAGAATGCACAGTGTCAGCACGCACAAGCACATAGGGGACGAATTACAGGGACCCACTAAATGCTGCCCTTAATAGCTGTTTTTATTTTCTTTTTAAACGTGGTCAAGTCAGGGAATGCCATGACGGAAATCGGGAATGAGTTCCAGGCTTTGGGAGGACAGGAAAGGAAGAGGATAGAGTAAGGAACACGACCTTTGATCCTGGATGTCGGTTGATTTCTTCAGACTAAACGGTAATAAAACCAGACTGCTGCTCATAGGGCAATTATGCTACCTCACCATGTGCTTGGAGCTTAAGTTTTTAATGTTTGATGACTGCCTTAATTTTAAAAGGTTCATTAAACATTGCCTCCAAAGCGGCACGATCACGTGACCAGTCACTTAATCTTTTTAAGATTAGTGACTGTCCAACACGGTGGCTTGCTCCACATTGTAGGACCTGCAGAGCAGAAAGGTCCTGTCTGTCTTGAATTGAAAGAATGGAGCGGTTAATTTATTTTCCGTACGTCGCTCTTTTTTCGGCAGCACTGCCAATACTGAATCACTATAGTTAAGCCTAGACAGAATCAGCAGCTCATACTATCTTTAGCCATCCACCTTGTTAATAGTCTATTCCTGGACATTTAGATCGATTGTGATGACTGGCTCCGGAGGCAGTCTTCTGAATAAAACTCTAATGGTGCTGCCTATCAAATCGGCCCAAGGTCTAGAGTTTCCTTCTCGAACAGTTGACCAGTGCCAGAAGTAGTCAGTGGGTGTATGTATGTAACTCCGTCTGTTATGTATCTCCGTCTGTGTATGTAATGTATCTCCATAAGAAATTCTACAAAGACTATGTGGGTGCTACGCAGGAGAGTATTTTCTAGCGCACTCAAAGCTTGAGTGGCTTTCGCTATACATTCGGTAGCCAGCGCATCGAAGTGAAACTGATCAGGACCGCTGGAAAGGATGTGCCATAATCGGCAGCAGGAAAGTAGTTGTCGTCGTTGCGTAAGAATCGTGGAAGCAACTCCATAGTCACTAGGAACTTCAGAGCTAAAGCTTCTGTTACCGACGGTCTTTAAGAGGAGGAATGGAACAGCAAATTTATTGTCCATACAGGACCTGAGGGCAAGCGGAGGTTGAAACCGGTGCAGCAGTTCAGCTAGGTATGAAGGAGCCAAGCTGCTGTGGCCCTCAGCTTAAGAACTTTACTTCATGTCCGTTGATCAATCGGCAGCCATCCGAGCTTGTTAAGTTGACCCTGTGCATGTCACCCCTTACCACGTTATTCTTGCTGTTTATTGAGCATGCTACCACTAACCATTCGATCATGCCTCCTGTGCAGCAAATGTAAAATGCCTAGAAAGAGATTGAGTTCTCAGAAGGTGCTATATCAAATGTATTATTATAATAATAGTGGCAGTATATTCTCATGGACACTGGAAATGGTTTGTAGAACAGGTGCGGTTTTAAGCTTCTTTTAAATGTTAACTGGGGGGGGAGATGTCATGTTGTCAGTTGAGAGTGGGTTCCAGTCTGTGAGAGGATACTAATTAAATCACGGTCTCTTAACATTTTGGTAGTTGGTCTGAGGTACAGCTAAACAAAGCAGTGGTAACGTTTGTAACACTAGTAGAAGAGTTTTGCACCAACTGTAAAGTCAACTTGACTCCACCACCTTCGTGTAAGTACTGCCTTACCTAAGTACTGCCTTCGTATAAGTCTGCCTATTACCTAGTGAGCCATCACGGCTCAGTGTAAATATCGGCAGCCCAAGTGGTGGCCACTGACCTGCTTGTAGTGAAGGGTAATGAAGTTCTGTCTGCTCTGCCCGACTCGACCGTGTGTCGAACTGTGTGGTCAACTAAGAGAACCTTTACACTGAGCTGTGAACCAGGGGTGCCTGCAAACAATGATGACACCTCGTACAAACCTCGGATCCTTTGGAGACCCTTCATTCAGTTCGTATGCTCCCAAAGCCTAGAACTCACTTTCCGACTGGCGTCACGACATCCCCTGACTTGACATTTAAAAAGAAAGCTAAAAGCTGCATCTGTTCATCACAGCATTTAGTGGGTCCCTGTGACTCGACCTTTATGTGCTTATGCATGTTGACACTGTGCATGCTGAATTATTCGATCATGCTACCTTTGCAACAAATATAAAGTGCCTTGAAAGAGATTGAGTTCTCTGGTGGTGCTATGCAAATGTATTATTATTATAGTTATTATTATCATCATAAATGTGTGGCCCTGACTGTGTGGCAAGAGTGTGACCACCGGCCTGGTTTTGGCAACCCGTCTCGTGATAGCTTGTACATTTCGATCACATGTCGACATCACGTGTCTCTACTCGACTCCCGACAGATGAGTAGCTCCTAGCTGGTATTGTTGACTGAAGACTGTGTTGCTGAACTTGTGCCAGACTCACCTTGTTACAACCATTGACACGAGCCTTGTGGCTTATTGGCAACGTCCTTATGCCATCTCAACATGGATTGTGACAGCCCCAGATATTGTTAGCAGTTCAGGAGTTGTTCAACCCACAGGAGCTCGAGGGTTCTGATTAATCCTTAATAATAATAATAATAATAATAATAATAATGCACTTGATAAAAGACCCTCAGAGAACATAATCTCGTTCGAGGCGCTTTACATTTGCTGCAAACGGAAATGCAATTGAATGGTAAGTAAAATCATGCTTGAAAAAAAACAAACGAAATGAATAACATGGTTAGGGGTGACATGCACAGGGTCAGCATGCAAATGTGGTTAGTGGCAGCATGCACAGTGTCAGCACGCATAAGCACGTGAAGGACGAATCACAGGGACCCACTAAATGCTGTCCTAAATAGGTGTTCTTAAGTTCCTTTTAAACGTGGTCAGGTCAGGGGATGTTCTGACGCAGGTCGGGAGGGAGTTCCAGGCTTTGGGAGCATACGAACTAAATGCACGGTCTCCAAAGGATTTAAGGTTTGTATGAGGTATTTCTAGACTGTTGGATTCCAAAAAGCGGGTGGTACGATGCTTGGCCTGATGGGGTAGTATATCTGACAGATAGGCTGGAGCCATAGAATGAAGGGACCTAAAAGTGAGTGACAAAACCTTGAAGTCAATTCGTTGCTTGACTGGTAGCCAGTGCAGGTCGGCAAGAAGTGGAGTAATGTGGCAACTGCTACGCTCACGGCAGACAAGCCTAGCTGCAGTTTTGCACCAGTTGCAATCGCCTGATCGCACATGCTGCTAGGCCAGTAAGCAGTGAGTTGCAGAAGTCGAGACAGGATGTCACGAATGCATGGAGAAGCGCCTAGAGAGAGATTAAGTTCTCTGAGGGCGCTTTATCAAGTGAATTATTATTATTATGGACCAACTTGGATGTGGTATCCTTATCTAAACAAGCCCGAATTTTAGCAATGTTATGGAGCTGAAAATAGGCATCCTTTGTCGTTCGCACTATTACACACGGTTATCGAAGTGATTCGCCGTGAGGCATGTCTGGTGCTGTACTCCATAGTTAATAGAGATGTAACCGTTTAATAGACATGACCGACTAATAGACTGCATAATAGATATGCCGCCCGGCATATTAATTTCGACATCCTGCTCCTCACGTGATCTTTTCACGAGTTTACCACCTCAGCTGCACGGGCAAGTCTGTCGACTTTCACCTACGTAGAATTGCTCAAATTCGGGCTTGCTTAGACAAGTAAATCACTTCAAGTTGGTCAATGCGCTAGTGACTGTCTCAGCCTCTGTAACTCACTGCTTGCAGGTCTTCCGGCCTGTACATTCAGTACTTGCAGTTGGTGCTTAACTCAACAACCAGGCTTGTCGGTCGTGAACGTTGTAGTTACCACATTACACCACTTCTCACCGACCCTCACTGGCTCCCTATAGTGCAGTGCATCGACTTCAGGGTCATGTGACATGCAAGGTCAATGACCCTTGTCTTGTGGCGTTTGAGCCTATCTATAAGAACTACTTCTTGATCTGGCTGAAGGCATTGTACCAGTTGATCTTAAATAAATAAATAATTACAATTTGTGTGTATAGCACCCTCAGAGAACTTAAATCTATTCAAGCGATTCACAGATGCCTTGGGGGAGGGGGCTCGACCCCACGACCTCGGTCATCAAATATATTCACCTTGACCTTGGTAGAGGCAAGCACCTTATGCACTGGGCTAAACCAGTGCGGCATTCGTCTAACTCGATTCCTTAAGCTTCGTCTCGAACCCACCTCAAATCTTATGGAGATCGTGCCTTTTTGTATGGATGTTCCCTAATCCCCCCCCCCACTCTTCCTACTGACGTCACGACACACCCTGACTTGACATTTAAAAACAGGCTAAAAACTCAAGTGTTTCTGACAGCATTGGGTGGGTCCCTGTGCCTTGTTGATACTTGCTGATACTGCACCTGTTATTGCTAGCTAATCGACATGCTTCTTTTAAAGCATTTGGTTTGTCGTTGTTATGGCTTTGCTCCCCTCTGTCACGAGTTCTTGCTCTCGAAGCAAGAGAGTGCAGTTCGTCATCCATCTGTCGTAGTTTCGCTTGAAGGGAGATGAGGCCGTCTACAGCTCAGCCACTAGGATATGCTTTATCATGATGTGTAACTGTCTTGTGATTATATGAAACATAATCGGATTCTATAGGTTGTAATTCAGGAACTGCTAGTCCTCTTTGTGGCTGTCGTGATGTCTCAGATAACACAGCCACTACATTGTGTTCGACTAAAGGCAAAATGATGCGCTGCATGCTGAGGTGCCCCTATTGTTGTTATCAATTGTTCCACTGATACATTATGCCGAGAATGGAAAGTGGAACGGACGTTCAGGCAGAAGAACCGGTATCACTATACCTCTCTACTCTCTGTCTGTCTGTCTGTCTGTGTCTTTCTGTCTGTCTGTCTCTCCCCCTCCCCGAGAGCTCGGAAGGAAACAGCTCAGGATGGAAGTAGCAGCCCAGGACGGCTGAAAAGGATGTACCATAGTCGGCCGCGAGAGAGTAGTTGTCGTTTAATTTGAATTGTAGGAGTGAGTTCCACAGTCTAGAACCTGCATAGTCAATGGTTCTGTCAGCAACGGTCTTTAATGAATGGGGATTTAAGGAATGGAATGGCTGTAATGTATAGTTCGTAGATGACCTGAGGGCACGAGGAGCCTGAAATGGATGCAGCAGTTGCCTTGTGGCTCAGTGTAGGAATGTTGCTCTGCATCCGCTGATCAACTGGGTGCTATCGCAGCCCATTCATCAAAGGAGGCACGTGTTTACTACGCAGGACGTGCCGATGCTTACCTTAATAATAAACCCATGCTCTATCAGGTGCCGACTCACTCCCTTTGGTCAGTTCCCTAAAAAATTGCGTTGTATTTGTATATACTTGCATTTGTAAATAAATAAAATCATTTCTATCACCCTAAGAGAACTCCATTCAGGTGAATAGATTGGTTTATAAATATAAATATAATTCATTTGTATATAGTAGCATCAGAGAACTTAATTTCTATTCGGGCGCTTCACATATGCCATGCGGCTCAAGCCTACGACCTCAGCCAGACATTGGTGAGGGCACGCACCTTAACCACTGGGCTAAATCAGTATGCAGAGCCCACTGTTGTATCTCAAGTTAATCACGGGCTTTTATTTCCAGTAGTGTTAGGTCTTAAGTGTTTTCAATTTGGGTGCCGAGATGCAACCGTTTGTTCTGCTGCGACTGCAGTAGTCTTTTTGAATGGAAGCTTAGCCAGAGAATGACTGAAGTCACAACCTCTGACCCTCTGCTGCTTGACTCGCTCGTTTGGGCTGGGGGAGGGTAATTATACTGCGCATCGACAAGATCTCATACGAAGCACCAGCCGCACAAGTCAGGCTGTTCTGATCAACCGCTGTCTGTCTGGCTGAATTGTCAGATTGTCCTGTGAGTGGCATCCGGAATCCCGGCATCCCGGATCCCGAAGGCCTTACTTAGCTTGTGACACTTGCGGTGCATGGTTCTAGCAAGCGTGATCACCGTGAATGCACATGACACCGGGCAGTGGCAGACACGGAACTCGAGGGCCGATTGCCCCCCCTCCATCCCCCACCCTGCCCCCTACCCAGGAGGCGAAATGGCAGCCTTCGTCTTATCAAGTGCAATATTATTCGTCCGACCGAGTAGTATACCTTGTACTCGTGCAAGGGTCGCCTGATGCGCGTTAGATTATGGCATGTGCTGTGGAGCCCGATGAAACGCTAGATGCCTGCCGTCCTTGACCGGAATACTCGACTGAGTCGACCTTTGTTACATTCAAACCGCTGGTGCTGCTGCTGCCGCCTCCTGCGTTATCCAAGCGCAATTTGCTACTCTCTGTGCGACCGAAGTCCCACTTGCTGCTCACTCTGAGCCTCTGTCCACATCTGGGCCGAGCCCGGGAGGGTATAATAATAATGCACCTCATAAAGTGCCCTCAGAGAACTCAATCTCTTTCTAGAGGCTTTACATTTGCTGCAAAGGGAAATGCAATTGAATAGTGAGGAATATCATGCTTGATAAACAGACAACATGAGTAACATGGTTAGGGGTGACATGCACAGGGTCAGCATGCAAATGTGGTTAGTGGCAGCATGCAGTGTCAGCTCGCAGGAGGTTAGGGGGTGGGAAGGGGAGTGTGGGGAGGCAGAGGTTCCTGAGCGGCACCAAGAACCTCGGCCAGGTGCTGGTACTTGGTAGTAGCGAGAAAGGTGACACATGCATGCCTCGGCAAGCTCACATTGAAGCGTTGAAGACTGGCTCGCAAAAATACAGGGCTGCTGGAGAAAAAACTAGCACTGCAAAATTCGATTGCTGGAGTGCTAGTTTTTTTTATGATAATTGCTTCCCCGTGCGTTTGGAAGCTGTTGCCCAACGTTTGCTTCTTTTGTGCCGGCAGCACATTTGCAGAACATCTTGTTGGGCTTTGTGCTGGTGACAGCCTCGCTGCTGCTTCTACTACCGGCTCACTAGAGAATAGGCACGTGTTGCATCACGTGGTGTCCGGAGTGCAGCATCTGTCGTGAGTTTTGTATATCATGCTGTGCCTTTCGGCACCCTGTTAGCTGTTTGTTGCGCTGGCCGGTGCACTTCCGGCCTGCTGCAGGCCCCTCCTTCTCCTCCTGAGCTGCTGGTCACGTTGTTTGTGATTAGCCCGGTTGGCAAGGTAGGGTTGGCTGGCGTGGGATAGAGGCTTGGCATATAGAGGGTATGACTACTGCTATGGATGCTTTGCACCGTGTGATGGTCATCTGCGACCGGTGGGTAAGTAAGCGCAGCTGCATCTTCTCTGGTCCTTTCCGGGTGAGCGTCCAAAAAAGGTTAAGGTTTACCTAGCAATTGGGATACACTAGAAACCCCCTATTTCCCAACAATCAGGGAAGACAGTCGTCGTCAGTGAGGGACCAACGTCACATCCCCTGACTGGTTTCGAACAGCATGAGATAATAATAATAATAAAATATTTGTAAAGCGCCCTCATAAAAGCAGCCCCCTGGCCGCTTTTATTTGAAAGTGCCGTGATGGCACACTAGGTAAGGCAGTTGCTTTCACGACCTCGGTCCCGAGGTCGTGGGTTCGATTCCTGCGGTGGGCGATCCTTTATCGCCACTGCAAGCAGTGGTGATAGCCGTAAAGGCTCTTCTGTCGCTATACAAAAAGAGGCTGTTTAATCAGCTTGGATTTTATTTATTATTTATAGAAGTTATCTCTACAAAGAACTATGCACATGAAATTTGTTGCGTGAGATGAAGTTCTTGGCTACCGAATGCATACCTGAAGCCGCCTAGGCTGTGAGTGCGCTATAGAAAACTCTCCCGCTTAACACCCGCAGAGTCTTTGGGGCTTTGTGGAGTTACAGACACAGAAACATTACATTACATTACTGTGTGCGTATGTTACTACAAACCAATTTGCACGCTTCCTTTTCAGTATATACACAAAGTGCCTAGAACAAGATTTGATTCTCTCCGGGTGCTATACATGTGTTATTATTATTATTATTATTATTATATTTATTACTGTAAGCTCCTCGTAAGGATGTGGTCTTTGCAATGGGCAAATGTCTAGACCGGCACGAAGCGTTCCACGGTTGCAGTCGTTTGCAGTCGGCTTGTCACTTCGGTCTTGTCGCTTTGGCCAGTGAGAGCGCGTGCCCTCCGGGCGCCGGCTCCGTTCCTTCATATATCGTGAGTTTGGCCACCCCAACTCGTCGTACTACTTTCTCTCTCGAAAGAACTTCAAAAGTATTGCGTTAGCACCACTTTTGCAGGCTATGGGAGCTGCAGTCCGATTTTTCCCGATATCTGCTTCTCTCTCTCTCTCTCTCTCTCTCTCTCTCTCTCTCTCCCCCCTACGAAGACAAACATACCAGTAAATATTCCGGTATACCAGCCGTGCCTCTCTGCCTATGCCACTAGGAAATTTGAATCGGCTGCAGGTGATGAATTGTGGGCTCATTGAAGATGTCAATCAGCGCTGTCAGGAAGTGTTACCTTGAACTAGGCGGATTAAATCTTTGTCCATAGAATCTGCTCCTTGCAGCATCATCAGCGTTCATGTGTATCTTACTTTATGTCTATAAGTGTGTTTAACATGTTGCTATCACTCGTCAGTAGATATATTTTTTCAGTATATTTGAAGTGCCTATCAATGAATTAAATTTTCTTAGGGGGCTATGCAAATCATCAGCATTACTGTTATCTGAATCATCATAGTCCTTACTGGTATCTGCGTGGTTTTATTAGAAGTGCAGGGATTAAGTCATAGACAACACCGGTAAAAAGCACACACACGTGTTAAGTATTATAGGAACTGAAAAGTAACGTTTATAATATAATAGGGATGCATCTGAAAGATGTACGCTGTACGTCAGTTACACTCAACATTAGCTGGAAATAATAATACGCTTGATAAAGCGCCCTCAGAGAACTCAATCTCTTTCTAGCAGCTTTACATTTGCTGCAACAAAACACGATTGAAGGATGAGCAGAATCATGTTTTATAAACAACATGAATAACATGGTTAGGGGTGACATGCACAGGGCCAGCATGCAAGTGTGGTTAGTGGCAGCATACACATTGTCAGCACGCATAAGCACATAAAGGACGAATTACAGGGACCCACTAAATGCTGTCCTAAATATGTGTTTTTAAGTTCTTTTTAAATGTGGTCAAGTCAGGGGATGTCGTGACGGAAGTCGGGAGTGAGTTCCAGGCTTTGGAAGCATAAGAACTAAATGCACGGTCTGCAAAGGAAAAGCAGGTGGTACGATGCCTGACCTGGTGGGGGAGTAGATCTGATAGGTAGGCTGGAGCCAAAGAATGAATGGACCTAGAAGTGAGCAACAAAACATTGAAGTCGGTTTGTTGCTTGTCTGGTAGCCAGTGCAGGTCGGTGAGAAGTGGTATGATGTGGCAACAGCAATGGTCATGACAGACAAGCCTAGCTGCAAAGTTTTGCACTAGCTGTAAGTGCCTGATTGCACTTGTCGGTAGGCCAGCAAGCAGTGAGTTACAGAAGTCAAGAAGAGATGTCACAAATGCATGGACCAACTTAGCCGCGGTATCCTTATCTAAACAAGCCCGAATGTTAGCAATGTTATGTAGCTAAAAGTAGGCAGATTTGACTGTGGAGCTGATGTGGTTGTCTAACGAGAGGTCACTTTGGAACATGACACTTAGATTTCGAGCTGATTCAACAGGAGATATGCTGGCAGAGCCAATTTTCATCGCCAGCCTTTCCAATTTCTGAATCACACCTGGTTTGCCCATAACTAGTAAGTTACTTCTATCATAATTTAGTTTTAGAAAATTTGCTGTCATCCATGTGCGGATGTTATTAATGCATGCAGCAAGTGAGTTGAGAGAATTTGAGGTGCTCGAAGGCTGGGAGGGATCAAAGCAAAGGTACAACTGAGTGTCATCCGCATAGAAGTGAAAGCCTAGGTTGTGCTTGGCAATCACATCAGCAAGAGGGAGAGTATAAACCGTGAAAAGAATCGGACCTAGCACTGAGCCCTGAGGTACCCCATATTGCTGAGGTACCTCGGATGATAAGTTATGACACCTCTGGCTGCTGGTATGTAGGGTGCAACAGACGTTTACGGATCTTCAGCCAGTCAACAGCATGAGCAGATGAAGGACTGGAGAGTCCTGCTGCTCCTGTATTTACATGGCGTTTTATGGTATGGGCAGTACAGTCAACAGTTGATTGGGCAGTCGGAGATTGTGGCAGTATGGCCACAGGTCGGAAGCTGAGAGCATGTGGATCTACTGTATGCAAATGCTGCTACGAGATGGATCGATGGTTAAGATACAACACGAGCTGGTCAGTCCCCATGCCAATTTCCGTTAGGTAATGAGACACTGGGCAGCTTTATCAGCATCAGGATCAGTGGCCAGCACTCGATGCCCCACTAAAGATGGCTTGGGGTTGCCTAGGCAGCATAAGGAATGGGAACTTGTAGACAGCGTGCATAGTGCACATTGGGATCTGTGTTGGAATCGGAATTGTAACTTGCTGTCAGCATGTACTACACAAGTATTAGATGCTGGGTAGAGCGTGTTCTACAGAGTACGTTATCTGGAGACCATTTGAAATGCTACAAAAAATGTGGCAAGAGGATTATTAGGCTGTGGCATCAGCACAGGGAACTGTAACCGGCAGGTCCTGCTGTGTTGTCCACGTGGTCCATGGCGTGAGCTATACCTTAGGTAGGGTAATAATTAGTCATGCCATGCAAAAGACTTGTTATTATTATGGTTAGGTTGTTCGAAGTGAAACCTTTGAAATATCTGCCCCCACCAGCTATTCCGCATCGATGCGGTGTTTCGGCCCAAGGAGTTGGGCCACACACGGCTGGCTGCTTTCGGTGTACCTTTGTATGTGTCCATGTGGGTTAGGCAGAGACATGTGGTTGCTCCATGAAAAGCTCAGCATACAATGGACCCTAGTCCAAATTTAATGAATTTTGGTCGCCCCCTGATTATGCCATTGTTTGTGGCCAGAACTTGATCTCACTAGAGATAGCCAATCGTCATAGGTCAAGGTCAGACCCAGTGGGCCTTCTGGTGTGTGCTTTTAGTAATAACAAAATTTCAAGCAAAGATTAGCCAAATCAGCAGCTTCATTGAAGAGCAAAGCCTGTTTAAAAGCCCCGACTGTCGCAGAGCTGGAATGCAAGCTGAATAGTAGTGTGTGTGGGAGCCACTAGATGTGGATGAGCACCACTGAATTGCGATCAGACCCGCTATTTATCAGCAGTGTCATGGCTGCTGTCACTTCTAGGATGACCGCACTCTGTCTTAAGCCCTTTCACAACTAGGTGCAGTAATTGATAAACTGAATGTCTGCGCCATTCAGCGATTTTATCCTGGATGTTGGCCAGTTTCTTTAAACCAAACGACGATGAAACCAAACTCAGGCAGGAAAAAGTGACCTTGCACCTGATTGGAGGTACCCTAAGATCATCCATGAATGCTCGCTCCTCTGACGATTGGTGGATGCTTCAAGAAGACTTCCCCCCACAGCTCTAG
Organism: Cristatella mucedo; assembly: GCA_009760855.2. Lineage (NCBI taxonomy): Eukaryota > Metazoa > Bryozoa > Phylactolaemata > Cristatellidae > Cristatella > Cristatella mucedo. The sequence continues at coordinate 482,853 of WPIO01000168.1, forward strand.
TACCATGTTCCACCCCTTTCCCAGACTAGAGGCAACTTATCGAGCACTGGAGTGGTTCACTGAAGATCTAGCTTAACCTTTAGCCCTTGGCCATGCCACTATAACCCAGTATTGGCCTTCTGCTTGGAAAAGTCATTAGGCCTCTGCAGTTGGTGCTGAATACGTTGTGCTAGCTTGGTCCTTGATTCCAAGAAATTCAGTCTCATGCCCTTAGGTGGATGAAGCCTAGATGGCTCCTGGTAATTGCCAAGCAAAATCTGGGCGTTTGTTTTATGCAGATCACATGCAGCTGTACCTGTGCTTTGATGAGCCCTCCCTGCCAACCAGCATGTCGAACTCGCATAGCTCCTGTGCAGCACGCTTTGCTGACATTTGCACTTGGATGGCAGCAAGCTGTCTCGAATTGAATGACGATGTAACCAACATACTGTTTATGGGCAAACCTAGTATCGCTCAGCATTTGGAAAGCCTTACTCTCAAACTGGGCTTGGTCAGCATATCTCCTGCAGCATCTTCATACACTGTCAAGTGTCCTGTTTCTAAGCAACCTTTCCCTAGACGACCATAGCAAGGTAATACAGCCGTGCTGGTCCATGCATCAGTGACATCCACCTCGACTTCTGTAACTTACTACCTGTGGTTTTTTCAGCCTGTACAATAAGATGCACTCACAGCTTGTGAAAAATTGATCTGCTAGGATTTGCCTGCTGTGTATGTCACAACTGCGACATCACACCTCTTCTCAGCTACCTATTTGGCTCCCTATATCAAGCAGGCTATAGATCTAAATGTTTTGTCACCCACTGCTTCCCCAATCTGGCACCCTGCGCATGCTCTTGCTGCCCTGGTTTGGGGTGTTAGGCTGCTGCCTTAAGGATCGAGGTCCAGGTGAATGAATGTATTTTTGATGACCGAAGTCGTAGGCTCGAGCCCTGCTGTATATGCCAAGTGCCTGGATTAAAAATTTTAAGTTCTTAGGACGATATGTGAATGAATTATATATCTTCCGACTCAAGTCGTTAGCCGTGCCTCTAACTAACCTCAAATCGTTTGGAGACCGTGCCTTTATTTCTTACGATCCTAAAGCCTGGAACTCATTCTCGACTGACGTCCTATCATTCCTTGGCGAGGCTAACTTTAAACAGAAGCCAGAATTCTGCATGTTCTTAATGTGCTTGCTGGGTCTATGGGACTTGTTCTTTGCGTGCTTGTGCAAACTGATACTGTGCATTTCATGATGATGATAATAATAATAATAATTTGATATTGCGCCCTCGGAGAACTCAAATCTCTTTCTAGGCGCTTTACATTTGCTGCAAAGGGAAATGCAATTGAATGGTGTGTAATATCATGCTTGGTAAACAAACAAAATGAATAACTTGGTTAGGGGTGACATGCACAGGGTCAGCATGCAATTGTGGTTAGTGGCAACATGCACCGGTTCAGCACGGATGAGCACATAAAGGACGAATCACAGGGACCCACTAAACACTGTGATAAATAGATGCGTTTTAAAGCTTTTTAATCGTGGTCAAGTCAGGGGATGTCGTGACGCAAGTCGGGAGTGAGTTCAAGGCTTTGGGAGCATACGAACTAAAGGCACAATCTGCAAAGGATTTGAGGTTTGTACTAGGTATAGGTAAACAGTTAGATTCCGAAAAGTAGTTGGAACCAAGCCTGGCCTGGTGGGGGAGTAAATCTGATAGCTAAGCTGGAGCCAAAGAATGAAGGGGCCCGAAAAGGCCATGGACAGCTCGTGAAATTAGAAGAGAAAGTTGTCTGCTTGAGTAGTGAGCCGATGGAAGTGTGGGCCGGTAGAGAAAGGGGATTTGGTGTAGACCAGGGGTTCTCAACCTGTGGGTCGCGCCCCTTTGAGGGTCGAGCGACCCTTTCACAGGGGTCGCCGACTCTGAGCCCGAGTATCTGCCGTGCTGGCGCAGTGAAGGTCAAGGCCAGTGCACAACGGCTTTTCGGAATCTAAAAAACTACTTGCTGATTTAACAGCCTCTTTTATATGGAAACAGAATAGCCTTTATGGCTATCTCCACCACAGCTTGCAGCGGCGATAAAGAATCACCCAGTGCAGGATCCGAACCCACGACCTCAGGACCGAGGTCGTGGAAAGCAACCCACTTACCTAGTATGCCATAACCGCATGCATTAGAACGCCTGTAAAGGACAAATAATATTGACTGAATAACTATTAATATTGAGCTATATGGCTGTGAGAAACAGATGTGTTTTCTTTAACTCCATCTTAATTGTGTCATGTCAGGTGAGGTTGTGATGTCAGTTGGGAGTGAGTTCCAGCCTTTGGGAGCATGCTGACTATATAGCCTCAGCTTCCAAAGGATTGGAAGCTGGTTAATGGGACAGCCAAGCGACCCGAGTCAGATATAGGAGCAGGATCGGAAGCCTGATTAGGAAGTATTTATACGATAGGTGATCGGCAGGAGAGAGTGAATGAACGGACCTAGAAGTGAGTCGCTTGAAGTTGAGGCACTAGTTGGGATTGGGAGCCAGACAGTGCACATCGGTGACAAATGGTGTAATGAGGCAGGTGCAGCATCCATGACAGGTTATTCCTGAAGCTTGCCTCTTGCCATTGGATGAGCACATTGCTTCCACTCTCAAGTCTGTCCACTTTCAGCTGAGGTACGTTGCCAAAATCGGGCCTGTTTGAACAGGAGTGCAAATCAAGCTAGGTAAAGCGTTTGGTCTGGATTAGTGCAATTCTCTTTATTTATAACTCCCGGCCTGGTGGAAAACTCATCAGTTCGGCTGGTCTGTCGTCAACGGCATAGCTGTCATATCACTCAAACCCATTTCTGTCTGAGCCTCACTGTCTGTCTCCCTGTCAGGAATTGAATCCACTTCAAGATCCGCAGTCTGGCTTTCGCCAGCCTGACTATCCCGACATCCTCCATTCAATGCTCATGCACTTCCTGGTCGGCTGGCTTCCAAGCGTACTAAATTGAAATCCGACGATTGGGCCTTCATTTTATGCTCACCGAAAGCTTGGAACTTGCTTCCGCCTTCTGTCATTACTTTCTGCAATGACTTTGGGTCTCAGCTAAGGACAGGCAGCTTGCCCTTCGTGACTAAACTTATTTGCTACTGTATATATGTGCTTGCCTGTGCAGAATTCAGTGCATGGTGCTAACCGAAACTATCCCACTTAACTTGTAGCCCCAAGAGTCTTCTTGCGTGTGCGTTCGGTTGTTTGGCTAAGTCTGATGCCGTGCATGTCATGAACCCTTAATTACATCTTCCCCTGCAGCAAGTGGTTAGATGCCTGTACAGAGATATGTTTCTCCAGCAAGGCGTATGCCCAAGGGGAGTAATACGATAGTTATACGTTTCTAGTGCATCCTCAGAGAACTTAGGTCTCTTTCTAGGCTTTCTATGCATCAGCTGTAAAGGAAGCATGATCGAATGGTCAGAGGTAGAATGCTCTATGTCAACGAGCATAACATGCTTCTTAAGCCTGGAACTCACTCCTGACTTGCATCACGACATCCCCTGACTTGACTACATTTAAAAAGATATTAAAAACTCATCTATTTATGATAGCATTTAATGTTGCATCCCCATTATTCGTCCTTTATGTGCTTATGAGTGCTGAAACTGTGCATGCTGGCACTAACCACACTTGCATGCTGACCCTGTGCGTGTCACACCTAACCGTGTTATTCGTGTTGTTTATCAAGAATGATACCACTAACCATTCAATTATGTTTCCCTTGCAGCAAATGTAAAGCATATAGAAAGAGATTGAATTCTCTGAGGGCGCTTTATCAAGTGTATTATTATTAGTACTATTATTGTTATTATTAACATGGTTAGGTGACATGCATAGGGTCATAGGTTATAGGGTCAGAATGCAAATGTGATCAGTAGCAGCTTGCGCAGTGTGTACGCATGCATAAGTACAAAAAGGACGAATCACATGGACCCAATAAATCCTGTAATAAATAGGTGTTTTTCTTGTAAATAAATGTCTTTAATTCACGGGATATCGTGACGGCAGTCGGGAGTGAGTTCAGGCTTTGGGAGCATAAATAATAAATAACAAATCCTAGCTGATTAAACAGCATCTTTTTGTATAGCGACAGAAGAGCTTTTACGGCTATCACCACCGCTTGCAGTGGCGATTAAGAATCGCCCACCTCAGGAATCGAACCCACTCGTGAAAGCAACCGCCTTACCCAGTGTGCCATCACGGCTCACCAACTAAATAGCACCGTCTCCAGAGGATTTGAGATTCGTACGAGGTGTAGTTAAAAGATTAGATTCAGAAAAACAGGTGGTACGATGCTTGGCCCCGTGGGTTAGTAGAACAGATAGGTAGGCCGGAGTCAAAGAAAGGAGGGACCTAAAAGTGAGTGACAGAACCTTGATGTCGATGTGTTGCTTGACTTGGAGCCAGTGCAGGTTGGCGAGAAGTGGTTTGATGTGGCAACTTTGCCGATTACTCCAGATAAGCCTGGCTGCAGAGTTTTGCACCAACTATAAGCACCTGATTGCACAGGCCGATAGACCAGCAAGCAGTGAGTTACATAATTCGAGATGGGGTGTTGCAAATGCACTGACCAATTTAGGTGTGTATAGTAAAGGTCGATTATAGACAGAATGCCCAGATCCCGTGCAAAAGCTATAGAAGTGCTGGCTTAAAATTTTTGAGTATTTGACTCTTCAGTTTCTGATTTTTCTGTGTTATAAGTAAACAAAATTCTATCTTCAATTTGAGAATGTTCGCTGCCATCCAAGTGCTAATGTCAGCAGTGCTTGCTGCAAAGCATTTGAGAGGGTTTGACATCGTCGATATTAAGAAGAAGTCAAAGGACACATATAAATATAAGCATTTTAACAGCCTCATTTGTAGACGGGGCAGAAGGGCCTTAACGGCTTTCACCACCACCTGCAGTTTCCAATAAAGGATAGTCTCACTGAAGGATCCGAACCCATGACCTCGGGTTTGAAGGGCAAGCATTTTACCTTCTGGGCTGTTACAGTCCACAAATGGCTGAAAGTCGTCTGCTGCATAGAAATAAAAACTTAAATCGTACTTGACAATTGCATAATTGCATAGGCAAGAGGGAGAGTGGAAATTGTGAAAATAAGTGACCATGCACAGATCCATGGGCTGTACCCTGTAGCCTGCTCCTTGGATGACTGTAGCCCCTCGACTTCGAAGCTCTGAGCTCTCCCACTGAGGTAGGACATTGCTGTGCCAGTGATGTCTTTACCCAAGATGATATGTGCTCAGCGGCATCAGATCGCCCCTGGGCCTTGGCCTTGTGGTTAGGTGCGTGCTGTTCTCGACGTACCTAGGTCATGGGTTCGAGTCCTGCAGTGGTCGATCCTTTATTGACTGCTAGCGGTGGTGATAGCCGTGAAGGCTTCTCTGCCGATTTATAAAATGAGGCTGATAAATCATCGAATATTTTAACTATTGATAATGAATTAGTCACTAGTTATCAATTATTTACTTATTAGTATATATAATTATTATTTTTAATTAACTATATTGTATATTTGTGTATGCTGCTAACAGAATCCACTCAGAATCTAGCAAAGCGACTCTATTCAATTCAGCATTCCAGATGAGGTTGCTGTAGGCACTCATGCCGACTCAGTGGCTGATATAATAACAATAATAATATTACACTTGATAACGTGCCTTCAGAGAACTCAATCTCTTTCTAGGCGCTTTACATTTGCTGCAAAGGAAGCGCGATCGAATGGTTAGTGGGGTTTAAAGATAACCTTAAAAACCCAAGTCGAACTGGCTGTGTTTGAAGTTCAAGGAAGAATTCAACTGGTCTGTCACTGTTACTCTAATGTCTTTTATTGGAGTGGTAGAGGGAACACTGGATGGAAGCTGCTTTAGTTAGCCACCGATTGGCTAAGGGCGTATGTACACTGTGCTTAGTCAGAGGCACAAAGTAGCATCCGGAGCATCGGCAAGTCGTAGCAGAAACTACCAGAAACCACTACCAGAAATTACAACCATAAACTTGGACAATGGAGGATTGTGCAGAATGGGGAAGGAAGTCCTTTTTGAGCTGTTACAATTCACAGATGATTTTTTTATACCAAAGGCGGCATGTACTGCAGAGAGAAAGAGATCCGCATGTGATTAGATGTGAGCAGATGTTGGCAATTATAGGAATTGAGAGCATCAAGAATCTAAGGCAGAGAATAATTGATCGAGCCGAGTAACTCCATTGTCGGATAATGAAGAGGAACCTTAAAAAACCCTGTAACTGAAGTGGGTGACTTTCGGAACAGGATTGATGAGCATCGGTGGCAAGCTCCTGCATTCTAGTCCTGCCAGTGGTTATTAAGAACCACAAGATTAAAATAGATCACACACAAACACACATGTGTGTTTTTTTATTTATATTTGCGGCATAGCCAAAAGAGCAGCCGGACACCTGAGTGCTTCTAGTGTGGAATCTGTTTTGACAAGCCCGGAAATATCGAGCCATCAGCTGCAGTTCTATGTCGGCCACTAGCTGCTGAAGTAGTCTGCATTCAAGCCATCATTTCATGGCTGCCAGCTATCCATTTGCTGCCAACCAAATGTATTGATAAGATAGCATTTGCATAAACACAATGAGACTGCTTTGGGTCCACCGGTATATTAATGACCTGACTGCTTTGGCTCGATCAGGCCTTTCTAATCGCCTGATCCGGTAAGGAGCAGCCGGCAGTTGTCTCTTTACTAATTGCACCCAGGGCAGGCAGGCAGTGAGTGTACTGATGTAGTCTCTCTCAATATGAGAGATGTCCTAGTTGACCTAGATGACCTTCTTTTCGACTCCTTTTTATCTAGAGGATCATCGCCAGCTGAGCTGGTGAGTAGGCTGCTGCTGCTGGGATCGTGCATGTGTAGATTCTGTAGATTCATCAACCCTCGAGCTTGTGGCAACATAATTACCTCGGTTGATTGACCGCCCTTTCCTTTGACTAAACGAACCAGCAGGCCACACTGCATTTCATGCGTTCGAGAATTTAGCCTGTGATCCAATGGTGCAGCCACAGGTGGGCACAGAATACCCAGAATGCTAAGAAAAATCAGGTGAACACCGATGTATGTAATTGCTTACTTACATGCATGACTTAGCTCTTACTATGCTAACCATAGTGAGTGTGACTAATCGACCTGTCAGCTGCTTCCGATGCCATCGATCACAAGGTCCTTCTCGAGAGAGAGACTAAGCACGACATTGACAGTCGATCTGGCTGATGTACGGTTTGAACCTGTCCGACCATGACCAACTCATTTTGTTGGGCAAGCAGGTCTCGTCTGGCAGATCCGGCAGCCCCAGCTCCACAACTCGGGTGTGTTCTTGATCTTGTGCAGACTTCTATCTGTGAAACACATCTAAAAAAATGTGATTCCTATCCAGAACATCGTTTGTCATTTCTATGGGGATGACACACGAGGACACTAATCGTTAAGATTATTAGGGCCAGCTTCTGTAAGGGTAGTCTAAATAGACTAGGTCCTGAATTATGGCCAACTTCAGAAACTAAATAATGAAACTATATGACTGTAAGCTAAACGCCATATCCTGGGATCCGCTAAACACACTTAATTGGAGGTCTGATTTTGAGATCGTCGCTCAGTGCTTGTAATTTGGTTTGCCTTTCAAGTTTAGCCCTGCATCTAACAGTTTTGATTCAAATCTACAAAACATAATGAAGAAACGCATGTAAAATCCAAAAAGCTGGTATCAACATCAGCTATATCCTTAGCAATGCTCAGGTCAGGGGCAGTCACCATTAGGCAGCTTCTGCAAACCAATAATCCTGTCTGACCCACAAGGCCTATCACGGCGTAGCTCCTAAACATCTAGCTGAACTACTGCAGCTGGAATTTGGAACTAGCTGGTCGGCTGTAGCAGTTCCAGTCTCCCTGTGACCGTGTGTACTCTTAAGAGCGTTAAATTAGCTGTCCCTTTCATTTGCTTAGAATTCTAGAACGAATACTAGCTTTTGCTCTCTTTACTCCCGACTTGCATCACGACATCCCCTGACTTGACCACATTTAAAAAGAAATTAAAAACTCATCTATTTATGACAGCATTTAGTGTTGCGTCCCTGTTATTCGTCCTTTATGTGCGTCTGAGTGCTGAAACTGTGCATGCTGCCACTAACCACACTTGCATGCTGACCCTGTGCGTGTCACACCTAACCATGTTATTCGTGTTGTTGATCAAGAATGATACCACTCACCATTCAATGGCATTTCTCTCTGCAGCAAATGTAAAGCAATTCTTAATTGCAGCTGCAATCGGTATACCTCTGGGTCATAGCCCAGGCATAAGGTGCATGCACTTCAAGCCCCAGATCGTGGGTTCTAGTCCTGCAGTGGGCGTTCCTTTATTATCCACTGCAAGTGGCTGTGATAGCTGTTAAGGCTTTTTTACTGCTGAATAAATGAGGCTGTTGAGTCACCTAGCCTTTAACTTGTTAACCTTGCTATTCAAATAAGACAGCTGAATCAGCTGATAGCAATATACACCAACCAACTTTTTCAACGGTCTTAGATACCACCAGTCGAGGCCTTATACACCAACTAGGGTAAACTAAAATAGTTCTGATAAACTATAAGCCATTTTGAGCAACTATCTGATGGCTAAAAGACATCATTTAAGTTCAGGTCATCACAACAAGTAGTCGTGATGTAAGCTCACGACATCTTACAGCTGTGGTGATAGCCGTAAAGGCTCTACTGCCACTATACAAAAGAGGCTGTTAAATCAACTAGTATTTTTTATATTTTAATTACATTATTTTATTGATATTTTTATATTATTATAAGAATAATAATTATAGTATCGTTTAAGGTCAGTTCATGCCACTGCTCACAATGCCGGGCTCTACTGGTGTCCGCAGAAAATGCCTGTCACTGTAGTCTGGCTGGCCTCGGCCGTTTGCGCAATTTAACCCATTAAATAGCACTACCGGAACAAATATACGAAAACGGAACTTGCAAGATGCCCCTGAAAGCAATTTGCACATGACCTGTTCGTGTTGTGCGCATGTCTCTATTACTTACGATCCATCATCCCGTGCAAGCTTTCTGACTTTGAGCCTAACTTTTAGCGTTGTCTCTTATTCGACTGCTGCTAGGCACGGCAAAGGTGTGTCTCTACAAGCATTAGCGTCTCTGCAGCGGCTCGTGCTCGGCATCCAACACTAGCCCTGCAGTCACAGCAGCAGCTGCATCAAAGGCACGCAGCAGCTGCATCAAAGGCACGGCTGCCGGGATACTTGACCGTGTGGTAAGTGCTCTGCCACGTGGTGCCGCCTGCCTGCCCCCCCCCTGTGCCCTGCCACGTGGTGCCGCCTCCATTGTGCCTGCTCCTGTGGCCCTTCACGTGCTGATCCCCGCCTCCCTCCCCCTACCCTGTCACGTGGTGCCGCCTCCATTGTGCCTGCTCCTGTGGCCCTTCACGTGCTGACCCGATAGATGCCATGCCCACGGTATATGGACAGCCGCCTGGACCCCTTGCAAAGTCTGCCCCGATTTCCAAAAGATTTTTTTACGACTTCAAAGAACCAAGAGAGTTAGCAGAAGAAGGCTGGGGAAGTGCAGAGAGTTGGCAGTATAGCCCAGCAGTATTTCTCAAGCTTGTTTGACCTGTCGTTGCCGAATGCTGGTGACTGCTACATATAATTTTGACATCTCCTGGCTTGACGTCTGTGACTCAGTACTTGTAGGAGTTACGGCCTGCACAATAAGGTGGTGGCAGTTGTTGCAAAACCCTAGCTAGGCTTGTCTGTCGTGAATGTTGCAATCACCTTGTTACACCACTTCTTACCGACCTGAAGTGGCTTCCTTTGAAGAAGCAGCGCATCGACTTCAAGCTTTTGTCACACACTTTTCTTCATTGTTTTCTCTAGCCTGAATTTCTCAACTACTTCTCAATCAGGCTACACATCGTACCCCTGGCTCTTCTTAATAGAGTCGTTTAGGTGTGACTCTAACCAGTTTCAAATCCTAAGGAGACCATGCCTTCAGTTTCTATGCTCCAAAAGCCTGGAAATCACTACCGACTGCCGTGTCGACATCTCTGACTTCATAACATGTATAAAGAAGCTGTGAGCCCACCTGCTCATCGTGGCATTTTTTGGGCCCCTGCGAACTGTCCTTTCTGTGCTAATGCTACCTGGTACTGTGCTTGGTATCTCGAACCAAATGACATGCTTCCCTTGCAGTATATGTAAAGTACTTAGGAAGAGATTGAGTTCTATTAGGCTGCTGTGTGACGTATTATGTACTATTATTTTTGCAGCTATCGAGCCGAGCGAGAGCACTTGTGCCAAAGCAGATCTTGTGATGGTGTGCTCTTAACCATCCATAACCTCATCGCGAATGACAGGCCAACAAATCTACTCTTTTGTTGACGCTTACTCTTGAAAGGTAATCCTTAACTGTGAGCTTATCGTCACGAGTTGTTGTGATGACCTGAACTTAAATGATGGTTTTAGCTATCAGATAGTTGCTCAAAATGGCTTATAGTTTATCAGAACTACTTTTAGTGTACCCTAATTAGTGTATAGGGCCTGGACTGGTGGCATCTAAGACCGTTGAGAAAGTTGGTTGGTTGGTTGTGCTATCAGCTGATTCAGCTGTCTTATTTGAATGGCGAGGTTAACAAGTTAAAGGCTAGCTGATTCAACTACCTCATTTATTCAGCAGCAGAAAAGCCTTAACAGCTATCACCACCACTTGCAGTGTACAATAAAGGGTCGCCCATTGCAGGACTCGAACCCACTACCTGGGGCTTGAAGTACATGCACCTCATGCCTGGGCTAAGACTCAGAGGTATACTGATCGCATAGCCATCTGCAGGGCTCGGGCCCTCGACCGGTGGGGGCGTGAAGTGCCCGAGCACTGCACCGCTGGGCCAAGGCCTGCTGGTGTTCAAAGGTGAAGGGCACCCGATTTCTCACTACAAGGAAGCTTGGACGTAGTAGTGCACGTGGTTCATGCCACACGCAGAGCCACCCAGTCTGTCAGTCAGTCTTATGGTTGCCTGTCGGCAGAGATGCACGTGGTGTACGGCCCACCAAGTCACGCCGTGCAAGCCATGCCGCTCGTCAGTCGCATGCCTGTCGGCCGTACTTGTCCGCAGCCCAATGTCGTGTCCAAAGGCCCCGGTGGCCGTTCACGTGTTGTGAGAGTCGTGTGAAGCTTCCAGACATTAATCATAATAATAATAGATTTGATATGGCACGCTCAGAGAACTCAAATCTCTTTCTAGGCACTTTACAAATGCTGAAAAAGAAGCAATGGTTAGTGGTAGCATGCTCAACGACAACAAGCAGAACACGCTTAGGGGTGACATGCACAGGGTCAGTGTGCAAATATTCCAGGTGGCGGCCTCCAGGTGGCCAATGCAGCCTGGCCTGTTGTCGGCTTGTCTTCGGGAAGGGAAGGTAACCGGTTACCAGAGGCTTAGACTGTGTCAGGGTGCCTGGGTGTGGCGGTCTGGGGGTGTGGCACTCGTGTGAGGCCTCACTAGCCCAGCTTGATGGGACAGCCAGAGTAAGCATTGGCAGATCTCCCCAAACTGCCACAGTACTACTCTGACTGCCCAGCTGTAGCTCTGCTGCAGGCATGACTATGTGGGGGGGGGGGATATCTTCATTTAATCATCAATCGAAGAGGCAGGTGCTGAGGCAATGACACAGCTGCAGGACCAAGCGTGTTGACGAAAGGATTTACGAACTCGGTGGGCATGTAAGAGTGTCACTGGTAATCTGGCACATTAAAGGCTTTGACTGGATCAACTGTCTCAGGTTTCCAAAAAAGCAGTGGAAGGCAAAATAATGCACACTGATTCATCGAATTGAGCTAAATTAAGCCTCTACTGCTCTGCTCGCAAGGTGCCAACACCGAATGGGTCGATCAACATGGTGGTGCTGCCCCGCCCACTCTTGCGAAATGCCTTAACACTACTAGGCTTGGATGAAGTTAGGGTAAAACCACTGCAACAAGTGAAGAAAATGCATCATGATTCCTTGGCAAGGTTTTTTTCTCGGTACGATTGCTGGGCAGCAAAGTCTTTAACTAGTCTGCTCATTACTTCCGACCGAGGGACAATAATACTAATAATAATAATTTGTTGTAGCGCCCTCAGAGAACACTTTCTAGGCACTTTTAGACATCTGCATTTTTGGATTATGCATCTGCGAGTCAACAATGTTTGTATAGAAGCTAGACTTGGCCTTTGCTAGGATTGATTGGTACGATCTACAGTAGGTCACATGCCTGTCGATAGACAAGACAGTAAGTCCTGATCCTTTATATGCTTTTTCAAGCTTGTGCTTAGAGACCTAGCTAGTTTAATGTCTGCAGTAAATCAAAGGCCATCTGGGCAAGGGCGCACAGTGTGCTTAGTCAAAGGTGCAAACTCATCAAGCATGTCAGCTAGTGTCTTGTTGTTGCACTCTACCAATGATGACATGTCAGAAGGGGGATTGAGCAGCAGGGGCGAGGCAGATAGAGATCTCGCACGAACAGCATCAGTGTCAAGGGTCTTGAGGTTTCGCGATTCACAGGTGATGTTAGATGATGAGGATGATGTTAGATGATGAGGCTGGCACACATTGTAGACTGAATGAGATCTGCATGTGGTCAGATAAGCAGGATTCAGTAATAATTGGTGATGACAAAGTGCACTTGTATGAGAAAATTTGGTTGAGTGTGTGACCCTTGATGTGAGTAGGGCCATGCACATGAGCCACAAGAGACAAAGAGTCAGTCAGTGCACGAAATTCAGTGCTGGAGGCGTCAGATAAGTTATCAAAATGAATGTTAAAATCAATTATTACGACGAAAGATGGATTTGTTGCACACAGAATCAAAATGAGATCAGAGAAATCTGAGATAAAGAAGGGGGCGATAGACTACTGCCACCATTGACAGCTTGTTGTCGGATGAACTGACTCCAAATGGCTTGAAAAGCTCAAATTTGATGGCCGAGGTCGAGGGCTCGAGCCCATATGTGAAGCGCCTGAAGAGAGATTAAGTTCTCTTTAGGTGCTATACAAATGAATCATGAATTGTATATTTTTACAGTTAAAAATGCCTTTAGCAAAATAAAGTGATGGCCTAAGAAAGAACTTTAAAAGAAACTATAAATATAAAATTTAATTCTTCAATTATCGTTTTTCGGAAAATGCTGTTGAGTGGCTTTTTTAACATGTCACAAATTTCTTGTGCGTCTGCAAACCACGTCAAGCCTATCTATGACTTAGCATGCTCAAAATAACAAGCTACAAATTCTAGATAGTTGCCAAAAAAATTCCCGACATGCTGAGATACATTTTTTCGAGAGGGGAATACTTGATTCGTCTAGTAAATCTTGATTGCATGTGCTGTGACTCGACTGAAAAGATTTATCCGTCGAGAATGGTGTCGGAAGCCAGAAATTGCCCCAGACTCTACCAAAGCAGAGATTTTACAAAAGCAGAATAAAAAGTAAGAGCAATCAAGATTAGAAACTCTGGAGGGAAAGTGAAGGTTAGCTGATCAAACATTCTTCATTTATAGGTTTATTGTGCCAGAGGAGCCTTGACGGCCATCACCCATCACTGGCAGTAGGCAACAAAGCATTGCCTATCGCAGGACGCGAACACATAACCGTGGTCGTGAAGTGAAGCCCACCTCTCCCCTGGGTGAATACCTGTTTTGCTTGCTGCAGGCAGCAGATGCCGAGCATCTCTACAAGTCACAAACCTATAGCCTGCTCATCATCGTGCCATCGGATGCCATCCTACACGTCATCACAGATTACAATTGTAGGGACTTTTTACCGTGCATGCGCACACACACGCTAACACACACACACACACACACACAGAGCATAGCTGTGGTTGTACTAATGGATATGATGTGCTGGCAGCAGCCAGATTAGTCTGTCTCTGTCAGCCAGACTCTATCCCCCTGTCCTGTACCTCTCACCCCTCCTCTCCTATCTTTCACCAGCAGCAAGACGAATATAATGTATCTCCGTCTGTAGCTCAACAAAGACCATGTGGGTGTTATGCAGGAGATTTTTGTATAGTGCACTCACAGCCGTAATGGCACACTAGGTAATGCGGTTGCTTTCATGACCTCGATCCCGAGGTCGTGGGTTCGATTCCTGTGGTGGGCGATCCTTTATCGCCACTGCAAGCGGTGGTGATAGCCGTAAAGGCTCTTCTGTTGCTATACAAAAAGAGGCTGTTTAAGCAGCTAGGTTTATTTATTATTACAGCCTAAGCGGCTTTCGGTACGCATTCGGTAGCCAACAGACTTCATCTCAAGCAACAAAGAGAAATTGGGAAGCATAGCAGAGTCAGTAGTGCAGTTGAGGTAGTGAGTAGCATGGAAGTAGCAGCTCAGGACCACTGGAAAGGGTGTGCCTTAGTTGGCAGCAGGAGAGTAGTTGCCATTGCATACGAATCGTGGAAGCGAGTTCCCACAGTCTAGGACCTGCAGAGCTAAAGCTTCTGTTGCCAACGGTCTTTAAGCAAGGGAATGGACCAGCTATTTTATTGTCCATACAGGGCCTGAGGGAACGAGGAGGCTGAAACTGGTGCACCAGTTCAGCAGACTAGCCTTGAATGTGTCTGCCAAACTCTGTCCCTCTTCGGTCATTTGGTCATTCAGTCGTTTTTATAGAACCTTAACAGAACTTATCTATTCAGGCGCTTCACATATGCCATGAGGCTCGAGCCCACGACCACGGTCATAAAATGCATTCACCTTGACCTTGGTTGAGCGAAGCACCTTAACCATAGGGTCAAATCAGCACAGAGCCTCAATGGCTATCACCATCGCTTGCAGTTGGTTGTATTACTTTGCAGCACGGAGGACCATTGGTCTCCTCCTGCCGACTCCACCTCCTCGACGCCTCACTGCTGTGGGGCTCGAGTGCATGCTGTTGCTGCCACAGCTACCGGTAGAATGTTTGGATTCGTGAAAGAAAGGCAATTGACTTTGAAGTTTAGTTTGTGGCTAGTCCGAGGAGTGGGGGAGGCTGTGTAGCAGCACGAATAAGATAGCCCAAGGTCTGTTCACATCATCACATGTGTTACACATACATCATTTTGGTGTAGGGACGATGTGTCCAGACGTCATGGTGTAGCGTGATTGGCTTACCCGGTGGGCAGGCTGGCCGGATGCCAGGCACTGCTGGCTGTAGCAGCTCAATATATGCCTATGTTGTTCGGTTAGCAGGGAGCCAGCTGCTGCTGCTGTTGCTATGCACTCGGTTACGACTAGTGGAGCAGTTCATTTGCAGGCAACATGAGGCTGTCGGATTATTGTAATTGCAATTAGCGGCCATGAGGCCCATGCCTTTGTCTTGGTGTATATATATATGTATATATATATAGCTCGTAGCAGAGCAGCAGTGCATGGTCCGGAATTGTTCCAGCCGTGCTGTGAATGCTGTCAGCTGACTGTGAATGCGGCCTTTGTCCTGTACACCTATGGCCCAGCGAGCCGGCCCCATTGTACACAGCTGACTGCTGATCGATGTGTCAACAGTACTGCTAGCCCGGTTATTGACCAGCAGCAGCAGCAGCCAATGCAGAGCCACACCAGCTGCACTAATCGATTTAATTCGAAGCACCGTATCCCGAGCGGCTGCTCAATAGCTCGACCGGTGGGCATTCATGCAGGCAGCGCCACCTATGCGGCAGCTATTCATCTGGCCGTACAATAGACTGCCGCAGGACCGCACGGCGAGCTATTGTCCGGTGCTAAGGTCTTCCAGCGCTCAAAATGCCGGCTGCATTGCTCAACCCAATTCAGTCGATTATTTGAAATAGGCTGCAGCAGCCGGCTCACACGCTCTGAGCTCTGCCCTATCGCCGCTATCGAGTGCGGCGCTAGCGCGGGTGTGTACTTTTCAGTAGTGGCAGCCGGCGCGATGCGCTGGGAGTTATACTTCGGTGTGCAGTCACTCTCCTTCGATGGAGGGCCAGTCGCCGGCAGCACGGCGCCACATGTCGCGCTATCGTTCGAAAGCCGCTGTTCGGAAGCGGCGCCGACGTCCTGCGCTTGCCTTACTTCTGACCAGGCGACACTGCTATATATATAGAGGCTGCTGCTGCAGTATAAAAAACAGCGATGAAACATCGGTGTAGCGCCCAAAGAGAACCGAATCCGCAGGCCGTTAAGGAAGGACGGAGATTGCTTAGAGATAGCGAGCACAATTTCAGCGCACACAGGATTCCGTATGTGTTGAATGTACGAAGGACAATTCAAGTAGATGCTGGTGATCTGATAGCGAATGCTGTGTGAAAATGGTAGGTGTTTAGCTTTTTTTTTTTTTTGTTGAAATCTCGAGTCGGGGCAGTAACGTGACGTCAGCTAGTAGTGAGTTCTAGCCTTTCGGAAGGCAGATACCTAAAGGCACTCCAAAGGTTCGTCAGGCACTGACCTCCTGGCCTGAGTCGGCTATTCCTCATCAGGCTTGTATCTATGCGTAATTATGGGTCAGCTATTTTTAAGAAATGTATAATTACTCGAACTGATTGACATTCGTCTTGCCGGTCGTTAAAAGTGGAGGAAAAGAAGTGTGTCTGCCAAGGTTGCCAGGGCAACGCCAAGCAATGCATAATCATGTGCTGCTGCCGTGACAAGTGCTTGCACCGAGCGTCAGACGAGACCGAGGCCATTTTGAGCAGCCATCAGAAGTTTGATCACTAGGTTGTGCAACTAGTTTATACAGACCGTTTGAAAGATAGGCACTGTCGAGCAATCTCGAGCTAGAGAAAGTTTGATCGCGTGACTCGGGCTTTAGGGAGCCGGAATGTGTGTGGCATACTTTCGCCTCCTGGCAGTCCATCCATTCTAACGCCAGCAATGAGAGCAACTCTTTGCCGTGTGCATCTGGCACTATTTCTGCTTCATTCTTTCAGCTAGCCAAACAGCGGTGTGTTCATGCCTTCTATAAAAAAGAAAAAAGTCGCGCAGCATCGACAGCTTCAAGGAAGGACAGCCGGTTTTCATAGGATTAGCACTGGCAGGGGGCAGTAGGTCTTGTGTTGGTCACCTTGATTGCTTTTACATTTCTGTTAGATTTTGAAGGCTCACGTCTCAGAAAGCCGTGTAGCCGTGCCCCGCCTCCCGAAAGTGGGAGCGACAGTTGGGCGGTCCGAGGAGCACCAGGATATTCTAATTGGGGACACTAGCTTTGGGTAGTGCAGGCTTAGGTGGCTGGAAGCATGCCAAACTGGGCTTGTACCCTGCATTGGGTTGGTGAGGGGCAGGCTTGCACGAAGTAAGTTCTGGAATGAAGGAAGTGGCCAAGAGCCACCATGTCTTGCCAACGAGTGCATGCAAAAGTTTGCCAACTCCACACAACCAATACTTAAGGAGTGTCCTTGAACTTGGAATATGATCTATTACCACAGCAGTATCAGCAGCATCATAAATGGCCATGAGCTCGGTATAGAACTTACGTAGGCCACTGACGAAGGCTCTTGTAATTTTTTTAATTGTTTATTTTTTTAATTTTTTTTATATAATAATAATAATATTGCACTTGATAAAGCGCCCTCAGAGAACTTAATCTCTTTCTAGGTGCTTTACATTTGCTGCAAAGTGATATGCAATTGAATAGTAAGTAAAATCATGCTTGAAAAACAAACAAAATAAATAATATGGTTAGGGGTGGCATGCACAGGGTCAGCATGCAAATGTGGTTAGTGGCAGCATGCACAGTGTCAGCACGCATAAGCACATCAAGGACGAATCACAGGGATCCACTAAATGCTGTCCTAAATAGGTGTGTTTTTAAGTTTCTTTTAAATGTGGTCAGGTCATGGGATGTTCTGACGCAGGTTGGGAGGGAGTTCCAGGCTTTGGGAGCATACGAGCTGAATGCACGGTCTCCAAAGGATTTAAGGTTTGTACGAGGTATTTCCAGACTGTTGGATTCCGAAAAGCGGGTGGCACGATGCTTAGCCTGATGGGGTAGTATATCTGACAGATAGGCTGGAGCCATAGAATGAAGGGACCTAAAAGTGAGGGACAAAACCTTGAAGTCAATCCGTTGCTTGACTGGTAGCCAGTGCAGGTCGGCGAGAAGTGGAGTAATGTGGCAACTGCTACGCTCACGACAGACAAGCCTAGCTGCAGAGTTTTGCACCAGCTGCAATCGCCTGAGCGCACATGCTGGTAAGCCAGTAAGCAGTGAGTTGCAGAAGTCGAGACGGGATGTCACGAATGCATGGACCAACTTGGACGTGGTATCCTTATCTAAACAAGCCCTAATTTTAGCCATGTTATGAAGCTGAAAATTGGCAGATTTGACTGTGGAGCTGATGTGGTCGTCTAACGAGAGGTCGCTTTGGAATATGACACCTAGATTTCGAGCTGATTCAACTGGAGATATGCTGGCAGAGCCAATTTTGAGAGTCAGCCTTTCCAATCTCTGAATCACACTGGGTTTGCCCATAACTAGTAAGTTAGTTTTATCATCGTTTAGTTTTAGAAAATTTGCTGCCATCATGTTTGCGAAATGTCATCCATGCGGATGCATCAATGCAAGTGAGTTGAGAGAATTTGAGGTGCTCGAAGGCTGGGAGGGATCAAAGCAAAGGTAAAACTGAGTGTCATCCGCATAGAAGTGAAAGCCTAGATTGTGCTTGGCAATCACATCAGCAAGAGGGAGAGTATAAACCGTGAAAAGAACCGGACCTAGCACTGAGCCCTGAGGTACTCCATATTTTAGAGGTACTTCAGATGATCTTTGTCCATTCACGTCAATACTCTGGAGTCTCCCACTGATATAGGGCCTGAACCACTGCAGAGCAGTGCCAGTGATGCCCAGGCGAGATGAGAGGCGCTCTAGAAGAACTCTGTGATCGATGGTATCAAAAACTGCCGAAAGATCGAGCAAAACAAGCAGAGACACTCTACCCATGTCTGCATTCCTAAGTAGGTCGTTGTATACCCGAAGCGATGCTGACTCTGTGGAGTGATTAGCTCTAAAGCCAGACTGGAACTTACTAGCAAGGTGTGAGGTTTCGATATAGGAGTTCAGCTGGTCTGCCACGACCCGCTCCATTGTCTTTGATAGGAATGGTAGAAGGAGACTGGGCGGTAGTTGCTTAAGTTCTCTCGGTCTAGTGTAGCTTTCTTGAGAAGTGGCCTGACTACAGCTTTTTTGAAAGGTGCTGGGACCTGACCTGAGGCTAATAACATATTAATGATGTTGATTATGCATGGCAGCAGCAGATCAATGCAACGTAGGAGCAGGACAGTGGGAATAGGGTCCAGTGGACTTGTTTTTTAACCCCGGCAGCCCAAACGATGAGGTCTTAGCGATCTTCTGCTGCTGCTGCTGCATGCACCTACAATCCAGCACCCCCCAGTGGCTGCTCAAATTCACATCCGATGCCATGACGTGAGTCTGCGGGTTTTGTGCCGTCATACGTCAGTGGCTGGTTTGGCAGCAGCGGCTGATGCAGAACTCACCTCCAAGGCTCCGGGTGTCCTTTTATCCCCTCATGACACCGTCCACGAGTGTGAACTCGGCAGCCGAGCTGTAAGATTGTGGGCATGTGTCTGCCGCTTGCCGGTGCAGTTTGGGATGTGGGAAGACCTTGGATGGAAGCCTTCGAAGTGGTGCAAGCAAGCCGAGACAGCAGCTTGTGCACAGGTGGGCTTCCTGCCTGCCGTTTGTCCTGGCAAGACGATCAAGCACCAAGCGAGTCCAGTGCCAGCAGAGTATAATGGATGAGTTTCCAGCCATGACCTTCTCTTATTTCGGTTATCGACATATGGATTGCCAAGCTGGCCGGGCCGGCCACGCTCTGCAAAGGGAGAGCTAGTGAGGAGAGAGGGAGAATATATATGTGTGCGTGCGTGCGTGTGTGCTATGGACAGGCGCCCCTAGCACAAAACGGTGATGGCTACCTTGATGCCGGCCCCCATACTGGCATTGTTGAGTGATGACGTTTGTCAGCAGTGTGCTTGGGGTTCGTCTGCAGCATGCTCCTGTGTCGGGCACTGTTCACTTAAAGCCACTAGAGCTGCCACATTGCCTTCTTCTACTGCACTTCTACCGAGATTTATTGCAGAAGTGCTGTGGCCCATTCATAAGACATCCCTTCTAGCGCAAGTAAAGCGCCGGGAATGAGATTAAGTCCTGTTATGGTTCTATGCAAATATCTTATAATAATAATTATTATTATCATTACTATTACTACTACAGGGGCATCGATCGAATGAGCCAGCTGTTCGGGCTCACTCCCCCACACCCTTCCAATACACCCCTCCCTCTCCCTCTTTTGATATTTCCCTAAATGTTGACGAGTGCGGGAGTGGCCCAAGAGTTGGTGGCAAAAATCGGCATCGTTCGCTAGCTGTGCCCGTGCGTGATTCTGGATCGTGGCCGCCTCCATTGTCAGGCCTCGCACGTGACCGGGCACAGCGGAGCTCTGACACGCTGTTGCTGCTGCTCGGTTGCGTGCATTGTGCTGCTCAGTGGAAGACGCGAGCAAGCATTGTGGCCCAAGCAGTCTCATTTGTTATTACCTGGCTTTCCTTGGCGGTGAATACACCTTTGTCCCAGCCACCTATTGATCGTGCTAGTGCGTGCTTGCGCCCGGTGACCGGTGGCAGCAGCTGCGGCGGCCGCATTACGCCAGACGTGCGTGCCCACAATTGGCTGCTACTGCAGCCACTGGTCATTTGCAGCAGCAGTAGCGGCAGCGGCTGAAGCCAGAGTTGTCTCCTGCTCCTGCCGCTGCTCGATCCGACATCCCTCCGGCTGCTGCTTGTCTGCTGCCGCAGCGGCTTCGAAGCTGCCCGGAGGCGACAGCAGCAGCAGAGACGACGGCTCCGCTGCTGCTGCTGCTGCTGCTGCCCAGCGTGGGTAAGAGTCGGCCTGCCGCTGCAGCGCTGTCGTGGGCCGTACTAAGCCTCTCTGCACGTGTGAGTGGCTCGTTTGCGCGGGTCGAATGCCGACGAATGCCTTGGCTGCGGCTGGCAGGCACGCACATTGTCCTTTTTTCGTGCAGTGTGGCTGTGCTTGCACGTGCGGTTAGAGCGATTTGTGGTGCAGGTGTTAGTGCATCGTGTCCGCGTTCATTCTGTGCTGGTTTAATCAAGCCGCTGAAGTTTGGGTTAATGCAGACGAGAGAGTGCATGAGGCGTGTGCTTTGCTCGCTCACTTGCTCACGATTTAGTGCATGTTAGGAGCCGTTGTACTTGCCGAGCATAAATACTAGCTGGCACCTCCCCTGTGTGCCCCCGAGGTGCTGGTCCAAGCGGTCTGCCTCCTCCCGTGTCATGTCTGCCCTGGAGCTTATCGATTCTCTTGCAACAAGTTCTAAAGCGCCTGGATGAACATTTAGTTATCTTGTTTTGCTGCACGAACGACTTATTGTTATAATTATTGTTATGTATCATAGTATTGTATTCATGCATATTTTATGCATTCATATTGTATGGACTCCATTCGAAGTGACAATCATCTACAGTTGTGCCAGTGCTGTGCGTGGATCGTTTGTAGGCAATGCAAGTGTGGGTGTGGCAGTGCATCGTGGACGCTATGTTGCCTATGTTGTACCGCTGCTCCCCGATCCCGTGTCACTTGTTCCTGTCACATGCCCTTCTTTCTAGAAAGTCAAGCATTGTGGTGCAGCAGGGGTGGGCCTGTGATGGCGATGTGAAACTATCCTGCTGTTGATTTTCTCCGCAATATTTTCGATATCGCTCTATTTAGTCGAGTTTATTTGTTCAGTTAAAAGGCGTAACTTAAGATCGAACTCAAGGACTTCCACCTACAAGCTAAGCAGAGCTTAAGTGCAGAAGAGCTGAAGTACGGAGAAGGGTATCAGGTGGCACTAGCACTCACTGTGACCTCCATGTACGAGAGCTTAACAGAGCTGAAGGAGAGCCAGCGTAGTATGGTAGTAGCACTCGTGCTGGATTTGGGGACTGCTGTAGTCATGCTTGACGTCACAACTGCAGGCACCTAGTCACAGCAGCAGTGGCTGCAAATGGAGCAACAGCAGCAGTAGTTAGCCTACCAAAATCCCTTTGATGCTGAGTTGTGGCTAGAAAAAACCTATGACTGCTGAGTCGTGTCAAGACCTTGACCTGATCTTCTTTCCTTCGGTGTGCTGCTGCTGCGATTACTTGCCCAGCCCTCAGAATGTGGTCGCAGGCTGATTTGAGATCGTGAGCCCGTAATAGTAATAGTAATAATAGAAACAATATTTTCTGTAGCATCAGAGAAATGAATCTCATTCTACGCACTTTAAATTTGCTGTACAGGTAGCATGACAATATGGTCGGTGATCTCATGCCCAGTGTCAGCACTTAAAATTAACTAATAATAATATTAAATTTGAGAAAACGCCTTAATAAATAAATAAATCCTAGCTGGCCAAACAGCCTCTTTTTGTATAGCGACAGAAGAGCCTTTAAGGCTATCACCACCGCTTGCAGTGGCGATGAAGGATCGCCCACCACAGGAATCGAACCCACGACCTTGGGACCGAGGTTGTGAAAGCAACCGCCTTACCTAGTGTGCCATCACGGCTCGCAATTCATAGAACTCAAATCTTTTTTTAGGTGCTTTACAATTACCGCAAAGGAAGCACGATCGAATGGTGAATCATTCTTGATAAACAACAAGAATAACATGGTTTGGGGTGACATGCACAGGGTCAGCATGCAAGTGTGGTTAGTGGCAGTATGCAACAGTATCAGCACGCATAAGCACATAAAAGACGAATCGCAGGGACCCATTAAACGCCGTGATAAATGGATGCACTTTTAGTTTCTTTTTAAATATGGACAAGTCAGGAGATGTCGTGACGCAGGTCGGGAGTGAGTTCCAGGCTTTGGGAGCATACTAACTACAGGCATGGTCTCCAAAGGATTTGAGGTTTGTACGAGGTCTGTGTAGACTGTTGGATTCCGAAAAGTGGGTGGTACGATGCTTGGCCTGATGGGAGAGTATATCTGAGAGATAGGCTGGAGCCAAAGAATGGAGTGACCTAAAAGTGAGCGACAAAACCTTGAAGTTGATCCGTTGCTTTACTTGTAGTCAGTGCAGGATGCCAAGAAGTGGTGTGATGTGGGAACTGCACTACTTACGACTGGCAAGCCTAGCTGGAGAGTGTTGCACCAGCTGTAAGCGCCTGAGTGCAATAGCCGGTAGACCAGCAAGCAGTGAGTTACAGAAGTCAAGACGGGATGTCACAAATCCAAGGACCAATTTAGATGTGGTATCCCTGTCTAAACAAGCCCGCATTTTAGCAACGTTATGTAGCTGAAAGTAGGCAGACTTAACTGTGGGGCTGATGTGGTCGTCCAATGAAAGATCACTTTGGAACATGACACCTAGATTTCGTGCAGATTTAACAGGATTTAAAATGTTGATAACCATGTGCGGATGTCATCAATACCGCAGCAAGGGAGTTGATCAAATTCGACTTGCTCGAGGGTTGGGAGGAATCAAAGCAAAGGTATAACCGAGTGTCATCCACATATAAGTAAAAGCCTTGATTGTGCTTTGCAATCACATCGGCAAGAGGGAGAGTGTAAACCATGGAAAGAACTGGACCAAGCACGGATCTCTGAGGTACCCCATATTTCAGGAGTTCGTCAGATGATCATTGTCTATACACGTCAACTAAGGACAATTCCCAAGGACTCAGCAAACGCTTCTTTTTAAATGTATTCTTCTCAGAGGATGGTGTTAGCATCGGTCCGGCATGAGTTCTAGGCTTTGGGACCCTACCAACGAAAGACATGGTCTCCACATGGGGTTTTAGAATGGTTCAAGGCACAACCAAACGACTTGAGTCAGAATAGTGGTTGGCACGATGCCTAGCCTGGTGGTTGGGGGGGGGTTAGTAATTCGGAAAGGTAGGCTGGAGCAAGGAAATGAAGGTATACCTACCTCTAATGGCCATGTGACATTACTGTTTGAAGTGCCTGCCTACCTTACTGTTGCTCCATTGGTTGTTTCTCCTGCTCCTGCTGCAGTTCCGGCTCCTGCTTCTGCTCTTGCTCCTTCCTCTAAGTCTGTTTCCCAGTCGGTCTGGAAAGTGAAAAGTAAATTGCAGCTGATTTGACAGCCTCATTTATTCAGCAGCAGATGAGCATGAGCAGCTGTTTTTCACTTGCTATCTATTAGTTCCTCCATAAAGCCGTCTGTGAGTAAAGCAAGTGTGGAGTCATAACCTATGACCTTCCTTAAAAGGTTTCCTGAGGTTTCTGCATGCGATGTGGCAACCTTAATAAGGTCTAGTAAAAAGAGCTCGTCTTCTGAAAACCCCATACCATCATCTCTGTGGTCTTCACTGACAGACCAACTTAACCCTGCCATAACCGAGATTTTTTATGCTCCTTTAGAAGAGAGGTTGTACCCAAGTCCTTCAAATCGGCGATTGTTAGACCCATACTCAAAAGCCTGGATTAGATACAGAGGTCCTTGCAAACTATCACCCAGTTTCCCTTCCTTGTTTGTCAAAGATTCTTGAGAAACTTGTTGCTAAGCAGCTGGTTGCATATATTGAAAAGAATGAGATGTCCGACAATTTTCACTGGGGGTTGAACAGGCAGCACTCCCCTGAAACTGTTCTCCGTTTTAACAATGACATACTGTGCTGAACCGATGGCTGCAATGTCACTGCCCCAGCGATAGATACTAGAGCTGTCAGCTGCTTTCGATACCATTGATCACGATGTCCTGCTTGAACGATTGAGAACAACGATCGGTCTGGCCGACGAGGCACTGGCATAGTTCAAATCGTACTTGTCTGATCGTGTTCAATCCGTGTCATGTGGCAGTCAGGTCTCACACACGAGACGGGTCACCAATGGAGTCCCTCAAGGGTCCGTCGTCGGTCCCTTGCTGTTCTCCATCTATTCTCAACCTCTGGGAAAAGTGATTAAGGCCCATGAAATAGGATATCACTTTTATGCTGCCGATACTCAGCTGTATTTGTCATTAAAACCGTCGGAATCTGGTGCAGCAACTGAGAAACTGAATGCTTGCCTTGCCGACATTCGATCCTGGATGTCCGAAATTTTTTTGAAACTGAATGACGATACAACTGAACTGCTGCTCACAGGACATCCTAGGCGTGTGGCTGGATTAACAAGTTTTGCTACTACTTTTTAAAAGCTTCATTCAGAAAACTGCTTCTACAGCTAGCCATCACGTCTGATCCTTATTTAAGATTAGGAGCTGTCTTCCACACTAACTTGCAAACAATGTAGCTAGCTTCTTAGTTCTGTCTTGCCTTGATTATTGTAATTCCCTTTTGGCTGGGCTACCTAAGAAAGCAATTAAGCCACTGCAGCTGGCTATGAATATGGCTGCAAGGCTAGTTTTCAAGTCCCAGAGGTTTGACCACGTGTCTTCTTTGTTAAAAGAGCTTGGATGGCTGCCTGTTGATCAACGGATACAGAGCAAAGTTCTTACCCACAGTTTTTACCCACAAGGCCCGCCACGGCTTGGCTCCTTCATACGTAGCTGAACTGCTGCATCAGTTTCAGCCTGTTCGCGCCCTCAGGTCCTGTGTGGACAATAAATTAGCTGTCCCGTTCCTCCGCTTAAAGACTGTTGGCGACATAAGCTTTAGCTCTGCAGGTCCTAGGCTGTGGAGCTTGCTTCCACAATTCTTACGCACCGACACCTACTCTCCTGCTGCTGACTAAGGCTCATCCTTTTCAGCAGTCCTGAGCTGCTACTTTCATGCTACTCACTATCTCAACTGCTCTCCTGACTCTACTATGCTTCCTACTTTCTATTTGTCGTGTGAGTTAAAGTCTGTTGGCTACCGAATGCGTACTGAAAGCTGTTTAGGCTGTGAGTGGTCTATACAAAACTCTCCTGTGTAACATACATGTAGTCTTTAAGGCTTTGTGGAGTTACAGACAGAGATACCATTACATTACATTACCTCCGGAAGCCCCTGTAGGCCTCACCTTACTTTACTCGAGAGCCTCAGGTGTCAGATAGCTATAGCCGTGATGGCACACTAGGTAAGGCGGTTGCTTTCATGGCCTCGGTCCCGAGGTTGTGGGTTCGATTCCTGCGGCGGGGCGATCCTTTATCGCCACTGCAAGCGGTGGTGATAGCCGTAAAGGCTCTTCTGTCGCTATACAAAAGAGGCTGTTTAATCAGCTAGGATTTATTTATTTAATTATAGCCACATAGCTATGTGCTGCCTCGGCTGGTGCCCAGCCCGGCCGTCTGCAGTCGTGTGCTCCCTCCTCCAAGTCCTGCTGCCCACGCTCCCTCGGGGGGGGGGGAGTGCAGAGGCCACCCAGGGGCTTTATTTGGTTCGGTGGGAGGTATGGCTAAGCAAGCATTCTTGGTGACATGCCAAGACCCCTGCTGTAGGGGCCTATTGTAAGACTGGCTTGGTACTGCTGTGTACTTTTCAATGACCTCCCCCCCTCCCTCTCTGAAGACGTCAGTCAAAGGGAAGGGTTGACTCAGCCCCTTCGGTGAGAGGCATAAATAAGTGCTTCACTCGATGCCCCTCTACTCACCAATCCCTGTCCTACTAATGTGCATGCCTTGTGCCTGCCGACTATAAGTACACGCTGGCTGTGGGAGTGGCAGGAGCCGTTCGAAGGAGCTGCCTCCGTGGGCATGCATGGCTGGCTGTATTTGTTCGCGATTGTGCAACTGGGGCTTGACTGCTGAGCCCGACGACACCCATCAATGAATACGTGATAAGTCGGGCGATCGGTGCAGCCATTGTGACCACTGCGACCGCCCTTCAGCTTATTCGTACGCCGGGTGGGGGCCATTATTGCTTTAATACGTTGAAGCAAACCAGCAGCAGCAGTGCTGGTAAAGCTTGTTTCTCTTTGCCGATAGAACGCACCGGCCCAGCTGCTTTGCAGAGGGCCCCCTCCCCCGAGGTGGAGGTCTGCTCGTCGGCAGGCAAGGCTCGATTGTCACGTGCCACCTTGGCACAGCCACTAGGCATGCCTGCGAGGGTGGTGCTAACTGGTGCAGCCGGTGCAGCTTCTGTCAGTGACTTCTCCGAGGGTCATGGAATCTGAGCCGGTGACCTCGAGGCTGGCAGCTGCTGCATTGTGCACTCCTTGGAAGTGTGCACTACCAGTGCTACCCATGCTGCCCCAGTATTTCCCATGCTGCCCCACTGCTTCCCATGCTGCCCCAGTATTTCCCATACTGCCCCAGTATTTCCCATGCTGTCCCACTGCTTCCTATGCTGCCCCAGTGTTTCCCATGCTGCCCCACTGCTTCCCATGCTGCCCCAGTATTTTCCATGCTGTCCCACTGCCTCCCATGCTGCCCCAGTATTTCCCATATTGCCCCAGTATTTCTCAAGCTGTCCTAGTATTTCCCATGCTGCCCCAGTATTTCCCATGCTGCCTCACTGCTTCCCATTGCTTTCGGCATTGGTTGCCACCGGTTGCTGTCGTTGCCGGCTGGCTCGGCCCTGGGCAGGGCTCCGGGCGCTGGCTGTCCTTTCTTTCACGGAAACTCCGAAAGACGTTGCCATCTATTTGCGTGCTTGCTTAACACCAACACCCGTGCTATCCTGTAGCATCCATAACACCTGTAACATCCGAACGATCGTCAGCTCGTGTGGACTTGTCACATGCCAACTTGGGTTTTGGCCCAGTCCATGTTGTGTTCTGCTCACGACTGGATATGTCAAGGCTCCGTGATCGCTCTTTGTTGTTGCTGCCGTGCATCTGCTACTGTCGGCTGCTACATGTGTGCATTGGTGCAGCACCTGCAAGTAGCTAGTCGTGATACACGGTGAGCCGTGATGGCACGCTAGGTAAGGCAGTTGCTTTCATGACCTCGATCCCGAGGTCGTGGGTTCGATTCCTGTGGTGGGCGATCCTTTATCACCACTGCAAGCAGTGGTGATAGCCGTCAAGGCTCTTCTGTCGCTATACAGAAAGAGGCTGTTTAAGCAGCTAGGTTTATTTATTTATTTATACACGGTTTAGGTGTCACCAGTATTCGTCGAGTGTCGGCTGCGAGTAGCAACGTTACTAGCGCTGCGCTTGTGGCCTATCTAGTTATGACCGGAAGTTTAAGCAGGACATCACTTTTGTTACATCGGGCATTTTTGCAGCCTGGAATCGGCAGTGACTGTCTGCCGAGTATCCTGAATCAATCGAGAAAATGTCTTCTTGTTTTTTCGACAGGCTTTTATATATCAATTGCCAGGCTGGAAGTAAAGGAAAACACAGCTGGTTTAGCAGCCTCGTTTGTGCAGCAGTAAAAGAGCCTTTGCAGTGCAAACAACAATAATAACGGTCAGAATGAGAATAATAAAAACAGTATATTCAGTTCTAAAGAGCCCTCGAAGAATTTCACCTGTATCCAGGTTCTTTACTTATGCAGCAGGGCTCTAGCCCACGACCCTTGTTGTTAAAGACTTTTTCTCCTCCCTGGGCTAAACCATGGTGGTGGCAAATCTTGTCTAGCATGCACGCTAAGAGAACGATATCGCCATCCAGGCGCCATGTGCAACATTTTGCAAGGATTCTCGTGCCCAAGCTCCTTGACCTGGGGCTAGCAACCATTTTAAACCGCGCACTGATATATATATATATATATATATATATATATATATATATATATATATATACACGGCTGCAGCTTTGAGCCACTCAGTAATGGCTTCGGGCATAGTACAGTTACTCTCACCTTTCCCTGCACCCGGATGAATTTGTCTTATTTTCTCCTTGTGCTTTCCATGCTTACTTATGCAGTATTCAGTGTATGTTACGAACCAGGGTTCTTACTAACCAGTGGCAATCTCTAGTAATTAAAGTACATCCATCACGTGGCAAGGCGGCACGGCATTGTCTTCCATGACCATACTATGATTACTTCTGCTATAACTCAGCGAAGCGAGGCCACAGGCAGTGAGCTCTCCTGTCTTCCTATGTACTTTTGCATTCTAGTCAAGCTTGACAGCTTTCGGGTTCATTAACTCTGGTGGTTATTGTCTGCGTTGTCCCTATTGTTGCCCCTATTAGTAAAGCAGCTGGATAGAGATTAGTTATCTTAGGTTTCGATGAAAAAAGACTGATTCAATCCTATCATTTAATTTATCTCTATAGTGTTGTTTTCTCGTGAAATCTGTTCGATTTGCCGATTTGCAGCATTAATCCACAGCGAAAAAGCGGCAGACAAGTGCTGATCTACGAGTTCTTCTGTGTAAACGAATTTGTTGGACGAATTTGTTGGTACTTTCACTGGTCACCTTGACTGTTCCCCACTTAACAGTATGCAACGCCGGCATTTGCCAGTTCGTGCAGGCATTGGGGTGACGTAATGTCACGTGGTGCCGGAGCTCTGCCACCTATGCAGCAGCTTGCTTTGAGGGTTTGAGTAGTAGTCTGTCAGTCGGCTGCTGCTGCTGATGCTCATTGATTGGGCCGCTCAGATTCATCGCTTGTGCTCCCCCACCACCTTTCACGATAGCTGTTGTCACTTACTTGGTCACATGGCCAGGCTGGCTACCCCACTGCGACAGCAAGCAGTCCGTGGCTTTTTTCTGTGGTTTTCTCTCCGATGTCCAATCTTCCCAATGTCGATTCCCAAGACATTGCAGCCTGGATGCATGCTTCCCGCCCGCCCAGCAGCAGATCAGTGGCCGTGCGCCTTGAAAGAGCGCCTGTGAAAAGGCCATCAGCGGTGGGACGTGCCGGGCGTGATTGGGCCTCGATCCATCCCATCGTTCGGCAGCGGCGCCCGGCTAATGCTTGCCTGCCAATTCTCAGTCTAGCTCTTCCTCTGCGGAAGTCTCCTGCTGCGGCACCGCTGCTGGCGGCTGCTTCTGATGCTGATGCTGCCTCCGCCACGGCATTGCACCGGCTGCTGCTGAGCCGCCTGCCAGCAATGGGCTCACTCGCTACTGGCTGCCGTGCTGGTCAGTCAGCTGATTCCTTACCCTGCAGTCGGGCCAGGGCGCCTGTTATGCCACCGCCCGGTGACATCGCCAGGCTGCTGCTCTGTGTGTCCTGTGGCTGGGTCTGAGGCGTTGCGCTCTCGTTTGCAGGCTCGTCGGCTTGCACCATCGTCTGCTAGAGCACTCGCCTGCGACTCGGTGCAGCCATCTCCGTCGGCTCGCGCCTGTACCACTGCACGCGGCGGCTCGGTGGCTGCTTAGAGGCTGCAGCCGAGGCGGACATTCTGCGGATCGGATTTCTTCCGTGCCGAGCCACAGGCGCCGCCTTCTTTACCGGCCGAGCGCGACGGCGGCGGTTGTTCGCTGCTGCAGCCACCCGGCGCTAACCGAGCGCAGCCGGTCATGCTGCAGAACTTCGACAGGGCGCTCGACAGGTCGTTCCAGCAGCAGCAGCAGGCAGCATCGCACGGCCTCGCCTCGCCCGCTCGCTCCGATCTCGGAGGAGGAGGCGGCGGCGGCGACCCGTACTTGCTGCTGCGCATGAAGAACGGCACCGCCAGTGCCGCAGCTGTCGAAGCCGCCGCTGCGGCGGCCGCAGACTCGTCTCCACTGCGGCTGATGCGTCTGCCCGGCTCGTCGTCCTCCTCCTCTGGCTCTTCCGACATGCCGGCCGCCATGTCGTTGCGACCCGACCTCGGTCTCCAGCCGGCGCCTCGCGGCAGCAGCAACGGCTATGCACCCGTCATCGGCGGAAGCGGGGCAAGGCTGCCGGTGGCGGCAGGCGGCGAGCCGGCCTCCGCCGCTTCGAGGCATCCCTACGGTTTTGTGGGACCGTCCGTGTCTCAGCAGCTGCAGCTTCTGCACCATCAGCGGGCGTCGGAAGCGCTCTCTTCGGCGTCGTTCAACGTCGGCTCGCAGCACGTCGTCGGCTCGCGTGCCGGCACCGCAGCAACTTCCTCGTATTACTTGCATGCCACGGCCGTCGGCGGTGCCAGTGGAACGGTGCAGCAGCAGCAGCAGCAGCAGCAGCAGCAGCAGGGAGTCGGCCACCTGCGCGCGGCTTCGAGTGGCTATTCGGCCATGATGAGCAGCGGCCACCACCTACAGCTTCACCATCAGCACGCTCCGGGTGGCAGCGGCGCTGGCGGAGTGCACCAGATGCAGCAGCAGCAGCAGCAGCAGGCAGCGGCTGTAGCCTATGGCTACGACGCTGTGCACGGTCCCTTGGCCTCCTCCTCTGCCCGGCAGCCCTCCCCTCGCGGTGGCAGCAGCGTCGTGACGGCGTCGTCGTCGTCGGCATCGTCGCTGTCAACGCTAGCAACAGCTCCGGCAGCGTCGGAGCTGCCGCCGACGAGGCTGCAGCAGCAGCCGCAATCGTTGCGGCGCAGTCCGGCCTCGGAGCAGCTGCCGTCGCCTCGGCAGCAGCAGCTGTCAGCTGGCGCCACCGCGTGCAGCTCTCCGACAGCTTACAGCGGCGGAGGCAGCGTCGATGTGCGTGGCACACACGTGCGCCGCACTGTAGATTCACGCGGGCCCGGTATGTCACCTATGCACGCCAACCTTGACCTCGGAATGGGTGTGCCTTACGACCAGAGGATGGCAAACCACGGATCTGGTGCCGCCGGCGCCACTCTCGGTGCAACAGTCGAGCAACTATTACATCAGCAGCAGCAGATGCAGCAGCAGCACCAGCAGCGGATGCTGCACCAGCACCACCAGCAGATGGTGCAGCAGCAGCAGCTTCAGCGTGGCTTGAGCTCTGCAGCCGTACCGGATGTGCCGTCCATGTATCGTACTTCGGTCAGGGCCAGCGGCCTGGGCATGGAGTCAGGCAAGCCCGGCTCAGGTGCCAACGCCTCTTCTGGTGTTGCCGTATCCGGGCCGATCGTGTACAAGGGGACCCAGCTCGGCGGTGGCCCACCGCCGCCGAGCTTGCCTCACGGCACGCCCGGCGGTGCACGGGCGCGCAGTCCTGGGCGGCAGGCGTCGCCGAGCGGTCAGCAGCAGCGAGCGGGCAGCATTCGCACGGCCTGCGCTCCGTCGCCCACCGCTCGCGGCAGCCGCAGCAGCTCCGACGGAGGCGGCGGCAGCGCAGCCGGCGACGAGGCTGCCATCTACCGGCGCCTCAGCGAGGTCGAGGCCATGGCTGCCTCTTGGCAGCAGGCAGAGGGCGGTGGCCTGATGCCTGCTGTCGGCAGTGCTCTGTCGAAGGGCATGGTCGGCGGTGAGCTGCACGTTGACCCGTCTGTGGCGCACTCGCCTACCGCCGGCGCCATGCAGCTTTTGTCCCGGCATGCGCTGCTGCATCAATCCGCAGCAGTCGGTGGCGGCAGCGCCGCAGCTGATAGCCTGCAAGGCCTAGAGTCTCCTTCGTCGGCCTACATCGGCACCGACACTTCGTCTGAAAAGTCATCTTTGGCGGCTTCGCCCTTTCCTCCGCTGACGCAGCAGTTTTTCAGTCACCCTGGCTCAGTGGGGGCAGTATCGGCAGCTGCCACCGCAGGAGCACAGAATCACGGCAGCGGTGGCGGCGGCACCACCGCTGCCGCATACTTCGCTGCTCCCTATGCTGCCACGGCAGCGCTGTTCCAGCAGCAGCGGCAGCAGCAGCTGAGCCGCCGAAGCGCCGCTGCCGCTGCGGAGCTGCAGCGACAGCAGGCGCCTGCCTGTGACGTAGGCGTCAACCAGCAGAAGCTGGCCGTCAGTTTGGCTGAGCAGATGACGTCAGTCGCCGTCCAGCATTCGGCTCGGCGAACTGCCGCCGGAAGCAGCGGTCGCTCTGCTTCCGGCGACGGCAGCCCTGCTTCCGCCGGTGGCAGCAGTCCGTCGGCTGCAGCGGCGGCCGCCACAGCAGCCGACGGCTCGTACTCGCAGCGAGGTCAGCGTCGGCCACCATCAGCGGCAGCAGTGGCAGACGAGGAGGAGGCAGCGGCGGAGGCGCAGCCACTCGACCTCAGCGCCAAGCCCGTTGCCACCGCCTCTGCGTGGCCCGTGCTTCACGCGGCCGAGGACTCCTCGCTGCTCCTTGCCGAAGACGGCGGTGATGGTGCCGGAGGCCTGCATCGTTCGGGCTCGGCTGCTGCTGCTGCACTGCTGCGCGACGACCAGCCGCTCGATCTGACCCTTCCGAAAGCAGGCCTCGGCAGCAGCGGGCAGCAGCTCGGCGCTCCGGTCGCCGCCGGCAGCTGCCGCCGCCGCATCGCCTGCGGCTTCGTGGCCGTTCCTCTCGGCCGGGGCTGCCGGCTATGGCTACGCGAGCGTCCTCGGTGAGTTCTTTGGAGTGCGTGGCGATAGTTGTCGGCGCCGGCGCACTCGTTTCCTTCCCGGTCGATGCTGCTGCTCGTCCGTCCATCATCGATTCAGCCAGCTCCCGAATATATAGTAATTATAATACGCTAGTACAATCATAATAATAAGAATAGGAATACTAGTAATATGTTTGTATAGCATCCTCGGAGAGCTTGCAATCTTATTTTTCTAAGCTGAAGCCATTGTATTGCCACAGTACTGCACTTGAACATTGGGCATGATTCATACTGTCATATAAAGGTGCATGGCCTTCCGAATTTCCCAGCGTCTTAAAGAAATTGTGCAGACGAACCATCCTAAAAGAAAGAAATTGTGCAGCCGAACCATCAGCCTTATTGGGATGTGTAATATTCAAGTGGTGTGGTAGTAGTACTAGAAAGCAGTGAGAAAACTCTTGTCTGGGATTTATCCTGCTACCTCCGAAACCTGAGGCGTCATATCAACTGAGGCATATTGATGAGACTTTTAATTCCCTAAAAACAGGTTAGATGCAGTAACGCAATTCGCCGGAACGAGGTTGCTGCAGCAGGTGGCATTCCTGTGAGGCGTGACTGATGCAGTGCTTAAGAAGTTATGCACAACCCGTCACCACTGGCTGCGAAGCCTGTGCAATATGGCGCTTACGGTTGACGAAATTACTGCAGCCGGGCATAGTCTATAGGGTCATGCCCTTGCTTTGCTTAGTTATCAATTACTTTACAGTCAGCCTCCGACTGCTTTCCATTGTCGACTGCTTTCCATTGTCTTGAAGCTGGAATCATCTTTTGGAGTGCTTGTCATTGCTCAAAGGCCTCAAAGGCCAAGGTGTGATATCAGAACTATCAGCTTCTGAAAATGGGTTTAGAAATCCTTGAAAAGCTCATCTGCCCATCGACGCTCTCATCGATCGAGAAGAGATTTCCCTCCGCGCCTCGCGGCTTCGCCTTCTTTCGCGATCTGACGACCAAGACCCACCCAGTTCGATTCAGCGATCAGCTGTCGATCAGCAGTGGCTTGCATATGCCGCTCCGAGGTGGCAAGAAGTGCAACCCCGAGTTTCAACTCCTCTGAGCTGGCTGCTCTGCAAAAAATTGAGAAACACTCCAACGACAGTTCACTAAGCTCGAAGCTCCGCCTTCAACCACCCACAAAGTTGTGCTCGTCTAGTACGAAGCAGAAAATTCAAAGCATATCTACATTTTCTCCTCTCAGTTCCCTGCTTGGCCTCACTTGATTCTCAGCATAATGTATGTGTTATCTCCATCTGTAACTCCCCAAAGCAACAAAGACTGAGTGGGTATTGTTTAGGAGAATTTTCTATAGCGCGCCCAAGAGACTTTCGGTACACCTGCTCTAGCCAAGTGGCTTCATCACAGGCTAGGCAACATAATAATAATAATAATAATAGTACATTTGATATAGCGCCCTCAGAGAAATTAATCTTTCTAGGCACTTTGTATTTGCTGCAAAAGAAGCACGATCGGCTATTTAGTGGTAGCTTGCTTTTCCGACTCAAATCGCTTAGCTGTGCCTCGAACCAACCTCATATCCTTTGGAGACCGTGCCTTTAGTTGCTTGCTCTCAAAGCCTGGAACTCACTCTTGGCTGACGTCACGCTATCACTTGACTTGACGACATTTAGTAATGACGCACATGTTTCAAACGGCATTTGTTGGCAGGTCCTTATGAGTTTTGCTTTGTGTGCTTATGCGTGCTGACACTGTGCATGTCACCATTAGCCATATTATGCTTGTTGACATTGCACGTGTTACCAAAACCATTTGATAATGCTTCCTTTGCATCACATCTAAAGTGCCAAGACAGAGATCAAGTTCTCTGACGGTCCGGCACAAATGTAATTTTATTATTATTCTTTTGATGAGAAAGTGAGAAGCATAGCTAAATCAGGAGGGTTGTCGAGGGGGCGATTAGCATTGAAGTAGCATTTCAGAACGGCTGGAAAGTATGTGCCACAGTCGGCAGCAGGAGAGTAGTTTTCGTTGTGTAAGAACTGCTGAAGTGAACTCAACCGATCCTTCTTTCGAATTCTAAGAATTAATGCAACAACAGCTTCACAATCTTCTCATTAATGGATGATCCAAGAGGTCGTCGACGTTCATTGGATTGAACACGGCGGTCGGCTTGTCGAAAAATGCAGTGCTGTTCGAATCGTTCTTTATTAGTGGCTAAGACTACTAGCCAGCAGCCGGAGCAGTATCTTCTGATGTCATTTTGCATGTATGTCGTAGCATGATGCCTCGAATGTCATTAACTGTTGCTTATTGCATCTCTTGCAGCAAATTGTGAAATGCTTTGAAGAGATTTGGCTGCTCTCATAGGGCGTTCTACAAACGACTCATAATAGTAATGCAAATAATAATTATTATTGTTGTTAAGCGTAAGGCTTTCTCCTACAAAGCCACCCTTATTTGGATCTAGAAGCTGGCTAGAATGCATCTCAAATCCTCAGGGTCTAACAGACTGAATGTTCCGGTTAGCCTCTAACCTCGACGTTGGCAGGTAATAATATTAGTCATAGCCTTTTATGCAGTTTCCTAAGAACTTAATCCCTATACATTCACACTTATATAGCAGCAGAACAGCTTTGACGGACATTGCCATAGCTTGCATCTTACCCGTAGGCTGTGATAATAAGACATTTATATAGGATCATCAGAGAACTTGATCTCTCTCTCTCTCTCTCTCTCTCTCTCTCTCTCTCTCTCTCTCTCTCTCTCTCTCTCTCTCTCTCGGCACTTTTCATATGCTGTAAGGGAAGCATGTCAACATGGTTAGTGATTGCATGCACAGCATCACCACGCATTAGCACACGAATGACAATGCACACAGATCCAGTAAATGCTATGACGAGCAGGTGCGATCTTTACTTCATTTTTAATTTCGTGAAGTCAGGGGTTCGTCACATCAGTCGGGAGTTAGTTCCAGGCTTTGGTAGCATACAGATTAGCAAGGCACGGTCTGCAAATGATTTGAGGTAGGCGCGAGGCACGAAATGACCGAGTCAGACGAGCGGGCCATGAGGTACGATGCCTAGCCTGATTTGGCAATAGTCGGATAGGTAGGCTGGGGCATGAGAATTCATGGACCCAAAAGTGAGTGTCAAAACCGATAAGTTGATGCTTGATGGGAAGCCAGTGCAGGTAGGCGAGATGCAGTTCGATGTGGCAACTGTCGATGTTCACAACAGACAGGCCTAGCTGCAGAGTCATGCTCCAACTCGGAGCTGAGACGTGGGGGTAGGAGGTGAGCTTAGACGGAAGAGGAGGTGAGCTGAGACGGGTAAGGCAAGCTCGTGGGTTCGAATCCTGCTGTAGGCAATCCTATATTTCCCACTGTATGCACGGTGGTAGCCGCTAAGGCTACATGGTAGCCACCTGAAAAATGCAGTTGTTCAATCGACCTTGGACCTTGTGATGAGCTCTTTATTAGATGCAGCTCGCCCTACGGTTTGCAAGTCGCTGGCTAGAGCGAGCAAGGGTCGCTCGAGCCAGCGACTTGACTCGCTGGGAAGGCTTTGCCTCGCCGTAGGATTCGAATGACCGCCGACTGTAGCGCTAGCGACTGTGCTGCTCTGCTTGCTGCTTCGTGACGATGGACGCTTTGCCTGGCCCACTGTGACAAGAACGCAAGGTTTGCATTGCCTGCCAAGACAGTTTTGTGCTAGTATTGGCCAAACTAAAAGTACTGTACTAAGAATTAAGCAAAGCATTTAATCAACTGCTTAATTTCAATGCTGCCCCCATCTGTCCATCCAACGCCTAGTGTTCCATCAATGGCGCCATGCTGGCCTCAAGCCTGCAAGGAATCTTGCTACTTCCTTCCAGACCGGGCTCTCGGTTCTCTTTGTACTTGGGATATGGCGCATTACTCTGTTCGAAGTTGTGAATTCTTTGCTTATTTCTTGCAGAGCGAGACCTTCGCTCGTATCCGTCTGGCCCCGTCAACAGAAGCTCAGTCACCGACAGCGATCCCAGCAGTGCACTCCGCACGCTGCAGCTCTTCGAAGTGCCATCCTCGGCAGAGCAAGGTAGCCGCCATTCTGGAGTTCATGGAAACATCCAACATGGCCACCGCTTGGAATCTCCGGATGCTGTCGCCAGGTTGCATTGGCATGCAGGCCTACAGCCTGTCGCACGATCACCAATGGCAATGGCGGCTGGCGCCCTAGCTCCACCCGGCCCGCCCGGTGGCGCCACTGTGACTCCTGGCTCCGGACTTCAAAGGCAAACGGTAGCAGCTCGCCACGGAACAGGTAACTCGCAGTCAGTCTCTTTTCACGAAGTCCCTCCTCCTCTGTCATTGCCGTCTGGACGGCATTGCATGCTACATCTTGTGATCTGGGAACACGCAGTGTACCTCCGTCTGTAACTCCATAAAGCCACAATGCGGGTGCTACGAAGGCGAGTTTTCTATAGAGCACTCAATGCCTCCAAGCGGCTGTTGCCAATCCCAGACTTGTTAGCATTGAAAGGGATGCAAGAAAACCCGAATCCCGATTCCTGACTGTTTGCACTCGTGTGCTCTCATTGTCCTCATTGTGCTTACGAAGGCTGCAATTGTGCATGCTATCGTAAATCAGTTGATCGGTTGCTTCTTTTCCAGCATAAAGTAAAGTAAAGTACCCACGGAGAGATTTCTCGCTCGTAGGGTGCGATGCAAAGGTGTTGTTATTATAGCAGCACCTTATAAATAAATATAAATATAATTCATTTATATAGCGCCCCAAGAGAACTTACTCTCTATTCAGGCGATTTACATATGCCTCGGGGCTTGAGCCCACGACCTCAGTCAGACCTTGGTCGGGGCGAGCACCTTAACAGCTAGACCAAACCACCTTCAAGGGGTTGGCTCGTCTTCTTGGTTGACAGGACTCTCCAGCATTCTCCTCCTCTTTCTATGTCTGTCTGCTGATCTGTTTGGCTATGCTGGTCTGTCTGCCTTCTGGTTTTTCTGTCTCCTGGTTTGTCTGTCTGTCTGCTGGTCTGTTGGTTTAGGTTTCTCTATCCTCCCTGCCTCTCTCTCTCTCTCTCTCTCTCTCTCTCTCTCTCTCTCTCTCTCATAGTCGCTATAACTCACTGTATTTGCCTAATAATAATGATAATAATAATAATACATTTGTATAGCACCGACAGGGAGCTGAGTTACTTTCTAGGCACTTTACTGATGCTGTTAAGGAAGCTTGATCAAATGGTTAGTTGTTACATGCACACTGTCAACAAGCATAACATGATTAATAGTTATAATAATACACTTGATAAAGCGCCCTAAGACAACTCAATCTCTTTCCAGGCGCTTCACATTTGCTGCAATGGAAGCAAGATCGAATGGTTAGTGGTAGCATGCTCAATAAACAACAAGAGTAATATGGTTAAGCGTGACATGCACAGGGTCAGCATACAAGTGTAGTATGTGGCAGTGCATAGTGTCAGCATGCATGGGAACATCAAGGACGAATCAAAGGGACCCACTAAATGCTGTCCTAAATAGGTGCATTTTTAATTTCTTTTTAAATGTGGTCAAGTCAGGGGATGTCGTGATGCAAGTCGGGAGTGAGTTTCAGGCTTTGAGAGCATTGGAACTAAAGGTCTACAAAGGATTTCAGGTTTCTACGAGGTATAGGTAAACAGTTGGATTCCGAAAAGCAGGTGGTACGATGCTTAGCCTGGTGACCAGTAGATCTGATAGGTAGGCTGGAGCCAAAGAGTGGAGGGACGTAAAAGTTAGCAACAAAACCTTGACTGTCTGCTGGTTTTGAGTTTCGTACGAAACGAACTATGGCTAAGTGGTTCGAGTCAGAACAGCTGGTTGTATGATTTTTGGCTTGGTTGGGGAGTAGTTCTGATTGGTTGGCTGGAGTCAAAGAATGAAGGGTCATAAAAATAAGTGATAGAACCTTGAAGTCGATATTCTGCCTGACTGGAAGCCATTGCTGGTCGGGGGAGAAGTGGGGTAATGTGGTCAACTGCACTGCTCACGACAGACGAGCCTAGCTGCAGAGTTTTGCACCGACTGTAAGCATCTGATTGCACAGCCCGGTAGACCAGCAAGCAGTGAGTTACCGAAGTCGGGACGGGATGTCACAAACGCATGGATCAGTTTCAATGTAGTAAAAACAATCCTAGCTGCTTGAATATGGCTGAAGAATTGAAGAACCAAGATGGGATGGATTTATGAGGTCTTCTGGTAACAGAGCTCTCTTTACAGCCACACTCTCTTTACACTAACCACACTTGCATGCTGACCCTGTGCATGTCACCCCTAACCATGTTATTCTTGCTGTTTGTTGAGCATAGTACTACTAACCATTCGATCATGCTTCCTTTGCAGCAAATGTAAAGTGCCTTGAAATAGATAGAGTTCTCTGAGGGTGCTTTATCAAATTTATTATTATTATCATTACTGAACTTTATCTGGTAGCCACTTCGTTTATAGAAACCTCGACAATTTTCACAGTGGAGTTGGCAAGTTTCGACCTAACTCTTATATAGTTAAAGGTGGTTTTATGGAGTTATGAATATGTGCACATTTTGGATTTTGGATGCTCTGAGGGTTTACAACCAAGAATTTCTGTTGCACCACTTTGTAGCTGAGGGAGCAACTCAGCTCAGTAGCCACTTAATAATAATGTTTATAATTTTTAATTCAATTGATAAAGCGCCCTCAGAGAACTCAATCTTTATTCAGGCGCTTCACATATGTCACGCGGCTCGAGACAACGACCTCGGCCAGATCTTAATCGGGGCGAGCACCTTAACCACTGGGCCAAACCAGCTCGGCATACTAATAACAATACATTTGATAAAGCGCCCTCAACTCAATCTCTTTCTAGTTTCTTTGCAATTGCTGCAAAGGAAGCACGATCGAATGGGTAGTGATAGCATGCTCAGTAAACAAGCTAGCACTAGAAAGATGCACACTAGTGGTCAGATGGTTATTTTTTCTTGTGTCTTTTGTTTTTGCTTATCCTACGTATTTTCCGTTTTATTTCTGATTATATTTTTTGGTCCTACTTGCCTAAGATCATTGCAAGGCCAAGTCGTAGCTCCGTAAGTTAAGTCTCAGACGATACTTTTTTAAAGTAATTGAAAATCCTGCAAAGAGCCCCTCCCCCAATCGAGCGTTCCGTCGTGGCAACCAATTCCCATGGCATAACAGCATGAATGGAAAAAGCTCTCATCTCCTAGGGAAAGCAGTCAGAGGTCAAGGCTAATCAGCTGTTGTTTAGTTTGACCGTTGTTACTTTTGTAAATCATAAGGAAGTGTTTGCCACCAAGTCCCGGACCTTCACTGGAAGCCAGTGAAGCATAGCCAGTAGAACCTGCGATGACTTCTAGGGATGCAACCCAGGTAAAATGAGTGCGAGAGAGAGAGGGAGGGAGGGAAGGCAAGAGAGACAGAGAGAGAGAGAGAGAGAGAGAGAGAGAGAGAGAGAGAGAGAGAGAGAGAGAGAGAGAGAGAGAGAGAGAGAGAGAGAGAGAGAGAGAGAGAGAGAAAGAGAGAGAGAGAGAGAGAGAGAGAGAGAGAGAGAGAGAGAGAAAGAGACAGAGACAGAGAGAAAGAGAGAGAGAGAGAGAGAGAGAGAAGAGAGAGAGACAGAGAGACAGAGAGAATAGGGAGGAAGGGAAAGAGCAGTTGAGCATTGGTCTTAATCCACGGTTAAGGTGCTTGCTTTTCACGCCCCAAGTCGTCGGTTCGAGTCCTTTGGTTGGCCATCCTTCATTGCCCACTGCAAGTGGTGGTGATAGCCGGTTTGGCTCTTCTGCTGCTACATAAAGTAGCCTTTTAAATCGGCCAATATTTTTGCTGGGTCAAAGATCAACAATTAGCAGACTGCTGTGGTCCAACTTCGAGGTTTCTTCTTGCATGACGTTCCATCGTTCCATTGCTGCTGTTCCATCGTGAGTCGATCGCAATGACTCCTGAAAGCGGTCTGTAGCTGGAGTGGAGCTAACTCCTGATAAAGCATTCAAAGCTAAGCTCTTCATTCAAAGTCCATTCAGCGGGATTGTCTGTCATACTTGTTGAATCGCCTTGGCGATGTCAGAAGTCGTCCACCCAAGTGGTGGTGGGGGAAGGAATCAGCTTTTTTTCTCTATGATTCTCTTGTGATTGGATCCTGGTGTGCTGGCCAAGCCGAAATCTCCTCACACTGCAGCCAGCAGCAGTCTTTGCCCGCATTGTCAGTGCCATTGTGCCAGATGGCTGCGATGCTAATCGGGCGATGCTCTTTGACCTTGAAAGCTTTCGCCTCGTTCCAGCTTCAGAGTCAAGAGGCGTGCCCCTGCACGACACGGCCGTTGCTGCTGCTGCTGGACGAGGGCCGGTGGCCTCGGTGGCGACGCTGCTGCAGCAGCTTCCCGGACTCAATCCTCAGCTGAATGCCTCCGCCACCTCCGGTCCGGCTGCAGCCTTCGGTGGCAGGGCGCAGCCGATGTCAGCACCGGACGCAGCTGGCAGCAGCACGCCAGCAGACGGCATGTACGTCACCGCAGCAGCAGGTGGTGCGGCTGCTCGCGACAGCGGTGCCTGCTCGGCAGACAGGCAGACGACGACTGCGGCTGCTGCTGTGCTGGCTCAGGTGCAGCCTCTGTCCTCCTCCGTCACCTCTTTAATCGGCAGCCACCCGCTGTCCGACATCTTGTTTCTGCACTGCACCCGCTGCCAGTCGAGCTACGGCAGCGTGCACGGGTTCCGCAAGCACTTCCGCAACGCGCACGGTCACAACCCGAGCCCCGACGACGTGCTCGTGCAGAGCATATCGGCGACTCGCGAGCTCGTGCGCAGACAGAGGGACGTCGGCGACGGGCAGCCGCTGCCGCCGCTCCCGCCGCTGCCTGCTCCACGCGCCATTGGTCGCGGCAACGCATCGCCCTCTGGCAGCAGCGGCGGAGGGCTGCAGCAGCCGAACCAGAGTTCGGGGGCA
Source organism: Cristatella mucedo (assembly GCA_009760855.2). Lineage (NCBI taxonomy): Eukaryota > Metazoa > Bryozoa > Phylactolaemata > Cristatellidae > Cristatella > Cristatella mucedo. The sequence goes on from WPIO01000168.1 coordinate 525,004, forward strand.
TTGAGCGGCCCCGGCGGCAGCGGGGGAGGCCTCCACCATCGTCTGTCATGGGACGAATGCAGCAGCAGCGATGGCAGCGGCTGCAACAACCACTACGACGACGATGCTGCTGCTGCCGCCGCCGCCGAAATGCGCATCGGCAGCAGCAGCCGGCAGCAGGGCGGGGCGGCGACGTCGCAGCTGAGCAGCAAGGCCTCGTTCCGCTTCCACTGCCTGTACTGTGGCCGTCAGTTTTCCAGCACCGAGGGCTCGGCGTTCGAGGAGCACGCTCTCCAGCACGAGCGGCAGCACCTGAGCAGAGGCAGCCGTGACGAGCACGCAGCGTCGGCGGCGGCCGGCGGCAGCGCAGGCGGCGAGCCTCCGATGCACCGGCCTCATCGTGAGGCGCACAGCTACAGCTGCTACTACTGCGGCACACGGGTGGCCGACGCGAGCTCGTTGCGTGAGCACCTGCTGCAGCACGACGGCCTCATGCATTTCGTCTGCTCGTTCTGCGCCGTCGCCTACTCGACGGCGGCCGCCGCCAACGAGCACATGTCGGCCTGCCACCAAGGGCTGCTGCACTACGCCATGGGCAACGGTGACGACTCAGGGCCGGCGGCAGCAGCTGCAGCAGCCGCTGCTGTTACCGCCGCCACAGAGCACTGCCTTCGGCGTAGCGGGGGCGCTAATGAGCCTTGCTGGAATGGCGGAAGTGGTGGAAGTGCCAGTACTAGCGCCGCAGCACGTGATGATCATCTGTCGCCGCCGACGGGAAGCGGCAGCAAGGCATGGAGGCACGGCGGCGGCGCCATCGGCGGCTGGGCAGGCGAGGCCCAGCAGCCATCACTACATCTGCGAGGCAGCATCACCCGTGGCGTGCCGTCCAAGTGGCGATCCGAGGCGACAGACCGTCGTAGCTCGTCATCCGCACACCAAGACCGAGCGCCGCCGCTGCCGCACCAGTCGGCGCCCGCAGCGACCGCAGCGCGCCTCGGTCCGGCTGCCGCAGCCGAGGGCGCCACCGAGGCCGCTGTGCACCCCGTCCAGCCACAGCTTGCCACAGCAGCAGCAGCGCACGATGTCAAGGGTCCGCAGCAGCAGCAGGCGAGAGGCCCGCGGTCAGATGGGCAGCGCTGGCAGCACCTTCAAGACAGATCGCTTGAGCGACAACGACAGGCTGCCGACGAGCCGCCGTCGATGGCCGCCGCCGGTGGCGTCGGCTGCTGCGAGCCTGAAGACCTGTCGTCTTCGGCTCACGGTGAGTCCGCTGTCATAGGCGCCGCCTCCGCCACGACCGAGCGACCGGCTTCAACCGATGCCGGCGGCCTGCCGGAAGGAGCAGCGCGGGGCGCCGCCTCCGGTAGACGCCTGCCCCATGGTGGCGCTGCCTACACGCTGGCGCAGCACATCGAGGCCGCTGTCATCCGCGAACTGTCGAGGTCGAATTCGGACGGCTCGACGTCCGGTGGCAGAGCGACGCGGGTCGCACAGCCGCGGGCCGAGTCGGGCGGCGCCACGCAGCAGCTGGAGCGCGGAGGAGGCAGCAGCGGCGTAGCAGCGGCCTCCGCCGAAGTCGTCACGTCAGGCGGCACGCGCTGCGACTTAGCAGCAGCCGACGGCGTCGGCTGCTCGCTGCTCGCTGCTGCTGGCGGAGGCGAAGGGGCAGAGCTGAATCTGATGGCTTTGCTCGATCGAGTGGTCGAACACGGCTTGCGCAGCTTCGACGGCGCTGCATCGGCTGAGATTAGCAGCGGCAGCAGCTCCGCGGGTGGCAGCTGCGGCAGTTCTGCCGCGCTGACGCGAGTGATTGCCGCGGCCATGGCTAGCGATGGGACGGGCAGCAGCGGCGGCCCAGCGAGTCGCTCTCCCACCAGAGGCAGCTTCAGCGGCGTGAGCGAAGCTCAGAATGGCGGTGGCGGCAGCGATGGCGAACGCGACTCGCCCCCGCCTCCTCCATGGCAGCGGCCGAGCAGCGATGATTGCAACGTGGAAGAGAACGGCGAGTGCAGCGGTGGCAGCAGCGCATCAGCAGGCGACTGCGGTGGAGCGGTCACCGTTGGCACGGGCGGCGCCGTCTCTGCCTCGGGTGCCACCGCGTCGCTCAGCGACCGGTCGTCGTGGCCGTCGTTCTCCGAAGGTTCGATAGACAAGGCAGACGACCCGGGCAGCAACGACCCGGGCAGTGGCGAGCGCTTGCCGCCGAGCCGGCCTACACTGCCCAATGTCGCCGGTGGCGGAAGTGAGGTGGAAGCAGAGCGATCGGCTGCCTCGTCGGCTGCCACCAGCCCGCTTCAGGCCGGGCGTTCGCTGACGGCCGCTACCGCTGCAGAGCAAGCATTCGCCGCCTCCTCTGATCGCATGCCTTCGCTTCGAGCTGCTACTGCTGCTGGCCAATCACCGGAAGATAATGGCGACTGTCGCAGGGATTCGGGAAGCGCCGCCGTCGATCGCGCTCCGCCCGATCGGCGTCGGGGCGGCGAGGCCGAACGCTGCGGGGCAGATGCTGCTTCGCCAGCGGAACTGGGCCAGTACGTGGCTGCCGGCTATGGTCAGCTGCCTCCGCAGCCGGCCGCTCCTCATCATCCTCCTCAGCAGCAGCAGCAGCAGCGCGACTCTGTGAGCGCCAACCCTTGTTCAGCGGCTGAAGGGGCTGCACCAGGGTCGAGGTCAGAGGAGCAGACGCTGTTCGACGACGACGAGCCGCTGCTGATCGACGAGGAGCGATGCGACAACGATAGCGAGGGCACCGAGCAGCGATACGCCAGTAGCGCACCGCTCCTCGCAGAGAGTGGCATCGACCCGTCGTCGTCGTCGGAGCCCGCACGAAAGATGGCGCGACTCGCACCGTCACCGAAATAAGTGCTGTGCTGTCACGTGACTAAAACGCCAGCACACAGCGCCGTTTGTCTCTAGTCGGTAGCTGCAGAGCGAAAGAGTGTGCCACGCTTGTAAATGCCCGTGGGGGTGTGGCACGTGCTCGTGGGGGTGGGGGTATAGACCACACGCGACCGCTAGCATGGTGCCTGCAGAGCTCGCCACGTGAGCTCTGCAGGCTGCGGTTGCAAGCAGCCGCCACTGCCACACTTGGCAAGAAGCATTCCTGCATTACATAGCGCCATTGTGGCTGCTGCTGCTGCTGCCTGCGCCCGTGCTGCCGATCGAGTTGGGGTGTGGGGGCGTTCTGCAGGATTCCACAGCGCTCACTTTGGGGCCGCGAGCACTGTTGCAGGGCCGACGATTTGCAGCCACAGCAGCTGCCTTCTGCTGCGGCGGTGTTGGTTGCCGCTGCCGCCGGATGTGCGCCCTACATGGGCTCGCCGGATGCGTCTTGAGTGGACTCGGTGACTGCTCGTGCGAATGCCCTTGGATGCTCTTTATGGTAGTGATTTGTTATGGTGGTGGTGGTGGTGGTGATAAGGACTTACTTGTAATTCTGTCTTGTCAAGTGTAATTTTCGAGTGTTGCATCAAAGTTAACGACTGTGATGTCACGATATTTGTGTGAATAGAAAAAGGTTTTAAACGGCACGTTTCGGACGACCGATTGCTCGGACGGATGATTTGCTGCTTTTGCAGTTGCTCCGAACATCTCGATAGATTGCAGATGCTACAGGAGACCGTAACTAGTAGGTTGTTTTTATATGTACTGTAGTTCATGTGTATAGGTCCCTAGTACAAACCTAACCTCTATCCAAGCGCTGTAGCTGCATTCGGGACCTAGCTGCAGTGCTTGGTGGCCTCCCGAATGATTCACCCTCCCAAAATGTGTTGCTGCCGCCTTCTTTACCATGATGGGCAGCCCAAGAGATCGTATCTAACTCAGCCATCAGGTCGCCGACAATCTCGGAGCCTTTTGAATCGGCCATTTTTAATGGACACTCAGCGCTCAAGGATTTTCTCTCCCTTTCCGTGGAGCACTTCGACACTTCTTTTGATCTTTTGGTACGTGCCCTGCACGAACCAGGCTACGGCACCGCCAGCCTACTCTTTGGTACATTGACTACCCTGACCCACTAGTTAGTTTACTGCACATACTAAACTAGCTACAAACACAGAGCTTGAAAAAAGCGTCAACTACATTTTGACCGAGTGTCCCAAAAGAGGATTATTGTAGACCATACTATTATATCCATATATAGTACTAATTCATTGTGAGCTACGGCCAGAACATCTACACTAACCTAGTAGAATCACTGGTCTACAATAAAAAAAAAAGTGCTCATGTCTATCAAGCATATCCTTAAAGGCAGCGGTTCTCAAACTTCCTAATGCCGCGACCCTTTAATACAGTTCCTCGTGTTGTGGCCACCCCAACCATACAATTCTTGTTTGCAAAATGTAGACATGCGTGTTTTCCGATGGTCTTACGAGACCCCTGTGAAAAGGTCGTTGGACTCCCTGACAAAGGGTTTTCGACCCACAGGTTGAGAATGAGCTGCTTTAAGGTCAGCTCCAGGTCACCAGTTTGAGATCAGCTAGAGATGCAGCGATCGCTGCATCTCTAGCTTCTCGATGCTTCTAGATGCTCACTCCCCATCGACTCATCGCTCAGGGGAGCGAAGCTTTCTTTGCCAGTTGGTCACTCGCGTACCGGTCCCTTCATATGCTTGCTATGCCTCTCCAGTCCGGACTTCTCAACCAGGCTATGCTTGGCATCACTCGTTCCAACGACTCATATAATTTCATCTCGTCTCGACTTCTGTAACTCGCTGCCTGCTTGTCTACCGGCCTGTGCACTCAGGCGCTCACGGCTGGTGCAATGCTCTGCAGCTCGGCTTGTCACTCGTGAGCGTAGCAGTTGCCACATCACATCACTTCTTGCCGACCTGCACTGGCTACCAGTCAAGCAACGTATCGACATCAAGGTTCTGTCACTCACTTGTATTTCCTTCATTCTATGGCTCCAGCCTACCTATCAGAGTTACTCTATCATCGTACCAGCCACCTTTCTGGATCAAATCGTTTAGCTGCACTTCGTAAGAACCTCAAATCCCGTGGAGGCCGTGCCTTTAGTTAGTATGCTCCTAACGTCGGGTACTCACTGTGGACTGACGTCTTGGTATCCTCTGACTTGACATTCGAAAAGAAGCTAAAACCGCGTCTGTTTCTCACGGCATTTGCGTAGTCTTGTTCTGTGCGTGCTGACGTGTGCTGACACAAGAGTATGTTACCATTGGTACCATATTTTACATGTTGACCCTGTGCATGCTGGCTCTAACCATGTTTTGCTTGTTGATATTGAGCATGCTACCAGTAACCATCCAATCATGCTTCCTTCACAGCATATTCAAGTGCCTAGAAAGACATTATTATTACTATTTAGTTGTATAGTGCCACAAGAGAAGTCAATCTGAATTTAGATTCTTTACTTATGCTGCAGGGCCGGAGGTGAGTTGAAAGAGGTGATTTGGTTGGCACATATCGTTAAGCTGTGGCATTAACCTACCTGAAAAACTTATGAGACAGCGCCTCTTGTTCGTATGCTCACAAAACCATGTAGCTCACTGCCGACTTAAGCGACCACATCTGCCGACTTGACAATTAAAATTAAGCTCGACTTCTGTAACTCACTGCTTGCAATTCTTCCGGTCTGTGGAGTCAGGTACTTACTCTGTTACTCTGCTGCTAGGCTTGCCTGTCGAGAGTACTGCAGTTATCTCATCACACCACTTCTAGCCAACCTGTACTGGCTCCCAATCAAGCAACGCATCGAGTGAGGTGTTATCTCACCTTCAAGTCCTTCATTCTCTTGCTCCTACTCGGAAATCTATCGGAAATACTACTTGATTAGGCTGTAGTGTAATGTAATGTATCTCCGTCTGTAACTCCACAAAGCCATATGGACTATGTGGGTGTTACGCAGGAAAGTTTTGTATACCGCACTCACAGCCTAAGCGGCATTTGGTACGCATTAGGTAGCCAACAGACTCGGTGAGCTGTAATGGCTCACTAGGTAAGGCAGTTGCTTTTCACGACCTCGGCCCCGAGGTCGTGGGTTCGAATCCCGCGGTGGGCGATCCTGTATCGCCACTGCAAGCGGTGGTGATAGCCATAAAGGCTCTTCTGTCGCTATACAAAAGGAGGCCGTTAAATCAGCTAGTATTCTTTTTGTATCACGCAACTAAGAGAAAGTGGGCAGCATAGCAGACGCAGGAGAGCAGTTAATATAGTGAGTAGCACGAGAGCATATAATAGAGTGAGTAGCACGGCAGTAGGAGAGTAGTTGTCATTTCGTAAGAATTGTGGAAGCGAGGTCCACAGTCTAGGACGTGCAAGAGCTAAAAAAAAAGCTTCTGTCACCAACGGTCTTTAAGTAAAAGAATGGAACAGCTAATTTATTGTCCATACAGGACCTGTGGCCGCGATGAGGCTGATACTGGTGCAGCCGGTCAGCTAGGTATGGAGGAGCCTAGCCTCGGCAGGCCTTGTGGGTCAGTGTAAGAACTTTTCTCTGTATCCGTTGATCAACCGGCATCCATCCTAGCTCTTTCATCAAAGGAGATACGTGCTTAAACCTCTGGGACTTGAAGACTAGCCTTGCAGCCATATTCATAGTCAGCTTCAGTGGTCTAATTGCTTTCTTTGGTAGCCCAGCCAAAAGGGAATTACAATAATCAAGCCGAGACAGAACTAAGGAGCTAGTTAAATTGTTTACAAGCAACTGTGGAAGACAGCTCCTGATCTTGGATAGGGATCGGGCGTGATGGCTAGCTGTAGAAGCAGTCGTCCGAATGAAGCTTTTAAAATAGAGGCAGCTGTCGAAAACGACACCTGAATTTCGATCACGTGGTGATGGTTGCACAACAGCATCACCTATTAGAAGAGTAAAGCCTTTCAATCCAGCCACATGCTTAGGATGTCCTGTGAGAGCAGTAGTTCGGTTTTATTGTCATTCAGTTTCAAGAAGTTTTCCGACATCCAGGATCGAATGTCGGCAAGGCAGGCATTCAGTTTATCAGTTGCTGCAGCAGATTTCGACGGTTTGAATGACAAATACAGCTGAGTGTCGGCAGCATAAAAGGTGATATCCTATTCCATGGGCCTTAATAATTTTTCCCAGAGGTTGGGTATAAATGGAAAACAGCGAGGGGCCGATGACGGACCCTTGAGGGACTCCACAGGTGACCTTTCTGGTGTGTGGGGCCTGACCCCCAGACGACACGGATTGAACACGATCAGACAAGTACGATTTAAACCATGCCAGTCCCTCATCTGCCAGACCGATCTTTGTTCTCAATCGTTCAAGTAGAACAAAGTGGTGTCTAAGACAACTGATAGATCTATCAGAGCTAGGGCAGTGACATTCCAGTCGTCGTTGCTGCGTAGAATGCCATTGTTAGATCGGATGAGAGCTGTTTCTGTGGTACTGTTATAGCTACTGTTGTCGGAAAATCATCGTTTCGGCCCATTCTCCATTTTTTCAAACTACCTATGCTCATTACCGTTCGCATTCGCAGTTTTCAAAATGGAAATGATCCGAAACTATGATTTTCCTACAACACTAGGATATTTTGTCTTTTTTCAAATAAATAAATTTATATTTTCTGTTTATAGATGTATCGAAAAATCTCAAAAGGGAAACTCGTTTCACACCGAAGTAAGAAGGTTAATGAATATTGATGATTTAGCACCAAGTAAAATTATTGCTTCAAGGGTTCATAAGTTTAAATTAATATCTACTGGTGCTAACGGTAGACATGAACGTTATATTCTTAAAGGAAGAGATTATTGTGCAACAGAAATTGATAACTTTTTAATAGTATAGTACCAAGTTATAATAGCGTTTTACGTGAAGTAACAACTATATTTTCTTCATTCAAACTGCAAACAAAGATATATGTACAAAGATATATGTAATTTATATCATGATCAAACTGACACACGTAGTCATAATGTTGTAACTGGTTCTAAATTAGTTGCAGTTGTTAAAAGAAGTGATTATACTAATGTTATTCTAAATCAATTGAAATCACTAAAAGAATCGATAGATAAACTTATTGAAAGAAATCCAGGTTCTGGTTGGAGATTAATTGGTGTAAAACGTCTTGAGATTAATGTTAGTGAATATATTATTAAATAGCAGGTTCATCATATTTACAGTTACCTTCTGATTTAGCAAAGAAACGTTGTTGTATCAATATAAAGAATGAAGATAACTATTGTGCTTTGTGGTGTATATTAAGGTTTTTAAATCCTTTAAAGAAACATTCTGAAAGATATAATGATTTGATTAAAGTATTTAAAAATGAATATTCATTATTTAATGAACCTCTATCACAAATTGTGTGGCCAATAAAAGTAATTGATACTAAAAATTAGGCAAAGTATTTAATGTTAGTATAAATGTTTATGAATACAATAGTAAATCAGGTGTTTATCCTCTAAAAATTGTATAAAAAAAACTAGAAATCAAAGACAGTCATATTAATCTTTTTATTAATAACTAAAGGTAAACAAATTCAGTATGTGTTGATAAAGAATTTTAGTAGTCTTTGTAGAACACTTAACAAGGGAGGATCAATGTTTTATTGTCATAGATGTATAGATAAATTCTTTTCAGATACAGATTTCGAAAATCATTTACTTTTATGTAATGGTGTTAATTCTAGTTATTCTAAATTAACAATACCAGGAATTAAAGAAAACAAAAAAACAGGTAAAGTAACAGATACTACAGTTTTAAAATTTAGTGACAATGCAAAACTTATTAAAACTCCATATGTATCTTATGCAGATTTCGAGAGCTTGAATGTAAAAACATGTGATCTTTGTTATGAAGGTATAGTATCTAATGATATCAATCCACAATATTGTAAAAATAAATTAACTAAAGGTAAATGTAGTGATTCGTGTACAGATATGCTTCAGGTTCCATGTGGTTCAAGTGCTATTATTGTTGATCTTAATGGAGAAGTTATTGATAAATTTATAAATAGAGATGACAAGTGTGTTGAGTTACTTTTAGTATTTCTAATAAACAAATCTAAAGAGTTAAAAAAATTGTTGAACTACCTATTGATTTTGACGATGCTTCAATTGAAGAATTTAATAATTCTAAAGTGTGTTGGATTTGTAGTAAAAGATTTGATGATGTAAATGGTAAATCGAAAGTCAGGAATCACTGTCATCTTACAGGTAAGTTTAGAGGAGCTACTCATAAACTTTGTAATTCACTTACTAGATTTCGTAAAAACGATTGGAAGCTTCCTATCTTTATTCATAATTTGAAAGGTTATGATTCTCATTTAATCGTAAAAGGAATGTCATCATTTTGTCTTGATTGCAAACCTGTCGCACATAATATGGAAAATTAAATTTCAATGTCATTTGACGATTTTGAATTCAAAGATTCGTTTAATTTTATGTGTACTGCTTTATCTGATGTTGTTACTTCATTAAAGAAAGCAAATTCAAAGTTTGATATTACGATGAATATATTTAATAAATTATATCCAGAAAATAATCATGATCTTTTAGATATAGTATCAAGAAAAGGTATTTATCCGTATGAATACATGGATTCTTTTAATAGATTTGATGAGAAAGAAATTCATAATATTAAATAATTCAGTAGTAAACTTAATTTTGATAAAAGTATTAGTGAAGAAGATTATAAGCATGCATTAAATGTTTTTAAAGTTTTTAACATGAAAGATTTAGGTGACTATCATGATATTTATATAATGTTAGATGTTACTCTTCTTGCAAACTGCTTTGAATCATATAGAAATAGTTTCATTGATTTATTCAAATTAGATCCTGCTCATTATTTATCTGCACCACATTATGCTTGGTCTTGTACTTTGTTTTACACAAAATGTACTATAAATATACTAGGAAAAAAGAACGAGACTTACAACTATATCAAAAGTTTAAAGATTCAATAAGAGGTGGAGTTTTTCAAGTAATTAAAAAGATTTGTGTAGTCAACAGTAACAATCATATTATGTATTGGGATGCAAAAGGTTTATATCCAACAGTTATGATGTGGCACTTACCTGTTACAGAACCTATTGAAGACGACTTAAGTAATTGGTCGCTTAAAAAAATAATGTCATTACCTTCAGATTGTGATACAGGAATATTTGTTTTATGTGATTTAGAATATCCAAAAGAGTTACATGACTTACATAATGATTATCCTCTTTGTCCTGAAAGTAGAGTTATTGAAACTTCTGAGTATTCAAAATATCAAAAAAGATTTTCAACTTAACCAAGTACAGTACCAAAGTTGATTTGTGATTACTCTAAGAAAATTAATTATCTAACTCATTATATATACTTTCAATTTGTTAGACTGATACCAACTAAAATACGTAAAGTTTACAAGTTTAAACAAGAACGTTGGGCAAGACCATTTATTGATATTTGTGCAGAGAAAAAAATTGAATTTGATCTTAAAGAAGACGAGTTCAAAAGAAATCTATTTAAAGGATTTATGTGGCAGATCTTTGGAAGAACATATGAAAATTTAGAAAACAGAACATGTGTTAGATTCGTAAAAACAGGAAATGATAAGACTGATTTAATTATATAACAAGTTAATGAGAAATCCTAGACTTACAGAAATTAGATGCTTTGATAAAACTCTTGTTGGCTTTGAACATTCTAAAAGAACTACACTTCCAAATAAATCAATGTTTATAGGTGTTGCAATCCATGATTTATCAAAGTTACACATGCAAATATTTTACTATGATGCATTGAAAAGTAAGTTCGCTGATAGAATAAGTTTGTTATACACTGATACTGATTCATTAGTTGTTGATATCAAAAGTGAAAACTTTGACACAGAGATGGTTGATATTAATGATTGATTTCATTGTGATGAGTTTTGTAAATTCAAGGATGAAATGAAAGGTGCAAAAATTAATGAATTTATTGCTTTGAGACCAAAACTATACTGTGTTAGTTATGTAAAACCAATTATGAAAGCAAAAAGTGTTCCAAAAGCAGTAATTAAACATTCAAAATTAACTCATATAAAATACGCAGATCGTCTATCTACTGCAAATAATATATTTATGAACAATCTTAATGAAAAAGATTTCAACGTGACACTTGATAGAGACTTCTATCGTATGGTGCAAAGTAAACATAATATTATTACAAAGAAACTTAAAAAAGAGCACTGTCAGTATCCGAATCAAAACGTTATTGGTTAGATTGTGGATGTTGTAGTTAGGCTTACGGCCATTATAAGATTGCTAAAGCTTTAAGTGAAGATACTAATCCAGGTTTTTGTGAAGTTTGCAATATTTATATAGATGCTAAAAAAGAAAAATGAAATGCTTGAAGAAGCAGCTAAAATCAAACAAGGTGTGTAATTAATTAATTGTATTAAATAAATTTTTAACCTTATAGAGGAAATGGATTTTGATGAAACATTTGAAAAGATTATTAAATGTGGTGCTGTATGTCAGGATTTGCTTTCTATTTGTGAACGTAAAGTAGGCAGTTATCGTCCTGAATTTATTAATTTCAAAGCTTATCAAACTTTAAAAGAATTAGACTCAACAGTTATAAACACTTTTTTGGCATTGTAGATTCTTATGATAAGATTTTTAAATGTAAACTCAAGTTGTTGGATTTAGTACCATATACACTACCCGAATCCAATTCTGAACCTCAAACTGGTAATAAACCAGAAACAGAACCAGACCATGAATCAGCTGAAGACGACTTCACCAATTATGATAAAGCCGATATACCACCCTTTCGAAATGATTATGTAAATGAAAAACTGAATTATAAAAATATTTATATAAATATTTATACTTATATAGAAATGGATGTCTCAAGAATTCTAAGCTGTGAACAATCTAGAGTAATGGCAGTAAAGATCTGTCTTCAAAAACTGAAAGGTAATGATCAGCGTATGGTTAGACATTCACTTGATAAACTTATTCAAGATTTAGCTAGTGTTCTTGTAGAAATGTGTGAAGCTTCTGATAAACTAATGGAGTGTAGAGGTAAGAAAAATGAAATGCTTGAAGAAGCAGCCAAAAAAATCAAAAACACCAAAAACAAACAGGGTGTGCAAATTAATTAATCGTATTAAATACATGTTTATCATTTTATAGAAAATGGAAATTGAAAAACCAAAAGCAAAAGTTGAAAAGATAAATATTGCAATTAAAAAACTGGAGAAAATTATCGATGAAAAAGATTAGTCTAATTATGCTTATTTAAATATTTATCCAGGTGATGGAGTAATGAGATTAAGATTAGACTTTGCAAAAGGGAATATTGCTTCTGAAGCAATTAGTAAAATAGTATGCATAAGTCTTAAGGAATTTACTGAAATTAGTTGTGAAATTTTAAAAGCTGATATATCTAAAAGTACTATCGTAAAAGTAAAAAAAGTTTTTATTTACGCTGTTTTTGATGCTTGTGATGCTAAACGTGCTTATGAAAAGTATAAAAATATAGCAGTAGAATTAATTAATTAGTGAATGTTTGCGCTTAGTTTTCTTATTTTTTTATATAGAAAAATGCAGGCAACTTCTGATATTACTGATCCAAACCTTGCCACTATTGCAAATTTTCTGAAATCTTACCTTGATTATCTTGTTAATAATAATAACAATAATAATTCACTTGATAAAGCGCCCTCAGAGAACTTAATCTCTCTCTAGGTGCTTTACATTTGCTGTAAAGTGAAATGCAACTGAATGGTAAGTAAAATCATGCTTGAAAAAACAAAAGAAATGAATAATATGGTTAGGGGTGGCATGCACAGGGTCAGCATGCAAATGTGGTTAGTGGCAGCATGCACAGTGTCAGCACGCATAAGCACATCAAGGATGAATCACAGGGACCCACTAAATGCTGTCCTAAATAGGTGTGTTTTTAGGTTCCTTTTAAATGTGGTCAGGTCAGGGGATGTTCTGACGCAGGTCGGAAGGGAGTTCCAGGCTTTGGGAGCATATGAACTAAATGCACGGTCTCCAAAGGATTTAAGGTTTGTATGAGGTATTTCTAGACTGTTGGATTCCGAAAAGTGGGTGGTATGATGCTTGGCCTGGTGGGTGGGTACATCTGAGAGATAAGCTGGAGCCATAGAATGAAGTGACCTAAAAGTGAGCGACAAAACCTTGAAGTCAATCCGTTGCTTGACTGGTAGCCAGTGCAGGTCGGCGAGAAGTGGAGTAATGTGGCAACTGCGACGCTCACGGCAGACAAGTCTAGCTGCCGAGTTTTGCACCAGCTGCAATGGCCTGATCGCACATGCTGGTAGGCCAGTAAGCAGTGAGTTGCAGAAGTCGAGACGAGATGTCACGAATGCATGGATCAGCTTGGACGTGGTATCCTTATCTAAACAAGCTCTAATTTTAGCAATGTTATGAAGCTGAAAATAGGCAGATTTGACTGTAGAGCTGATATGGTTGTCTAACGAGAGGTCGCTTTGGAATATGACACCTTGATTTCGAGCTTATTCAACTGGAGATATGCTGGCAGAGCCAATTTTGAGAGTCAGCCTTTCCAATCTCTGGATCACACTGGGTTTGCCCATAACTAGTAAGTTAGTTTTATCATCGTTAAGTTTTAGAAAATTTGCTTGTTAAGTAAAAAATGACTGCATACGATCAACAAACGCTTGATTCAGATATTTCAGTTATGACTGATAATTCAGTTAAGAAATTCTATCTTGATGAATGTGATATCCAAGCTCAAAAAATAATAACTGCTGGATTATCTGAGGTAACAGCTAATCTTGAAACAACTGTTAGGTCTAAAGTTGATGCACTTCTTGATGATCCTTCTGAAGCACTTCTTGATGATCCTTCTGAAATCTCCGGGTATACAACATGGATTGCGTCACAACTTCCAATGCTCTCAAAAGTTATTTCAGGAGTATCAGGAGTTAAACCAGATGGAATTGTTAAGGATGATTGTTACACATTGTTTCTTTCTGATCAGATTCTTTCTGATGGTGTTAGTGCAAGACAAAAGGCAACTGCAGCAGCGTTAGAAGCCCAATCGGCTGCATAATTAATTTATTTAAAACAGACTAAACAATATTATAGAAATGGTTTGAAACCAGAAGTAAGGATTGCCTCAATGAAGTTAAAGGACAGAAGCATTCAAACTTTACGATTTGTTCTTATCCAATGGGTAGAATTGAAGACATTAGATATAGTAATAATAATAATAATATTGCACTTGATAAAGCGCCCTCAGAGAACTTAATCTCTTTCTAGGCGCTTTACATTTGCTGCAAAGTGATACGCAATAGAATAGTAAGTAAAATCATGCTTGAAAAACAAACAAAATGAATAACATGGTTAGGGGTTACATGCACTGGGTCAGCATGCAAATGTGGTTAGTGGCAGCATGAACAGTGTCAGCACGCATAAGCACATCGAGGACGAATCACAAGGACCCACTAAATGCTGTCCTAAATAGGTATGTTTTTAAGTTTCTTTTAAATGTGGTCAGGTTAGGGGATGTTCTGATGCAGGTCGGGAGGGAGTTCCAGGCTGTGGGAGCATACGAGCTAAATGCATGGTCTCCAAAGGATTTAAGGTTTGTACGAGGTATTTCTAGACTGTTGGATTCCGAAAAGCGAGTGGTACGATGCTTTGCCTGATGGGGTAGTATATCTGAAAGGTAGGCTGGAGCCATAGAATGAAGAGACCTAAAAGTGAGCGACAAAACATCAACATTACTAAACGCTGAAAAACTGTTTACTTAATACAAGGCATTAAGAATCAATCACTCTGAACCAGATATTGCAAACATATTTAGTAAAGTTAGAGGCGGTTCAATTTTCGAAGAGTTTCTCAAAGACTTAAAAGTAGAAAAAATAAATAGAATTAAGTCAGAAGCTTACTCTAAAAAATAGAACTAACAAAACAAATAAAGAAAGAATTAGAAGAAGGAAAGACATGTGATCTTCCGGAAGAGTTGATTAAAGAGACTATTTATTGGAAGATTTAAATATTTACTAATCTGGCTTGCTTAACTAAACCAATCTCAATAATATCTAAAGCCCTTGGTGTTCTATATCCTCCATAATTTAGAACAGGATAACGAACATCAAATGATATTATTTTTTTATCACTTTCTTCAAAGATAGCAAAGTTTGTTAAAGAATTACTTAACGATAGCATGTAATCACCTTCCACACCATAATAAGGTATATTAAGTAAATTAGAATGAAGAAAGTTAGGTGAGTAGAATTAAATGGAACAGTTAGTAACTATATTATCATATTCTGCAGACAACTTATCTATAGTTACTGACATTGCTGATGTAATAGTTTTATAGCTTATTCTTGTCATATTATCATCCTTTAGTAGAAATGAATTATTTTCAGTTGTTCCTCCATAAACTGTATAATAAGTGTCTTCATTAATAACATTACTTTAATCACTATTTATTCTATTAATGTCTCTTATGTTTAATGTTATCTTTGAGTAGATTGGTTTTTTAAGGTAATATCAAATAGCTTTGCTAAAGTAATATCAGTTGTTGTTAGATAAATTAGTAGCACTTTTAACACCTATTGCTCCATCTACTATAAATGACTCATGATTAAAAGATCTATTTTTTCTTAGAAATGTTGAATAAGCTCTTTCTTTTGTGTATGAGCAGTCGGTAGAGTTATTAGCAATTAATCTATCTACATCTAGAGCTCCATCTATTACTTGTCTTCATTCTGTTCCAACTTTTGTATCAAGATACTGTTTTGTGGATAAATCATTTCCATTTATTGGGTATGCCATATTTACATATTTTTTTAACCTAGCAGATAAATCTCCTCTTATAATTTCAACAGAGTCTTTTCGAATATAATTATTATCAGCAAATGTTTTACTTACAGTTTCTAATTCACTAATAGTAGAACCATTATTTGTTATTCTATTTTTTACCAAGATTTAGAGTTCCATTCATTTCTAATAATCTTCTGCTAAGCATTTTGTATGTTATCGCTATATAAACAGTAATATTTAATTCTTTATCAAATAAATTTGAACCTGATATAAAAGTTTATGACTGAACAACTTGCTTATTTGCATCAAGCACATATCCGCCGTATAGTTGATCTTGCAATGGTATTAGTGTTGATGAAAGTGGCATTACTATACCTTTTCTTCCAGGTGTAAATGCATACAATGTTGCAGCAACAAACAGCCCTCTTTGAATATTAGTATCAGTTAAAGTAGGAATCCATCTGCCATTAAGTGTTTTTCCATATAATTCTGTAGTTAAAGACCCATCAACTGTTGCTCTAAAACGTAGTACAGCAATATTTCCATCAGATATTCTATTTAGATAGTTAAAGTTTACACCATCATTAGGGTTAATGGGGTCGTTTTCTATGAAGATAGAATTACCATTCATGTCTAAATTTTCATTGACAGTTCATCCTGTTATTTTAAGAAAATTAGAGTCCATATATATATATATTACTTAGAATATCATTATCAGAAATAGGAGGTCCGCCAACAGTTACATTTCCATTTATAGTCAGTGTTCCATTAATAATTCCACCAGTCTTTGGAAGTTTACTGTCTGCATAATCTTTAGTTGCAGCATCACTAGGGTTTACAGGATTTGCTAATTCTATTATCTTATAATTTTTCATATCAATATCTCCATCAGCTGTAGTTCCTCTTGAAACTTTAGTAACAAAATTGGTATTTATATATACTTTCTATTTACTGCATCTCCACTATCAACAGGATCCAACCTAATATCCTCCTTTATTAAATTACCATTCATACTTAAACTACCGGTAAGTATATCCACACTTTTTAATGTAATTAGTTATAACAATTCCTTTTCTTTTAGGTCTAAACATTTTCTATACACTAGTAAAAAGAAAATAAATGTAAGTTATTCCACTCGCGACAGTAAACTTATCAATAGCATAAGTACATGTTCCATCAATATTAATTACTAAAACTAGAGTACCACTAACTCCATAAGTATTATCAGTGGATAACTCTAAATAAGAAATTGTTTGTCAGTTGCATACATAATTCCACTTATCAATCCAAAGTTATGTAACACTCCTGGAAAGAATGTTTTAAGATTAGTTTCGTATGCAATAACTTTTCCCGTTCATTGTGATATAATCGGCATGTCACCAGGTGTAAGTTGTTGCGGTTGAAATTTATTTCTTGTACTACCATTAGCGGTAATATTCAAACCTAACATGTTAAGATAAAATACAGTGGGATAAGTACTAGAACTTGCTCCTAAATATCTAAATATTATTTGTTTCGTACTATCTACTTATTATTTTGTTACAACATCAGAGTCTTTTAAGTTAGTAATATTCTTTCCTCCCATATTCATACTTGCTGTTGCTTTACCTTGGAATACTTGTGTGGATCTCTTTAATAATCCATAGTTTATAACTTTAGAAGGTCTTAAATCGCTGTATACAGTCCCATCAGCAGAATTACCTGATATACCAAAAACATTCTTACAATTCAACTGTGATGTCATCTTTGCATCAGTCTTTGAAATAAATCCTGATACATTTTGAAACAGTTACTAAATCACCTGTAACATTTGTAGCGGTACTTCCTCCAAAGTTCGAACTAAAACCATAATTCAATCTTATTGCATCACCATCAATAACAGGAAACCCTAAATTAGTTACTCTATTTCCATTTGCGTTAAGATCACTGTAAATAGATCCATTAATCTTTCTAACTTTTTCCATTCACTTATAATCTATAAAGAATAAAAAAGGTAAAGGAGTTGATAATATAAAAGAAGGTGTTGATACAACTAAAGAAGTAGTGTCTGGTGTTACAACTGCAACGGAAGTGGGTTCGAAAGCGGTTATAAAGTTAGTACTTAAAGTTGCTATGAAACTGTCTTTACAAGCCTCAAACAACATAGCAAAGATCGTTCCAAAAGTGTTACCATCGTTTAAAGTCATTGGAGCAGCTACCAAAGCTCTTGGAGGATTTTTATCAGGAGTAACAGGAATAGTAGATCTTGGTTTGTTTATAAAAGAAATTTTTGATGATGTTGCTTCTGGTAAATACGGTCAAGTGTTCTGGAAAACAATGGCAGATAAAAAAGAAGGACTATCAAAGATGGTTGCAAGTTTAGAAGTAGGTTTTTACATCAATGAGATACTATTAGAAGCAGAGAAAGAAAAGAGTGATTGTTATCTTAACCCTAGTAAGTTTTTATCTGATGCGTTTGGAGAAGAAGTTTCTTCGGACGCAACACAACTTGATCCAATCGCTTGGAAGAAGAACTTTCTTGAAATGAGAGGAGGTTTTCTACCTGCTATTCCAGCTATCATTGCTAGTATAGCAAGTGTAATTGGAACAGTTGGTTTAGCAGTTTCTATCACGGTAGCTGTTGCTGCATTGGTAAAAAAGATAGTGGATGAAACAATGTATACTGCTAGAGCACCTAAAATGAATACTCACGAAGAAAGAATTAGTGCTTTATCACTTCAAAGTGAAAGATTAAATAATGCTATTGTAGACTTGAAAAACATCATAGAACTATTAGATAAGGGTGTTGATATCTATCTAGGGTGATATATCTAAGTGATAAAGTACAGAATTCAGAAGTTAAAAACAGATTGACTTACCTTAATAAAGGAAGAGAACGTGTAGAAAAAGGAGGTGTTAGCTATAGTGAAGATTTAAAACGAGACATAAAAAAGTAGAAGCTTCAACAGTTGGTGGATCTAAAACATGTGATTGTAAGGCTGAAAGTGCAATGGTTCTTGCAAATTGATTTGCAAAAGTTAAAAGTCAAGAAGAGATTTATAATGAGATGATTAAATTAAGAGATGAGTTGAAACGAAGATGTAAGAACTAATAGTCAGTGCAACGAACAATTTTATTATCTTCTGTTAAACTATATCTTCAAGTGAAGGTATCATCTCTTCAGTAATGTATACCCACATGTTAAAGTAAGGTTTAGAATCTTTAGAAACCTTCTCTTCAATGTGAACTCGAGCTGGTTTTCCTTTTGGAATAATAGAAGCATTTTCAAGAACTATGAGTTTCTTATTTTGGATTTCCCTTTCTATAAATGGTAAATTAATTTTTTAAATTAAATCAATAATTCCATCTCATGTTTCAAAATCAGTTAATTCCATTAGTTTTAAGAAGATCAAACACCTTCTTCCAGAATCTTTTTGATTGAACGTTTGCAGTTGAAACGTTTGAAAAGATGGTATATCACCAAAGTAACTTATTACCTCTGGCATTGGTGGCGCTCTAAAAGAATCAAAAAAGAGGATAGTAAGTGTTTTCACTTTGATTCTTTTGGAGCACTTAAAAAAGAGGGTAGTAAGTGTTTTCACTTTAAGTGCTACCCAATGGTATATTGCAAGATCTGATTCTCCTGTGCTACAAATAAGACATCCATTCTCTAATGGTTTTGTTAGTTCATCTCTTGCAAAGACACCTCTAAAGTTGTTTATGCCTAATTCTTTTATATAATTATTTATTTCTATATCAGTCAAAGCTGATGATTTTAAATTTTTTTAGTTTGTCTATCGTGCTCCTAATCTCTTTAATTATTTGTTGTTCACTTGCTCCTCTTTCAATCCTTCTTCCTTGAGATAAAGATCCTTCACCAACAGCTACTGGAGTACTTCTTAGTCTAACAAATTTTGATTTCTTTTTAATACAGATTGTACAAATTCCTTTTACCATTCCTCTTAATCCTTTTGTACTATCAACTTCAACATACTCTTCATGGAATGTATCAGTTGGTCTCTTACACTTCATGCAATAAATCTCCATATACAAATATAAAAAACTAATATAGAATGTCTTTAAAAGTTAAACCTTTTGATTTCGGATAGGATATTGTTAGTGGGCACCAAGATCCATTACCTAAAGTGCCTATTAGAGCATTAGTTTTAGGACCAAGTGGAAATGGTAAATCTCAGTTAACATTGAATTGGATATTTTTAGGAAGGTTAAAGTATGGTGCTTGTACTATTATTGCAACAAGTTTAGATTAACCACTATATCGTGGATTTATAAAGACGACACAAGATAATAATTCTTACGTTTGGATTAATGGAATAGATGAAATGCCGGATGTTGACTCATTCAAGAATTGTAGAAATGTTATTGTATTAGACGATCTTATGTCTGGAGATTAAACAAAGATATTTGGTTATTTTAGGACGACATAAAAGAATGAATGTATTCTATCTTGCTCAAGGATTTACAAGAATACCTAAAAAAGAGATTAGGAATAATATAAATTTGATTATAATATTCAAACAAAACAATAATGATATTAAATATATTCGTGAGTCATATGTCGGTGATATAGATACAAAATTCAAAGATTGGGTTGATTCTAGTACTAGGAAAAGATTTGGATATTGTGTTATAGACTTAACTAAAACTGAAGATAAGGGAAGGTTTTAGTCCGTTGATGAAGAAGGAAAGCAACTAATAACTATTTTTAATACTTAATAGGGAAAGGAATGATAAACGGAAAGTTATATCAAAGAAAAAACAGACCGTACGAAGGAAGCGTTCAAGAAGCACTTGATTTAGAAAACTTACTTGATAATTTAGAAAAATTACGTAAGGCAAGTATACTTGACAATAATGAAGAGATGGCAATAATTGAAGCTGAAATGGCTGAAAGAGATCAAGTAGAACATAAACTAAATTGTTCCAGTGTTTGTTAAGAGTGATAAAGAAGTATTTAATAAGATTGATTTATGGTTGAAAGAGCTTGCTCCTGGAAATAAAGGAGCGGTGAATTCAATCAGTGCTGCTGTAGATTATTTAGCTAAATCTAGAAAAGCACCAAAATCTCATGTTGCAAAAATAAATAAACTTTTATTTAATATATAGAAGAGTGAGTGCTGTATCAGGTGAAATACGTGCAATAAATTCTTCTCCAAGCGGTGTTGATTTAAAATATTATGCTTATTTCAGTAGATTACCGACTGAGTATTACTTCGTTGATAACCTTGGGAAATTAAAGGTAAATCTCTTGGTCAGTTATGTACCCTCCTGAAAAGTTCAAGTGAACTTTTAAAACTATTAACTCTTTTAACTTTGTTGCTTTATGCTTACCTTTAACAAATGGGAATAGTTTTGAAATAGCACATATTGATTCATGTTCTAAACATTTATGTGCACCTAAAGTTGGATAGCATCCACTTTTAAAATGTTTCTTTATTAAAGAATTTAATTTAGTTGGTTTTTCTTTTTTTTAATGATTAGAATTCATGTTACAGTATGAACGAACGATTATTTCACTATTCTGTGAAAGACTAGAATCAAATTCTGTTTTACTCATATCTAAATCACATTTATCACAACGTATTTCATACTTTTGTTTTGGTCTTTTTCTTTTAGGTGGTTTGCAATAAGAATGTCCTGTTTCAAGGTATTCAATTTCATTAAATGAATATAAGCACGTATCACAAAATATTTCCATTCTCTATAGAATGTCGTTTTTAACTCTAAAAGAAAGAAAAAAAGAAGGTAAGTTCAATCCTGATTCAGATATAAGTCGAGTATTCAAACCAAGACCTAGGAATATTCCACAAGGTTTCTTTAATGTAGTTGAAGCTAATGAAAACCACCAAGCAGACATTTTACATATGCCTAATGATTATGGATATAAATACGCTTTGAGTGTTATAGATGTTGCTAGTAGATATAAAGATTCAAGAACACTTAAAGCAAAGTCTTCTAAAGAAGTAACACAAGCAATAATAGATATTTATAGTAAAGGTCCTTTGAAATGGCCTAAAAAGATAACAGTTGATTCAGGATCAGAGCTTAAAGGAGAGTTAGCTAAATAAATGAAAAGACATTAAACACGTGTTATAGGAGGTACTACTAAAAAGAGTGTTGCATTAGTTGAAAGAATGAATAGAACTGTAGCTGAGAGAGCATTTATTGCACAGTATGAAAAGGAATTAGAAAGTATTAATAAAGGAAATTATACCAGAAATAAAGAGTGGATTGATAATTTACCAAAGATTATTGATTATCTAAATAATAGTGTTACAAGAATGATTGGTGAAGAACCTGTAAAGGCAATAAAAAAGAAAAAGTAAAACTACAGAAACCAAAATATCATAGAAGACTAGAACAGCTATTAGAACTTGGAGCAACTGTTAGATATTTATTAGAACCAGGTGAAGGAGAAGATGAAAAAAGAAGAAGAGCTACAGATGCGATATGGAGTTTGACTAAACATACTATTGTTTGAATAATGGTATTGCGAGATCAACCAGCTCGATATTTCGTAAATGATGTTAAGAGAAGTTTTGTTAGAGAGGAGTTGCAAGTGATTAAGCAACATTAATTTCAATTTGTGAATTTCCCAATACAAGTCCTTCAAATCCTTCTTTTGTAATTTCATCATCAGATAAAGCATTAGTAATCTTTGAGATAATTTCAGAATTAGAATTTAAAGCATTTCTTTTACGTTTATCTACTTCTGCTAGTACACCGTCAACTGGTACAAACATTACAGATAGTGCTGAAAAGAAAGAAACTGCATGACTAATAGCTGGGATTATTTGAATATAAGTACTGGAAACAGTTACTCCTAATGCTATTACCATATTTATAAAATTACTTGCGTATCTAGCTCTTGTTAAATTTATTAAACATGATTTGATTTTTTTAGTATATTGAATAGTTTCTTCATATTTTTTAATGGCAAAATTTGTTCTTAAATCCGGAATTTTTTATATTATTATTTTTTAAATTTATTATACTATTCTTTTTTTGTATACAAAACATAAAAACTCTAAGACAAAATGTCCTAATGTTGCAGGAAAATCATAGTTTTGTATCATTTCCATTTTGAAAACTGCGAATGCGAACGATAGTGAGCATGAGTAGTTTGAAAAAATGGAAATGATCCGAAACTATGATTTTCCTACAACATGCTACCTCTTGAACCCCGATTGAAATGTTTCTGACATTTCATTCTTTTCAACATGTTTAACCAGCTGCTTAGCGACAATTTTTTCAAAAATATTTGATAAGAACGGAAGAAGGGAAACTGGGCGATAGTTGGCTAGGACCTCTGTGTCTAATCCAGGCTTTTTAAGAATAGGTCTAACGATTGCCGATTTGAAGGACTTGGGGACCAAAGAAGCATTAAAAATCTCGGTTGTGGCAGCCTCTTCTCCATAAGTAACTCATCTAGATGCGCCTCTACAAACTCCAATCTTGGAAGACTGTGCCTTAAGTTCACGAGCGATCGAAGCACGGAACTAAAGCTCTCGACGACGTCACGACACCCCTTGACTAGATAACATTTAAAAAGAAGCTAAAGACCAAACTGTAGCCCGGTCCATGGATCACTGAGTGCATGTGAACTTTCTTTGTTGTTCTTGAACGAGCTAATGTGACCGAGTTGATTGCTAAAACCTTCCATGTACCCTGGGAAACTACTCAGTCATTTCTCGGTCTTATGAAGCCTATTATTAAGCCAAGCCCTGATATTGCAGCTGCCTCGAACCGCACAGGCGCGGACATAACGATGGACAAATAACAATAATAATGATAACACACTTGAAAGAGCCCCATCAGATAAATAGATTTGCTTTTAATTTCTGCTTGATTGTGGTCAAGTCAGGATACATCGTGACGCAAGGTTTTGAGAGCATATGAGCTAAACACACGGCTTCCAAGGGACATAAGGTTCGTAAGAGTTATATGTATACGATTAAATTCCGAAAAGCGGGTGGTACGATGCTTAGCCTGGTGGAAAGAAGATCGAATAGGTAGGCTGGAGCCAATAAATGACGTGACCTAAAAGTGAGTGGCAAAGCTTAGTAATAATGATAATAATGCACTTGCAAAGCGCCCTCAGAGAACTCAAATCTCTTTCTCGGCACTTTACATTTGCTGCAAGGAAAACACGATCGAATTGTTAGTGGTAGCATGCTCAATAAAAAACAAAAAGAAAAACGTGGTTAGCGGGTGACATGGACAATCAACGACCAATGCAGTTCCGATTTGTGAACGCCAGAGCAGCTACACCTTTTTTTCAAGCATGTAGCAGATAAGGGTCAGTGTTGTGTCACACAGAGGAGAGCGAGTGAGAGACTGCTTGTAACTTCTAACCCTAGCTGCATAATGTAGGAAGCCAGTAATATTAATAATAACAATAATGCACTTGATAAAGCAACCTCAGAAAACTCAATCTCTCTCTAAGCACTTTACATTTGCTGCAAAGGAAAATGCGATTGAATGGTGAGTAATATCATGCTTGATAGACAACATGAATAACTTGGTTATGGGTGACATGCACAGGGTCAGCATGCAAGTATGGTTAGTGGCAGCATGCGCCGATTCGGCATGCATGAGTACATAAAGGACGAATCACAGGGACCCACTAAACGCTGTGATAAATAGGTGATAATAATGCACTTGATAAAGCGCCCTCGGAGAACTCAATCTGTTTCTAGGCGCTTCGCATTTTCTACAAAGGGAAGCGCGATTGAGGGTACCTTTCAAGTTCTTTGTATATGTGGTCAAGGCAGGGAATGTCGTGACGCAAGTCTAGAGTGAGTTCCAGGCTTTGGGAGCATACGAACTAAATGCACGGTCTCTAAAGGATTTGAGGTTTGTACGAGGTATTGGTAAACTGTTGGATTCCGAAAAGCAGGTGGTACGATGCTTGGCCTGGTGGGGAGTAGATCTGAGACATAGGCTGGAGCCAAAGAATGAAGTGACCTAAAAGTGAGCGACAGAACCTTGAAGTCAATCCGTTGCTTGACTGGTAGCCAGTGCAGGTCGGCGAGAAGTTGTGTGATGTGGCAACTGCGACGCTCACGACAGACAAGCTTAGCTGCAGAGTTTTGCACCATCAGTAATCGCCTGATTGCACATGTCGGTGGGCCAGCAAGCAGTGAGTTACGGAAGTGGGGAAGGGATGTCACAAATGCATGGACCAACTTAGATGTCGTATCCTTATCTACACAAACCCGAATTTTAGCTGTCATGTAGGTGAAAGTGGGCAGTCCAGACTGTGGATCTGATATGTTTGTCTAACGAAAGGTCACTCACAAAGGTAACGAAAGTTTGACGCCTAGATTTTGACCTGATTCAACAGGAGATATGCTGGCAGAGCCAATTTTGAGCGCCATTCTTTCCAATTTCTGAATCACACTGGGTGTGCCCATAACTAGTAAGCAAGTTTTATCATCGTTTAGTTTTAGAAAAATTGCTGCCATCCATGTGCGGATGTTAAAATACATGCAGCAAGTGAGTTGAGAGAATTTGAGGTGCTCGAAGGCTGGGAGGGATCAAAGCAAAGGTCCAAATGAGTGTCATCCACATAGAAGTGAAAGCCTAGAGTGTGCTTGACAATCACATCAACAAGAGGGAGAGTCTAAACCGTGAAAAGAACCGGACCTAGCACGGAGCCCTGAGGTACCTCGGATGATCTTTGTCTATTCATGTCAATACTCTGGAGTATCCCATTGAGATAGGGCCTGAACCATTGCAGAGCAGTGCAAGTGATGCCCTGGCGAGATGAGGGGCTAGATTCCAAAAAGCAGGTGGCACAATGCTTAGCTAGGTGGGGGAATAGATCTGACGGTTAGGCTGGAGCCAAATAATGAAGGGACCTAAAAGTGAGTGACAGAACCTTGATGTCGATACGTTGCTTGACTGGTGGCCAGTGCAGGTCGGCGAGAAGGGGTGTGATGTGGAAACTGCAATGCTCTCGACAGACAAGCCTTGCTGCGGAGTTTCGCACCAGCTGTAAGTGCCTGATTGCACAGGCCGGTAGACTAGCAAGCATTAAGTTACAGAAGTCAAGATGGGATGTCACAAATGCATGTCCAACTTAGATGTGATATCCCTGTCTAAACAAGCCCAAATACATTACTGTGACATGATAAAAAAGAGGTGTTACCAGAGCTTAACTATAATTCTGTGACTTGAATCGTCTGAAACCGTACAAAACGTTCAAAGTTGCATAGCAAGCATACACTTCCGATGTTTCTGCCGCGTGCAGGTGAAATGCACCATTACATTAACTACGTCATTCGGGTGCTCGCAACGCGTCAAACTTGCTTCTCGAGCACGAAATTTCAGTACGACCGAGGTCATCAAAAACCCTGGCCAAAAAAGTCACATCTCCAGTAAAAAACTTTTCGCAAGCTTGCCTGCTGCAACTGGAAGCCACAGCTCGTCGACACAGCTAGCTGCTGCCCCCCTGCACAAAAAAGGCAGCATGCAGCAGCTGTGCGACGCTGTGCTCACGCTCCCACCGCTGCACCGGCGGGAGGCTCGGCTTCGATTGTGTGCCGAGCCGAAGCAGGGTAAACGCTAACGAGTAAACAAAAAGAAAAAACCAATGAGCCACCCTGCAGGCGGCACACAGGCCGGCCGCGAGGGTTCCGGCGTTCACAGCCTCAGTGCCTGGCCCGAATCTTGCTAGAGACCCATGGCCACCGCCGGATGACCTCCGACCTTCGAACCTGCTCACCGGCTCACGGCGCCCAGCACGTGGTGCACGTGACAAGCAGAGCTTAAAAGATGGCTCAGCCATCGGGAGGGGCGGGGCAGGGCGGGGGGGCAGGGCAGGGGGCAGGGCGGGGGGGGGGCAGGGCAGGGCGGGGCCAAAGCCGACGACTGCTGGACGTGCCACTACCTTTAGACGGGCAGCAGCTGGACAGTGCAGGGGGAGGGGCAGAGGGCCCTCCCCCCTCACCTAGAGCCCGCCTGCAGTGCCAGAGAGATCGCAGCGGCAGCACGAACCGGTGCCGCGACTGAAGCGATATGATTCGTCAGCGATGGACAGTGCACGACGATTCGGCTTGCTGACTGACTGCTCGGACGGTGCATGCTGCGGTGATGCCAATGAGGCGACAGCATAGTTAAACCGTTCGCACAGAAAGGGTAGGAGTTATAAAGAGCTTTGACGAGAGAGAGAGAGAGAGAGAGAGAGAGAGAGAGAGAGAGAGAGAGAGAGAGAGAGAGGGGAGGGGGGAGGAAGAGAGAAGAGCTTCGACAAGAGAAAAGAGCTGAGAGATGACTGCATACACTAGTGTGTGTGTGTGTGTGTGTGTGTGTGTGTGTGTGTGTGTGTGTGTGTGTGTGTGTGTGTGTGTGTGTGTGTGTGTGTGTGTGTGTGTGTGTGTGTGTGTGTGTGTGTGTGTGTGTGTGTGTGTGTGTGTGTGTGTGTGTGTGTGTGTGTGTGTGGATCTGCATATGTGTGCTGATGGTCGGCTGCTGAAGCCGGAAACACAGAAATGCCCAGAATGAGTACAGGAGGGTGGGCACATTTCGACGCATGCCACGTGGGCACATCTAACGATCACTCGGAAGCTGGCAAGCTGAAATCGGCTTCGGAATGCTTTAAGGAATCGATCAAGCATAGATCGCAGCCTAAAATATGAGTCAATATCGGAGTAATTCCAACGGCTGCCGGTTCGTCCACAACTTTTCTAGGGAACATTGGAAGCAATTTGTTTAAGGTTTCCGAAAACCCTATAACGGCTGTCTTTCATGAAGCCGCTCTTCGGCGTTTAATGCACGCCGGATCTCAATCCGTTGCTCAATCGAGCACCGACAGACGTAGGTAGCAGAGAATCTAGTATCTCGAAGGAGCCAGCAAACAGCGGCGACCTGCCCACCTACAGTAGGTGGTCAGGGCAGGCGACTGCAGCTGCAAGATCAAAGAGGGGCTCGTGAACGCAGGGGGGAAAGGAGAGAGGGGAGGGGGCAGTGATCAGCCCCCCTCCGGCGAGCGGACGCTAGCAGCGCGACAGGCGACGTCGTGTCAGCGCCCGAATCTCATTATTGCGCAGTTGTGGCCCTAGGCCTCGTCGCCGCCGGCGGCGGCGACGGCGCCGGCGGCGCCGCGCCACTTGGGCAGCAGGCGGCGACGGGCGTTGGTGAACCAGTAGTTGATCTGCGTCATGGAGAGGCCCGTCTCCTTGATGAGCAGAGCCTTCTCGTCATCGTTTGGGTACGGCTTGTCCTGATGCTCGCGCAGCCACGACAGCATCGAGCCGACGGCGCCCTTGGGCAAGCTCTGGTGCCTGCGGCCGGCTATTACAGATCCCGCCGACTCCGAGCCGCTGCCTCCGCATTCAGCCGTCCCGGCTGCAGACATAGGGCACCGAGAGAGTCGAGTCTGCACGCCGGCGCTTTGCCGGGCCGCCGCAGCGGCCGCCTGGCGGCGTCGCTGTGGCGCAGGCACCGAGGTCCCGCGTGAGAACCCGCCGCCGTCCTGGCCGCTGCCGGCCGCAGCCTTGGCTGCCGGCATGCCGGCAGCCAAGGCTGAGGCGGCAGCAGCAGCCTTCCTGCGGTAGTGGCCGCCTCCCTGCTGTCCCAGCAGCGGTGCCTGGTGGTGGCCGAAAAACTGCTGCTGCTGCTGCTGTGGCAGACGGACGCCGTGGTTCGAGTAAACGCCGTGACGCAGGTCGGCAGCCTGAGCGCCAAGAGCAGCACGAAACCGTCAGTCCAAGGATGGAGGCTGCTGGGGACGAAGGCGGCAGCAGCAGCAGCTTCAGTGGTGCTTCAGTGGTGCATGACACGTGAGCCCGGCAGTCCGGGTGGCTGTCACTTGCGCAATCTGCTTACCTGAGACCCTGGCACCATGAAGCCATAGCCGACGGATGATGGCGACTGCACAGGTGAAGGAGGCGGAGGAGGAGGAGGAAGAAGGGCTGCAGCGGCAGCAAGCTGACTGGCTGGCGAGCTCAACTCTGTGGCTCCTCCTCCTGTACCTGCATCGAAGCATCGAAGACGTCTTGCAAGCAGGAAACTTGCAGCATCGATTGGCAAGGAGCACAGCAGCAGGTTCGCTGCCTTGACAGGACAGTCTTAACTTGAAAGGTACCCTCAATCGCGCTTCCCTTTGTAGAAAATGCGGAGCGCCTAGAAACAGATTGAGCTCTCTGAGGGCGCTTTATCAAGTGCATTATTATCACCTATTTATCACAGCGTTTAGTGGGTCCCTGTGATTCGTCCTTTATGTACTCATGCATGCCGAATCGGTGCACGCTGCCACTAACCACATTTGCATGCTGACCCTGTGCATGTCACCCATAACCAAGTTATTCATGTTGTCTATCAAGCACGATATTACTTACCATTCAATTACATTTCCCTTTGCAGCAAATGTAAAGCGTCTAGAAAGAGATTGAGTTCTCTGAGGGCGCTTTATCAAGTGCATTATTATCATTATAATTATTCTACACTCTGTAGCGACTGAGCTGCTCACGAAAGACGACCCTAGCTACCGAGTTTTGCACTTGCACCAGCTGGGGCTAATGACATGTTTGTAATGTCAGTTATGCATGGCAGCAACAGATCACGTCGTCGAATCACGGATGCACAATACAAAAAAGCTGATGTCGACGATGAGCCATCTCCTAAACTGCTCCACGGTTGGCTTCTTGCCCAGTGATCGATCCCCGTAATGATCTAGCTGATCGCCTCTCAAGCTTATTTGTCAACAAGATCTTTGAGAGTAAAGGGCAACAGTGTCAAGATTGTGCGGCTTTGCATGCTCCGCTACGGACACTCGCGCTTCGGCATCGAGCACCTCGAGCTGCTGGTAGCAGCATCTGGCTCACAAAGTCAGAGGCTGGGTAGCAGGAGGCAGCAGCAGCAGCAGGAGGAGGCTGCTTGCTCGCCTCACACTCTTGCCCACTCACTCTTTTGACTCAGCATTGCAGCTGACAACTCAAGCGAGTCTCACAGTTTCCCTACATGCCAAGTGACTGCAGCGACCCTTCGCTGCTATCAGCCATGCCGTCAATCGGCTGGTGAAGGTGTAGGCCTTCGGACAATCCACGATACCTTGGCAGTATTAACCCCTGGCGCCACCGATGCCACGCCCCATTCAGCAGCTCCTCAATGCATAATGACTACTCGTAGGTACGGAGGAAGCGGCTGCGTGCACTGGGGGGGGGGAGGAAAGGCAGTTT
This sequence comes from Cristatella mucedo, assembly GCA_009760855.2. Taxonomy (NCBI): domain Eukaryota; kingdom Metazoa; phylum Bryozoa; class Phylactolaemata; family Cristatellidae; genus Cristatella; species Cristatella mucedo. The sequence continues at coordinate 554,887 of WPIO01000168.1, forward strand.
GCCTACCTTCAGCAACGGTGGCCACATGCCCACTACCATCACCTCCATAGCCGACGTAGCTGCCGACTCTGCCATTTGCATGTGAGCTAACAGCCGCATATCCGTCCGTCGGAGCTGCATAGAAGCTGGCCTACAATCATTGTTGTTACTGCGCTGCTACAGCGCCAGTTTCTAGCAATTCGGTCGGATACAAAACATTAAGCGATTTAATAATGAAGGCTGGAACTCTCTCTTCCCTAGTCACATCCTTCTCTGTCTGTCTTTCTCACTGTCTGTCTCTCACTCTCTGACTCTGTCTATCACTCTCTGTCTTTCTCTCTCTCTGTTTCTCTCTGTCTGTGTGTCTCTCTCTGTTTCTCTGTCTGTGTGTCTGTCTCTCTCTGTTTCTCTGTCTGTGTGCCTGTCTGTCTGTCTTTCTGTCTGTCTGTCTGTCTGTCTGTCTCTCTCTGTGTCTCTCTCTGTCTCTCTCTCTCTCTCTCTCTCTCTCTCTCTCTCTCTCTCTCTCTCTCTCTCTCTCTCTCTCTCTCTCTCTCTCTCTCATGTCTCTCTCCCGGGTCATTCAAGCCTCATCCCGTCTACTCGACCGGCTGGCAGAAAATGCGTCTAGATGCCGAGAGGGCAGCAATGACCACGTCACAAGGTCACAGCAGAGAGCACAGCAGAGCACGCAAGCCACTCACTGAGAGCGAGTGCATGCATAGCCAAGCCGCCACACGGCAGTCTGGATGAGCGGGGCTCAAAGCATCGGGCAGAGCCTCGCACCCCGAGGTGCTTGCACATACACGGTGGCCACTCGCAGCGTGGCGCAGGCAAAGCTACGTACAGAGGAGCTTTCGCCAAAGCCGTTGAAGCCTCCGCATTCTGCTGTCGCGGCCCTGCTGCTGCTGGTGGCGGCACCGCCGCCGCCGCTGACGCAGCCTCGAAGGGTCTCTGCCTCGTAGCTAGCTGCCTCACTGACAGGCGCCGATCGCTGGTGGCTGCCGAATGAGCGGCGCCAGCTGAGCGGTGGCTGCAATTCCAGCTGCTCCTGCATCGCCCCTGCGCCGCCTCCTTCCGCGTCTCCGCCATTGCCGCCTGCGTCGCCGTTCGGAGCTGCTCCTCCTCCTCCTCCTCCTCCTCCTCCGTGCTGGCCTTGATCTCCTGGGCCGCCTGGTCCGGGAAAAGCGGCCCTTTCGAGCTCCTCTTTCTGCCGAAGCTTTTCGATCAGAGAGTGATGTGCGAAGCGAAGCGCGTCCATGATAACGTTCTCGACGGCCTCGTTTCCAGCAGCATCAGGCCAGAGAGACGGTGGGTTCCTCGTCATGTAGTTGCCCAGCAGCTTTTCGAAATCGCTCGGCAGGTGGAAGATCAGCCGGTGCGGGAAAGTCGAGTCCTGGAAGCTCATGTCGGCGACGATCAGGTCGCGGAGCAGAGGGAAGAGCGGGTGCGAGCGAAACGCGCTCGATCGGTCCGAGATCAAGTGGTGCATGAATCCCTGCGTGTCGTGGCCTGCAACGAGCAAGCACAGGCGGCAAGCCGCCGAGGTGAATCCGCGAGCCAAGCTAGAGCTGCTGGGAGACCAATAGACACACTGCTGCTGGGCGGCGGAGCGCGGGCGGAGCGCTTCGACGCGACGCTACAGTAGACCGGGCAAGGCTAAATGAGGCAGCAGCAGCCTTACCGAAATTTTCAAGGAATGGAGGCATACTGGGCACCTGGCAGAAGTCATCAAAGGAGGCTGCTCCAGTTGCCGACGAGGAGGAGGCGGATGCGACGTTTGACTGCCCAGTCGGTCGCTGCTGCACAGCATGGCTGGCGCCACCTCCGCTGTGTGGGCCCTGCCGAGCGACGAACCCCTCGGCGAGCGGCTGCTGCCGCTGAATCACACCCGGAGATAACTGCACGCCCTCGGCTCCACTCAGGTTGGGCATAGCGCCAAGGCGCGGTGGCAGCTGCTGCTGCTGCATTTGCATCAACTGCTGACCGCCAGAGAGCGACAGCTTAAACGATATTTCATCGCAGCTTCTGCCACTGCCACTGCCACTGCCACTGCCACTGCCGAGGGCGCGGTCAGGCACCTGGTAGTAGTTGGGCTGCTGTGGCCTCTCGGAGTAGTTGACGACACTGTCCGAAGACATCAGGCTAACGGACTCGTCCATCGGTTGCACGGTCTGTTCCCCTTCGCTGCCATTGTCGTGCCACCTCACCGAGTTTGAACTCGACCTAACCCCAACACTGCTGCCGCCGGCTGGCGACGCTGAAGAGCCGTGGGACGCTGAGCCCGAAGCGGCGGGAAAAGTGCTGCCGCTGCCACCTCCTCCTCCATGAGGGTAAGTGCCACGTCCTGCGGCAGCAGCCGACGGCATGAGCGAGCTGTCTGATGCACTGCTGTAAGACCTGCTAGGCACCTGGTATGGGCTGCAGTGGATGCGCTGCTGGGAGCGCGCCTGCAGCAGCTGCTGCTGCTGCTGCTGCGCCAGCCCGTAAGCAGCGGCAGCGTGAGGCGAGCAGACGCTGCTGCTGCCTCTCTCACGAGCCTGCCACTCGGCCGGCAGCAGGTCGGGGGCCGGCAGCAGGTCGGGGGCCGTCGAGGCGGAGGCGCCGAGCGGAGCTGCTGCAGCGAGAGAGCCGTGGCCGCACGCTCCATTGGCCGCTCCCGAGCCGACGCTGCCATTGACGTAGTAATGGTTCGAGTCGAAGCTGCCGCCGCCTACGGGATTCCATCCGGTGGCCGGCGTGGCGCAGAGGCCCCAGCGCGCGGCTCCCACCACATTGCCCATTCCGGCACCACCCCCCTCGTTGGCTATGCGGTGCGTCAGCTGAGCCGTGGTGGCCAGGCATCCCGCCAACGTGGAGCCCGAGGAGCCGTACATCGATGACGGTGGAGCAGCAGCTGCAGCGGCGCCTCTGCCTCCGCTGGGCGGCAACGACGGGTATTGGGACGACGGGTATTGGGGCGTGTAGCTAGCGCTAGCGGCCGGCGGCCAGCCGGTCGCGGGCACGTCGCGGCCATTGCGCATCGCCAGCTGATGATTGCCGCCATACTCATACTCATACTCCTCCTGGCACCCGCTTTCGTCGCTGGGAATGCTACCTTCGTATTCTCCCTCTCCTCCACCGTACTCCTCCTCCTCCTCGTCCTCCCCATCATCGCCTCTCCCTTGCTCCAGGTCGCCAGCAGACGTGCGGCTGCCGCCGCCAGCAGATGTGCCCTGCACCTGCAGCCACTGAGCTGGCACCACTCGGGAAGGGGCAAGCAGAAGCGGTCCGGGGTTGGTGGCTTCACCGTAGCCTCCATTGCTGCCCGCTCCAGCTCGGCCGAAGCTTCCATTGCTAGTGCTACTGCCGCCGACAATGCTGGCACTGCTAAGCCTGCTGCTGCTGCCGAAGTTTTCGGCTGCAGACTTAGAGCCATTCGCTGCCATGTCCGGACAAGCGTAGCAGACAGGCACTTGATTAGTACGGTTGCCGGTCACAGCCTGGTGAGGCGTGCCGGGGGTGCTGCCGCCGCCACCACCACCGTGCTGATCGAACCCGTTGTGCGCTGCCATGCCGGCCCCGGAGGCCAGCCGCTGTGAAAAACGACTGCTTAGAAAAGACGAGGGCATTTCCATCATGGCCCCATTCAGTTCCATCCGGGAAAGCAGTGCAGCGTCGGCCACCGACAGCTGCTGCCGACCCTGCTGCCAATCCTGCTGCCGATCCTGCTGCCGATCCTGCTGCCGATCCTGCTGCCGACCCTGGGCGTACCCATCAGCCGTAAAACTGTACATATCGGGGTTCATACGGTCGCCGACGCTCGAGTCGCTGCGCAACTCCTCGAACAAGTGGTTGGGCAGCCGCTCGATGCCAGAGCCTCCGCCATAACCATCGTCGACGTCGTCGTCGTATGCGCGTCCGTAGGCCGTCGCCCGGCGGCCGTCCTCCTCGTCGTCGCTGGAATCCTTGTTTGAGTGGCTGCGCGTTCCCGACGTCGCCGAACGTCCGCGCCACTCGCTGCTGCTACCGTCGCCTCTCATTGGTGCCGGCGGTGCGGGCCGAGCAGCAGCGCCGTATGGGCCGCTGCCGCCGCCGTCCGACTGAAGCTGCTGCCGCCCTGTCGCTGCTGTTGCTGCTGCAGGAGCAGCAGCGGCTGCAGCTGCGGCCGTAGCTCCGCCGGAGATCTGTGGGCCAACTGCGCCGCCCACGGGTCCCCTCCAAGCACCGGCCGCCACCGGTCCGTGCCGTCCATCCCGGTAGGCAAACGCATCCTACGGGGCACGGAAAGGATTAGCGTGTGAGAGAAATAAAGAAAGGCCGTGGAGAGAAAATAAAAGAGAGAACCATGAGGCACAGCAAATGATAGAAGAACGGCAGCCCTCCGGCTAGAGCCCATCGGAAGGGGCAGAAAATAAGTTTAACCAAATAAGTTGAGTGTAAACAAAATTTTAAGGACCGCTGGCTTAAAAATACACTCATAATTACACATTATTATTATTAGAGACAATACATATGCAGTATAACTCAAGTAACATTATCATGTATGCCAGCTTTTAAATATAATTTCGATTCGGGTAAACATACTCCGACTACCACCAACCGTTACAACCATAACACGAGTTATTATTCATTGTATTTTAGTAGAATTATCACCATTGTTGTGTAATAGAAATTTCATATTTAATGCATGATGAAACTATTGATACTATTGGTACTTCCAAATACGCTGTACAGTGGAATATGTGATTCTTCATGATATAACAAAAACTTATTTGGAAAACAGAAAGTCAGCTAGTTCAAATTGAGTAATATATTTACCAAAAAATTATAGCTTGGCTTTTTTGTCATGCAGGCATTTGTCGGGGTTGCTATCATTTCCCTATTTTGGTTAGCAAGCTTTTGTTATGATGCCCCGATAGAGTCATTCTATTGCGTATCACTTTGCAGCAAATGTAAAAGCGCCTAGAAAGAGATTAAGTTCTCTGAGGGCGCTTTATCAAGTGCAATATTATTATAATTATTATTAATCGAGTTATCTACCCTCCCTCACGGTTGCTGATACCACAGCCAGTCAGAATAAGTGTCCTGTCGGGAGAAAACCATCTAAATGCACACATATACAAACAAATAATAATAATAATAATAATAATAATAATATAATGCACTTGATAAGATGCCCCCAGAGAACTTAATCTCTTTCTAGGCGCTTTACATTTGCTGCAAAGTGAAATGCAATTGAATGGTAAGTAAAATCATGCTTGAAAAACAAACACAATGAATAATATGGTTAGGGGTGACATGCACACGGTCAGCATGCAAATGTGGTTAGTGGCAGCATGCACAGTGTCAGCACGCATAAGAACAAGAAAGACGAATCACAGGGACCCACTAAATGCTGTCCTAAATAGGTGTGTTCATGAGTTCCTTTTAAATGTGGTCAGGTCAGGGGATGTTCTGACACAAGTCGGGAGGGAGTTCCAGGTTTTGGGAGCATACGAACTAAATGCAGGGTCTCCAAAGGATTTGAGGTTTGTACGAGGTATTGGTGTACTGTTGGATTCCGAAAAGCGGGTGGTACGATGCTTGGCCTGATGGGGTAGTATATCTGAGAGATAGGCTGGAGCCATAGAATGAAGTGACCTAAAAGTGAGCGACAAAACCTTGAAGTCAATCCATTGCTTGATTGGTAGCCAGTGCAGGTGGGCGAGAAGTGGAGTAATGTGGCAACTGTGATGCTCACGACAGACAAGCCTAGCTGCAGAGTTTTGCACCAGCTGCAATCGCCTGATCGCACATGTTGGTAGGCCAGTAAGCAGTGAGTTGCAGAAGTCGAGACAGGATGTCACGAATGCATGGACCAACTTGGACGTGGTATCCTTATCTAAACAAGCCCGAAATTTAGCAATGTCATAAAGCTGAAAATAGGCTGATTTAACTGTGGAGCTGATATGGTCGAGAAGGTAATGAGAGGTCGCTTTGGAATATGACACATAGATTTCGAGCTGATTCAACTGGAGATATACTGGCAGAGCCAATTTTGAGCGGCAGCCTTTCCAATTTCTGAATCACACTGGGTTTGCCCGTAACTAGTAAGTTTGATTTATCATCGTTTCGTTTTAGAAAATTTGCTGCCATCCATGTGCGGATGTTAAAATACATGCAACAAGTGAGTTGAGAGAATTTGAGGTGCTCGAAGGCTGGGAGGGATCAAAGCAAAGGTACAACTGAGTGTCATCCGCATAGAAGTGAAAGCCTAGATTGTGCTTGGCAATCACATCAGCAAGAGGGAGAGTATAAATCGTGAAGAGAACCGGACCTAGCACCGAGCCCTGAGGTACTCCATATTTCGGAGGGTGTGTGTAAGTACCACCGTTCCAAGTTCAAGTACCAAGTACCAAGTTCACATACAAACACTTACGTAAGGCACATAAAACAAACATGAAGGCACACACACACACACACACACACACACACACACACACACACACACACACACACACACACACGCGCACACACACACACACACACACTCACTCACTCACGCACCGAGGCACAAACACACACACACACACACACACACACACACACACACACACACACACACACACACACACACACACACACACACACACACACACACACACACACACACACACACACACACACACACACATACACAAACACACACACACACACACACACACACACACACACACACACACACACACAAACACACACAAACACACACACACACGTGCAAGCTCATGCACATGCAGGCACACATTGGCTGACAGGCCGAGGCTGGAGAGGCTGTCTCTGCCTCCACTCTGCTGCCACTGTCTGTACATTCATACCTCACTTAACGCCTTGGACCAGCTCAAGCTACCTAAAAGACACTTCAGACAAGCTAAAAGGATGGGTCACATATCAGAGAGGCACACAATAGGTCACATTGTTGCCACGTGTATTGGTTTCCCAGTGGCTTACAGTGCTACAGTGGTTTAATGGGCCTGGTGTCATCGGCCTGGCAGGCAGGCAGGCAGGCTGATGACACCACTATTTACAGGTTAATGCTAAGCAAACAAGGAACACGGCAGTGAGTGGTACTTACACACACCCTGGCATCACGGCAAGCACACGTACACAGCCCTAAGTACACACCTGCTGCTGCTGGCCCACGAAGAGGGAGGTAGGGAAGGGGAGGACCACGTGGTGCTGGCTGGCAGGCACCTCGAGCCGAGCTGCAGCTGCTGCAAAATGAAGCTTCTGCCAGCATGGCAGCTGGGCAGAGTGCCTGGGCAAGCTTGCAGAGTGCCAGGGCAGAGTGCCTGGGCAAGCTTGCAGAGTGCCAGGGCAGAGTGCCTGGGCAAGGCTGCCACGAGAGAGAAGCTCCAGAGACCCTGGTTAGTCCCATCCTCCTCCTCCTCAACAGCCTGGCCAGATTTCACGGGTTTATATTGAGAGGAAAGCCACACGGCATATTAAATGCCTCACACACAATGCAGCCACAGTTAGTTTATCGAGCACCAAGAGTTAGCCCAACATATCCCCTACCCCACTACCACATCACGCCACACCACTCCTCGGAGGCACGCTGCTGCTGAAGCCTCTTAACATTTTCTTAGCTTGAGTGAGAGAGGTTGCTAATCTTGCCCACCACCTCAGATACCCGGTAGACTTTCGGATAGATATTTTCTCACTACTGGGGCTTCAATAGCGACTTAAGAGGCACACGCACAACAGCAACTGTATAATGGTGATCAGTAAGCCACCAGCAGGACAGGGCTCCTACATGCTCTCAAAAAAGGTGCAGTGCAGATGCTTGGAACGTGGCTATTTTTCGTGTGTACCTTTGCATGTACTTTGAATGTGCAATATCATCAAATCCTGGCTAAAGCTCACTATATGAGCAGTTAAAATGGTCTCCCCTCCTGGATAAGCCTCTTTCAAAATGGCAACCGGGATTATTACAAAATGGCGGCAAGTCAGAGAGGCAGACTAGGTAGTCACACTGCAGTTGCCAGATCACGACACAGATGCTGCCGGTAGGATAGAAAGGTTAAACAGCCACGGTAAGGAATGGACGGAGAAGGAGGTAGGGCCACTTCATACTTAAACAGCTGCTGGTGCTGGTGCTGCTGCAAAAGCTTCGGTTGCCAAGAGCATTAAGAAAGCTCAGTGTATGCAGTCAGCAGAATTACCAAGTGCACGGTTTGTTTGCTGGATGGCTTCACGGTCAGCAACGTTTAGGAAAATTGAGATATAAGAGGAGTCTAGCTCTCGAGTGCCTAGTTAGTGAATACATGCCACCATGCAAAAGAGAACAGAAGAGAATTTTAATGATAAATTATAAGATTAATTTGTTTTGCACCCTAAAAGAACCTAATCTCTATTCAGGCACTTCACATAAGCCACAAGGGGTTGTGCCCACGACCTCGGTCATCACATCTATCTACCTCGATCTTGGTTCGAGGCAAGCACCATAGCCTGTGGGCCAAACCATTTAAGGTGACAATTCTTAAGCACACAGCAAATGCCGTCAGGAACAGGCAGGTTTACAGTTTCTTTATCGTCTAGTATCATGATGTCATTTGAGTGTGAGTTTCAGGTTTTGGGAGCATACAAAGTAAAGGTGCTGTCTCCAAAGGAATTGAGGTCGATTCGACGCACAGCTAAATGAATGAGCAAGAGAGAGAGAGAGAGAGAGAGAGAGAGAGAGAGAGAGAGAGAGAGAGAGAGAGAGAGAGAGAGAGAGATGGAGAGAGGGAGAGAGGGAGGGCACGATGTCTGGCCTGAGAAGAAAGTAGTTCGGCTTAAGTAGGCCAGAGAATGAGAATGAAAATAACTAACGTGATTGGGCAGGCCGATAGAAGGTGGCGGTTTGGTGACGAGAGAAAAAGCATTATACAATCTTGAAGAGATGTGCTTGATAGGGAGCCAGTGCAGGTCAGTGAGCAGTGGTGCTACGTGGCAACACGACATTCACCACAGATAAGCCTTTCTGTCGAATCTTGCACCAGCTATAATTGTCTAATTGCCGAGGTCGGCAGACATAAGCAAAAGTTACATTACAGAGTTACATTAGTAAAGATGGGATGTCACGAATGCATTGATCAACTGGCTGCGGTATGATTGTCTAATCAGGTTCAAATTTCTGCAATGGTACGTAGCTGACTGGAGGCACACACGACTGTGAAGCTGATGTGGTCATCTAGCAAAAGGAGAGTTTGGAACAGACCACCCTGATAGTGTGCAGATGCCACGGAAACTATGCTAGTCAAACCGATTTCGATGGTCGGGCAGTTGTGTCACTAGATTCGCCAATTACCAGAAAGTTGTTTTTATCGACATTCAATTTGAGAAAGCTCACTTTCGTGAGCGCAAATGTCAGTGTGCAGAGCATCACAAAATGCCTGGGATAACTATACCAGTAAACACGCAGCGCACTCACGCCAGCAGTGAGCCAGAGGCAAAAGTAGAGTATCGCATGCACGCGGAGCAAACAAAGCTACGCAAGCAGAAATAATCAAACCTGCACAGGTAGCTGCACATGCTGCTGTCTAATCGGCGGCGGCGGCTCCTGCTGCTGTTGCTGGTGGCCGGCTCGGCCTTCCATAGCTAACCGCTGACTGCCTATAAAAGACAAGAGATACTGTGTCAGACTAAAAGGCTGAAGCTCACAGGGCCACCGACGCAAAACATCGACATGATCTCTGAGAGATATTCTCAGCGCGATCTAAGATGCGCGTCAGTATTTCAAAAGGTCGTCAACTGTAAGCGCCCCCAGCGCTAGTCCGGACTACGAGTAGCTCTGCGCAGGCGGGCCTTCTAGGTCACGGGCCACGACCAGGACAAAAAAGAGGACAGCAGCAGCGGCCGATCACTCTACCGGTGCAGGTGCACTCGAGGATGATGAAAAAGTCAAAAAGTTAGTTCTCCAAGTCAGATGCGCGCCGCCATGGGCGAACCGCCGGCACCTCCGGCGCCTGCGTGGGAGCGTGCCGGCACCTAGGCTTAAAAAGGGCGACGCTGTGGGCCGGCTTGGCAAGCGCGCTAAATCAGATGATAAAAATTCTTGCTCGTGCAGACATCCCGCCCGAGCGCTGGTACTTTGCGCTGAGACTCGATGGGCTAAGAATGCGCGGCAGAATGTGCGGCGTCGGCGCGCGAAAACCGGCGGCGGCAGCAGCGCCGTCCGGCCTTGGGCGCCAGCCTTGAATCGAAGGTGTTGGCGACGATATGCAAGGAAAACGATTCTTGTAATATCTACATTACCTCAACACTTCTGAACTTTCCTTTAACACACGAGTCTCGCTGAAGGTGCGCGCACGGCGCCTTGCACAAGGCGCCGGCGGCGAACAAAAGCGGCACTGGCCACGGCCGGCTTACCGCCGGTTTTAAATACAAGCGCCAAAGGAAGTGCCTATCGCGCAAGTCGGAAGTGGGAACAGGTCGATGGCTCCACCTGCTGCGCCAATGGCAAGCGCGAAGAGTTGGTCAGCGCGCAGCGCCGCCGGCCGCAGCGCTAATGGTGCAGCGGCGCTGTGACCTCTTTTAAGATTACAATTTAGAAACTAGAACTGCAACACGAAAGTGAGTTTTATATAGTGCCCTATCTTGATCTGGGTTAAGGTGGGCGTGTCGGCACGCCCAGCCTCTACCAACGGCAGCCCACCACAAAGGCAGGTTATAGGCCACCGGAAACAATTGACCATTGTCTGCAACTGAAGAGCAAGAGCAATGAGACACAGCATCAGCCAGCCAGGGTCGCTGGGGGGGCCTGTACAATTTGATACGATGCCAAGTTTCGGTATCGTGTGCAGCATTTGCAGCAGCCGAATGGAGCCCTGATTCAGAAGGAAGCCGGCTAACACCCCCCCCACGGGAAGGGAAACCGGTGGACACGCCCCTTGATGAGCAGCCGGCTGACTAGATTGACAGCAGGGACGTGTATGTGTGTGTGTGTGTGTGTGTGTGTGTGTGTGTGAGTGTTGTGTGTGCGTGCGTAAGTGTGCGTGCATGCATGCGTGCGTGGGGGGAGGGGAGGGGAGGGAGGGGGCTCATGTAAGCAAACGAAGCTTATTTTGCCAATGGAAAGAGGCTCGCTGGCCATTTGGCAGGCAAACCAGTCCGTAGGAGCTGGCTGCACCCCCCGAAGCATGGACAAGAACAATTAATTAATCCTGGCTGATCGCCCAATCGCTGAGGCCTACGAGAAGGGCAATTGCAGCCCCTTTGCCCGGCTTTGATAATAAAAATAATAATAATATTGATGGTGACGATATGATAGAGCTCATAAAGAGAACTGAATCTCTAGTAAGGCACTTTACACGAGCTTAGGTAGAAGCACTGGCTGGCTAGGTAGAGGTGGCTTAGAGGACGAATCTGGCTGGCCATCACGTCTGGTTCGTTGGGGGGGGGGGAGAGAATGAGGAGGCACTGGCTCGGGTCACTGCCGTGGCAGCAGATGAATCCTGCGAGCTCGACCAGCAACGGTGACAATCGACTAGAACAAACAAAGCTGGCTTTGCTCACAGCCGGTCTCAGCCTGGCAGCTGACACTGGCAGCAGCTGGGGTAGAGTCGGCTGGCTGGCTGGCTGGCTGGCTGGCAGCTGACTCGGCCCCAGATGGTAAAGGCAGCCGGAGACAACAGAAGACAGCAGATACTGCCCAAGCAGTGGCCGGCTCGAAGGCAATCGGCCAACACACCGAGGCCCGCCAGTTTGCGGCTGTCTCGAGAGAGCCGCTGACGAGCAGCTGACAATGACGCACGAGAAAGCTGGTGCATCCTCCCCACCCATCCCCCCCCCCCCCCCCGGCGCCGGAGGACTGTCTTGCATTAAGGTAGCCTGAGTCTTTGCTACTGGCATTAAGGCAGCCCGGGACCGGTGGAGCGCCCCTGAGCCAACGCCTACACGCTGCCCTCGCTCTCTCCTGCTCTGACGTGACTCATCGTGGCTACAGAGGCCGGCCATCGAGGCTGTCTTTGCACCACTAATGCAAAATAAATCTAACCGCGGTCTAGTCACGATCCAAGGAGTACTTGCCCAAGAAGGACTTGACTGGAGCCCTCCCCCTGCCTGTACACCCCTTCAATCGACATTTAATGCAGCCCGACGTAACTACTTCGGTAACGACGACGTAACTACTTCACGGCTTGCAGCCTAAAGAGGAGCCCCCACCTTTGCAACCTATTTTCTGCATAAACCGCCGGCAGAGGCCGATCCACCATGCTTGTGTGAATTCTGTGCTTTCAAATGCACACACCTCCTGCCGCCTACACCTTCGCCGTTGCCACCTGCTCAAAAAGATGAGCCCTATTACTACTAAAGATGAGCCCTGCTATTCCCGTGCAGAGGCAGTTCTAGCCTTAGCCACAGCCAGCTGCTCTGACCACAGCCAGGCAGATATCATGCTAGGGGCTCCCTTGTGTGTAATTGCCTGCCTGCACCTGAGTGACTGCTCATCTTGGCTAATAGCTCTTCTCATCCCCCTCTCCACCCACCTGACTCTGTGTGTGTGTGCGTGTGTGTGTGTGTGTGTGTGTGTGTGTGTGTGTGTGTGTGTGTCTGTCTGTCTGTCTCTCTCTCTCTGTCTCTCTCTCTCTCTCTCTCTCTCTCTCTCTGCCTCTGTCTGTCTGTCTGTCTGTCTGTCTCTCTCTCCCTCTCTGTCTGTCTCTCTCTCTCTCTGTCTGTCTGTCTGTCTCTCTCTCTCTGCCTGCCTCTGGTGTATGTCTCTCTCCATGTCTCTGTCTGTCTGTCTGTCTCTGTCTCTCTCTGGTGTCTGTCTCTCTCCATGTCTCTGTCTGTCTGTCTGTCTGTCTGTCTGTCTGTCTGTCTCTCTCTCTCTCTCTCTCTCTCTCTCTCTCTCTCTCTCTCTCTCTCTCTCTCTCTCTCTCTCTCTCTCTCATTGCCTCTCTCTCAGCCTGTCTCTGCCCACTTCAAGCAAACCTGCCCACGAAACGATCCCTTCGGCTGGATGCCATGGTGGCAATGCCATTAACGATGGCAGCATTTTAAGCTTTAGCTTGACACGATATATTTGCAACCACAAATGGTGAGGGATCCAGCTATCGAGCGACAAGGAAACGCCAGTAGCAAAGACGCAGCTCAAGGCAAGTGGCTACATATGGTCACGCAGAGGCACGTGTACATAGAGAAAGAAAAGGAAACAGCATGGTTGATAAGAAAGACCATATCAGCCCCAGTCAAGTCTGCCTACTTTCTGCTACATAACATTGCTAAAATTCGGGCTTGCTTAGATAGGAAAACTACATCTAATCTGGTCCATGCATCTGTGAATCCCCTCTGGACTTCTATAACTCGCTGCTTGCTGGTCTTCCGGCGTGCACTCAGATGCTTACAGCTGATGCAAAACTCTGAAGCTAGGCTTGTCAGTCGTGAGCTTCTCGGATGCCACATCATACCACCTCTCACCGACCTGCACAAGCTAACAGTCAAGCAACGCATCGACTTCAAGGTTCTGTCCACTCACTTGTATGTGCCTTCATTTTTTTGGCTCCAGCCTACCCATCAGATCTATTTCCATACGTGGCTAAGCATCGTAACGCCAGCTTTTCGGAAGCTACGTGTTTACCTATAGCTCGTACTAGCCTCAAATCCTTTGGAGACTTTAGCTCGTATGCTCCTAAAGCCTGAAACTAACTCCCGACTTGCGTCACGGTATCTCCTGACTTGACGACATTTTAAAAGAAACTAAAAACCCATCTATTTGTAACAGCATTTAGTGAGTCTCTTCGATTCGTCTTTTATGTGCTTATGCATGCTGACACTGTGGATGCTGCCACTAACCACACATGCATGCATGCACATCCCTGTACATGTCACCCATAACCACGCTATTCTTGTTGTTTATTGAGCACACTACCACTAACCATTCGATTGCATTTCCTTTGCAGCAAATGTAAAGTGCCTAGAAAGAGATTGGGCTCTCTGAGGGTGCTATATCAGATGTATTATTATCATTATTATGCACCCAAATCCTCAAACTCCCTACCGATGCAAGTCACAACGTAGCCTGACTTGACTATATTTAAAAAAAAGGCTTAAAACGCACCTACGTATTACAGCATTTAGTGGGTCTTAGTGATTCGTCCTTCGTGTACATGTACCTGCTTACACTGTGTCTGCTGCTTTCGGATGTGACCACCAATCTTTTGGTGATGCTTTCTATAGAGCACCTGTAAAGTGCCTAGAAAGCGATTCGGTTCTCTAGGAGCGTAATACAAATGAATTATTACTATTCTTATTATAAAATGCACTCTGCCTTCCTTCTAGCTGCATGCTGCTGCGCTTCTGGCGTAGTATCTTACATAAATCCTGTTAGCGGCGATTTGCTGAAGAAGAATGGGAAGAAGTCCCATGGACAGAGCAGCAGGTCGCCTACGAGAAAGCCACATCGGCATCGATGGGACTTCGGTTCAAACCGCACCGTAAAGGCACCGAAAAACGGCCACTTTTTAAGCCTGAGTGCAAATTCTGAGTCGCTGCACAGTTTGAGTCGCTCGACTTCTTGAAACCTAAACGAACGAAGTCATAGGGCGTGGGTTTAAAAAGCAGACGATTTGACAGCTGCCGATTCGCTGCTTCGAATTGCCACTCGAACAGGCATGTGGAAAATTCAACTCTGCATGCAAGCCGGAAGCTATTCAGAGACGACCAGAACCACGCCAAAAGGCTGATCACCTTATCAAAGAACAGGCAAAGCGTAAATGTTGCGAAAATGCTATGCTGATGGTAAATAACAATAATAATACACTTGATAAAGCATCCTCATATAACTCAATCTCTTTCTAGGTGCTTTACATTTGCTGCAAAGGAAACACGATTGAATGGTGAGTGGTATCACGCTTGATAAACAGCAACTAGGCCACTGCAGCTAGCTATGAATATGGCTGCAAGATTGGTCTTTAAGTCGCAGAGGTTTGAGCACGTGTCTCCTTTGTTAAAAAAGCTAGGATGGCTGCCGGTTGATCAAGGGTTGCCGAGCAAAGTTCTTACGCTGACCCACAAGGCCCGCCACGGCTTGGCTCCTTTGTACCTAGCTGAACTTCTGCACCAGTTTCAGCCTGTTTGCACCCTCAGGTCTTGTGTGGACAATAAATTAGCTGTTCCATTCTTCAGCTTAAAGACCGTTAGCGACAGAAGCTTTAGCTCTGCAGGTCCTAGACTGTGGAACTCACTTCCACAATTCTTACGCAACGACAACTACTCTCCTACTGCCGACTACGGCTCATCCTTTTCAGCAGTCCTGAGCTGCTACTTCCATGCTACTCACTACCTCAACTGCTGTCCTGACTCTGCTATGCTTTCTAGTTTCTCTGTGTTGCGTGAGACGAAGTCTGTTGGCTACCGAAGGCATACGGAAAGCTGCTTAGGCTGTAAGTGCGTTATACAAAACTCTCCTGCGTAAGATCCACATAGTCTTTATGGTTTTGTGGAGTTACAGACGGAGATACAAACATGAATAAAATGGTTAAGGGTGACGTGCACAGGGTCAGCATGCAAGTAATCTGAATAAAAAGAAAACATTCGGTGTACAGCCTTTTGCAGAGCCGTTACCCCAATACTCCATTTTCTCCTTCCCAATGCCATTTTTTGGCAAGCGAGATGCACTCAGATGCCACAGCCTGCTATAAAGATCGCTTGCCCGTTGCTAAGCATTTTGGGGCTCAGCCAGCCCCCGTGACTTCAAAAAGGGGGCAGACAGATTTAAATTCCATATTCAAAGTTTAACGCACTCGCAAAACTGCATTCAATCGAAATCAAGCTACGCAAAGTACGAGAAGCATTCAGCCAAGCAGCCCCTTCTCCATGCATAAACAAGCTGGTCTTCTTTCCATCTTTTTCCTAAATTCCTTCGAAAGTTCAATCCGACGGCCAAGTGTTGCCGCTGCTGCCGGTCGCGAGAAAATACACGTTTTTCGGCATCTCTAGCTCTAACGACAAAGCGAGGCAGTCAGGCGTCGGGTGCCATCCTGCCAGGTGTGTGACAGATGGTTACAGTTACGGGCGTCCGAAACCCAGGAGCCGAATTACCTCGCGAAAATGAAAGCAGTGTGGCGCACGATGACGAAAATAGGTTTGCTGCCGTCGGCTTACTCGCTCTGTAGGGAAGGGCACCGCGTGTAAGGAGATGGAGAGAGAGAGAGAGAGAGAGAGAGAGAGAGAGAGAGAGAGAGAGAGAGAGAGAGAGAGAAGGGGGAGATATACATACACACGTATGTGTATATATATATTATATATATATATAGAGAGAGAGAGAGAGACAGACAGACAGAGGTGCAGAGGGATAGAAAGATAGAGATAGAGAGGAAGAGGAAGAGGGAGAGGAAGAGGGAGAGAGGGAGGAAGGGAGAGAGTCGTTCATCCGGTAGCATCGCTGCCAACAACTTCCGAAGAAGCTCAATCGAGGCCGAGGCTTACTTTGCCTACTGGAAGAAACTCCTGAGCAGCAGCTGCGGGCCTAATAATATAATAGTAATTGCTAATAATAATAGTAATTGCTCCTGCCTATGAAAAGGCGATAGAGCTGCCACTCTGCAGTATGGCCAGCCAGGCGGCTGGGCCTGCAGTGTGGGAGGCTTGCAGGCCGAAAGCAGACGACACACCGATGGCTGAGCCTTTGGCCACTGCACTGACCAAAGTATGCCATACGGAGGGGCTAAAGCACAATTCACGACCAATGCCGTTCCGATTTGCGAACGCCTGAGCCACTACACCTTTTCCAAGCATGTAGCAGATAAGGGGGTGTTCTCTAACAAAGTGGATAGTGAGTGAGAGATTGCGTGTGACTTCTAACCTAGCTGCATAATGCCGGAAGCCAGTAGTAATAATAATAATAATAATGCACGTGATAAAACGCCTTCGGAGAACTCAATATCTTTCTAGGCGCTTTACATTGACTGCAAAGGAAAATGCGATTGAATGGTGAGTAATATCATGCTTGATAAACAACATGAATAACATGGTTAGGGGTGACATAAACAGGGTCAGCATGCAAATGTGGTTAGTGGCAGCATGCAGTGTCAGCACGCATAAGCACATAAAGGACGAATCACAGGGACCCACTAAATGCTGTCCTAAACAAGTGTTTTTGAGTTCTTTTTAAATGTGGTCAAGTCTGGACTGAGTTCCAGGCTTTGGGAGCAAACGAACTAAATGCACGGTCTCCAAAGGATTTGAGGTTTTTACGAGGTATTGGTAAACTGTTGGATTCCGAAAAGCAGGTGGTACGATGCTTGGCCTGGTGGGGGAGTAGATCTGAGAGATAGGCTTGAGCCAAAGAATGAAGTGACCTAAAAGTGAGCGACAAAACCTTGAAGTCGATGCATTTCTTGACTCTTGAGCTAGTATAGGTCGGCAAGAAGTGGTGTGGTGTGGCAACTGCGACGCTCACGACAGACAAGCCTAGCTGTAGAGTTTTGCACTAGATGTAAGTGCCTGATTGCACATGGTGGTAGGCCTGCTCGACGGCTCAACTCGGTTTGTTTGACCACTCGTTTAGCTTCGGTGCACGTCCGAGGCCGAATTCGAGGAGCCGGCGTCTGCTAACCGGCCGCATCGACCAGCCCCGACCAGAGGCAAGGGGAGGGGCGTGGAGCCAGGCAGTGATTGTTGGTCTTGACCACGTGACCACCGCAGCACCGTTTGCCTTGACCACGTGACCACTGTAGCTCTTCGACAGGGTTCGATTCGGAATTGTGCCCCTTGTCAATCGGCTCCTTCCTCTCTGTTGCATCCTCCTTTTCCTCAGGACAAACAAGCAGTCGCATCCCTATGCTTTTCTTACGGGATCCGGCGCAACAGCAGCAGCAGGTATCGGCCGACCGGGAGACCGGGCCTCAGCTGCTGCACGACCGTATTCTAACCAAAGAACGAACGCAGGAAGAAGAAGGGGCAATTAGTCTTGTGCAGGGACCACCGCAGCTGGGAGCCAACTGTGGTGGACGTTGCAACGAAGCCAGCCAGCGTCCCGCCCAGCGTGGCAAAGCTGCCCGGACGAACCGGGTGTAAAACCCAGGCAGAGCGCCCGAACAACCCAGACGAGTAATAAAAAGAATGAGAAACTCACATTTACATCTTACATTTACATTAGAAATTACACTGATTAAATTTAATTAATTGATTTACATAAGAAACTTATACTTACATGACCAAAAAGTTTAGTGCCTATGGTACGCTGGCACAACTTCCATGCCTGATGCTAGGCCTGACGCTATTTTAATCTTTGCCAAAATCCAGCGATGATCAGGAAATGGGTCACGACCGAGTGAATGCAGCTTAAAAGACGAAGTAGGCAGAAAAGAAGTAGCAGCAAAGACGAGCTAAGCACAGAATAAGCAGGTCGACCGAATTCTGCTGCTACAGAGAGACGATTTGCCTCTAATCATCACCTACTAATAGTCGAAGGGAAACAGTAGACTAAGTAACCGACATTATTTGCTTAACTTATAGCACTTCAAACACCTATAGCCAATAATATTTCATAACCGCACTCTCCATGAATGAAAATCAAGAGTACACTTCGGGAGGTTTACAATGGTGTGCAAATAGCTATAATAATCTTAATAAAACCAAGCTGTTTTTATAGCGGACTAACTGAACTTAACCTCGACCGAGGTGCTTTACAGCTCTGCAAGCACACCAATACCCAACGGTTAGTAACGTGCGTGATGTCAAGCAAACAAAAAGTAACAAGTATTACGCTTAGGCCAGCGTGCTATAAAGCAAGCATAAAGACACTCAGACCTACCCGTCAATAACACCTATGGCTAGTACAATGCACCGAATCGAGCACAGGTACGCAAGCAAAGCGTGGGCTGAGGAAAAGCTGACCGGAGCAAATGCGTCTTGAGCCGAGACATAACAGCTGTGTGCGTTCGGGACGGCGAGATGACCCGTCCTGATGCTAAGGAGAGCGGCAGAGGCAGCATAAGAGGGCACACTGAAAGTGCAAGGAGCTCGATAGCTAAGTTATCTGTAAGCCACAGCAGACGAAGATCTCGATGTCGATTCGGTGCTTGATCGCCAGCCAGCTGCATGCGGAAGTGTTTGCTGGCAGCGTTGTAGCTACATGCCAGAGCAGCTGACAGCAGACCTGCCGAGCGAGCCACTGGGTTACACACCAGTTACAGACGATTATGGGCACAGACCGGGAGTCCTGAATAAAGGTAATGCAACATTCTACCACGAAATGTCGCAAACATTTTGGGGTTAGAAATGCAATAGGTTTATATGGAATTATCCCATCCGGTTGAGTGGAAACTAATTCCAAGGGTCTCCAGCAGTTGTGTCTCTTCCACACAGGGTCACACAGGGCACACACACCCCAGGGGCAGGCAAGTGCAAATGGTGGCCAGTGCCCATAGTGGACGGCGACAATACGGGTTAACTCGGAGAAAGAAGGCTGCCATTGTTATGCAAGTCTGTTCCGGCCTACCCTGCTGCCTCACGAGCAAATAACGAAGGGGGCAGCCGCCTGTCACGGGGTGACCGGTAAACTAGGCAGGAGGGTGGCATGGTGGAAAGCCTCAAGTTCACTTCCTCCAGCTCGTCAGATGGCGAGTCTCACACCGGGAGACTCGCCCGCCCGTCCTCGGCCCACTGAAGCAAACGCAGGAGAGCTGTGCCCCGGCAGGTCGGCCCAGGCATAGAATAAACGCAGGCTTTGGGGCAAAACTTAAGAACGTGTAGCATTTCAAACATTTTCTGTGTAGAAAGATTCATGAGATTTTCCTTTCGATTCGCACCGACTGAAATTGACATGGCCAACCCACAACCCATGCAGCGGTTTTGTCTTGCAGACCCGTGGACAGGAAGTTGAATGTCCGAGCTGCTGCTGCAGAGAAGGAAGAGGAAGCAACGCACCTTCTGAAGGAAGGGGACCGTATACAATGTATGTATGTATCTCCGTCTGTAACTCGACGAAGTCATAAAGACCATGTGGGTGTTAATGACCGAACCAGCCCGAATTATCACTGCCAGCTAGTGGTACTTAAAAAACAGAATCCTGCCCAGAGAGAGAGAGAGAGAGAGAGAGAGAGAGAGAGAGAGAGAGAGAGAGAGAGAGAGAGAGAGAGAGAAAGTGAGAGGTGCCTGGTAGGCAATTGCAACAAATAAGCCTTCACTAGCACTAGTAATAAAATATTCAAGTAACCCACCCATGAGATCTGTCACTTTACGTTTAAGCTGCACAGGAAGCTGGACGATTGGTTAGTAATAGTTATCGCGGTTTCATCAACCACAATCGAACAGAGGATAATTTGCAGATCCCCAAATATACCTAAAGGAGGAGGTAGGCTTTTCTTTTTAAGCCTTTCGAGTCAGCAAATGACAAGAAGTCAGTCGGCTAGTAGTTCCAGGCTTCGGGAGCCCCTAACTGAAGAAAGCATCCGTAGGATTTGAGATTGGATTGAGATGCAGCTAAGCGACTCTGGTCATGAAAGTAGGCGGTACGGTACGGTGCTTTATTATGGAGCATTTCTGCTGGATAGGCCAATGCAAGAGCACGAATAATAATAATAATAATGCACTTAATAAAGTGCCCTCAGAGAACTCAATCTCTGTCTAGGCGCTTTACATTTGCTGCAAAGGGAGAGAGCTCAAGCCGAGTGACCTTAACGAGTGACCTTGGACCTATAAGCCGATAGGTTGTTCGGTGAGTAGCCAGAGTACATATAGGTGGGAAGTGACATAATGTGGCAGCTGCAACGTTTACGATCAACAAGTCCTGCACACGGAGACTTTCACACGTAGACTGTGTACGTCTAACTGAAAGAGCAAGAAAACCTGCAAGTAGCATAAAAAAGTCTCGATAGGAAATCCCAAATGCATGAACTAGCTTGGTTGCGACATCTTTATAATTATTGAGCTGGGTTTATAGTAATTTAATTTGGGTGAGTTTGCTACCATCCGTTTGAATTTCAGAAATACGCCGATGCAAGGAAGTTGAGCGAGTTCAAAGTGCCGGGAGGCAGTAAGGTTCCAAGCACAGGTACAGCTGCGTCGGCTGCATAAAAAGGAAACCTTGTATTATGCCAGGCTATTAAATCGGTGAGAGAAAAGTGGTGGGCCTAAAATGGAAATGGAAAATAAAATGGATGCCTGTGGTACCCCATAATTTAAAAGGCACACTGTATGATTGGTTGCGGGTAGTCGTAAACTTAGAACCAGTCCTAGAATGCTTTTAACATCTGTCTGTACTCGGAGAAGTAGCCAGTTTAAAGTATTGTGGTGGTGATAATAATACGCTGACCCACAAGGCCGGCCACGGCTTGGCTCCTTCGTACCTAGCTGAACTGCTGCCTCAGTTTCAGCCTGTTCGTGCCCTCAGGTCCTGTGTGGACAATAAATTAGCTGTCCCATTCCTCCGCTTAAAGACAGTTGGCGACAGAAGCTTTAGCTCTGCAGGTCCTAGACTGTGGAACTCGCTTCCACGATTCTTACGCAACGACAACTGCTCTCCTACTGCCGACTATGGCACATCTTTTTCAGCGGTCCTGAGCTGCTACTTCTATGCTACTCACTACCTCAACTGCTATCCTGACTCTGCTATGCTTCCCACTTTCTCTTTGTTGCGTGAGATAAAGTCTGTTGGCTACCGAATTCGTACCGAAAGCCGCTTAGGCTGTGAGTGCGCTATACAAAACTCTCCTGCGTAACACCCACATAGTCTTTATGACTTTGTGGAGTTACAGACGGAGATACATACATGTCATTTGGACAGCTTCCTATCCTGCAACAGAATCAATGAGCAGATGCTACCAGACAGCACAGCCTCCACGAGCTTTGAGAGAAAAAGCTTACGGCATTTTCGGAGAGGTTCCTCATAGAATGGGCCAGGGTGATGTGTACCAGCATTTGCAGCATCTAATTCGACAAAGGTGGTGAGAATAAAAGTTCTGAAGATATCTGAAGCACAGCTCTTACAAACGACCTAGTATTACTAGTATTCCCGACAGGCCACTGGTCATTAGCAGTAGGGTCAAGTTTAGTACATGCTTTACTATGCTATCCAGCATCATGATGTTTGCATCAAATGTAAAGCGCCTAGAAAGAGATTCTCTGAGGACGCTTTATCAAATGTACTATTATTCTCATTATTGGGGTGCATGCTCACTTAAAATGCCTCTTCTAAATGAATAAAATAAATAAATCCTAGCTGAATAAACAGCCTCTTTTTGTATAGCGACAGAAGAGCCTTTACGGCAATCACTACCTCTTGCAGTGGCGATAAAGGATCGCCCACCACAGGAATCGAACCCACGACCTCGGGACGAATGTCCTCTAAGCATTGTCTCATCCGGAATGCTTACTAGAGATTCAGAGATTCAGGAATGGGGCGACAGACCTTGAGGCCAAGGTTTGGTCTGAGTTTGAAAATAATACCTGCTTCAGCTTCACTGGCCTGGGCACTGGTTTTAATATAACACAGCAGATAGTTCAGCTGAAATACTCATCTATTATTTGTATCTGCTCTCCATTTTCCAGTGCAGACCGTGTTTCTGCATAAGAAAAAGACTCGGATCACGTGATCGTAGCTATACTACCAGCTAACGTGTATCAGCTGACCACCGCAGCTGACCACAGCAGTGGTCATCTGACGTTTCTCTTCTTCGAGTTCGGCGTGGTACTGGATCAGGATGTGCAGAGCGACCGCTAAACATGGCAGCTCTGTGGCACATTAAAATAATAAGAACAATAACTCATTTGTATAGCTCCCGAAGAGAACTTAATCTCTATTCAGGCGCTTCACATATGCCTCGGGGCTAGAGCCCATGACCCGCCGGCCAGACCTTGGACGTGGCTAGCACCACTGGGCCAAACCAGCTTTTGCTCGGTCAAAATCAAGAGAGCAACAGCAGCTCTGAGTGTCAGATAGAGGCACTTTCTGCTGCTGCTGCTGGCATCCTTCGTGCTCGGCCGACAATCGAGCAGCCTCTGGCGCTCATCTGCCGTGGCCGCACATTGTTGCCCAGTGCAATGTCGTCAGCGGCAGCTATAGAAGCAAGCCTCGGCGGCAGCATCCACGGGAGTGTGTCAGGCAGATGAAACGAAAAGTCTTTGGCTCGAACCCTGCTTGTAACTCAGCCTTCGGCAACCAATTTACACTTAGGTACCGATCGAGTGGTCCGTAACGAAGCTACACACGATACTGTCGACTGGCTGCAGGTTTGACTCGATGAATGATATCAAATGAATTTCAATTTTTATCGCCTCCAAGGCATCGAAGAATGCGGCTGCAACTCCAAAGAACAGCAATGGTGGATCATTCCACCTTTTCTTATACGATAGCCAACAGGGGTCATCCTGGTGGTAGCCAACGCATCTGGTCTTCAGCCATCCATCGGTCCCTTTCGTCTATCTATGAGCATTCGCTAATCTTACAGGGGTGGTGTGCGAGAAAGGTGCGGTAGAAAGGAGCAGTAGCCCAGATGCTACACTGGGAAGTGGCAGAGAGCCGAGATCAGCTCCTGAGACCAGCGAGGCAGATCCTTCCTTTGCTTTGCCCAGCCTGATTCCACTCAGCTCGGCCATTAGGTGCTGCTGCTGCAGCATCGGCGGCAGCAGAACTCAGCAGCTGCGACTGGACCAACTCAGTGGAGGCCCTGCAAGACCTGTGCTCTCAGCCACTGTGAGGACAGATAGGATCGCTTTTCACGACTCAGATCGTAATTTCAAGTAGTCATCCAGCATACAATCCTTGATTGTGTGTTGCAAGTTAGCTTCGAAGGGTCTTCTGCTGTTACATAAAGGAAGCTGATGAATCAGCTCATTTTAACTTCATTTTTAACGTTAGAGCTACAGTAGAGCAGACAAACAGTGCTCTCTCACTCCTTCCTTCTCATTCTTTCTCCTTCTTCTCAATCTCTTCCCACTCTCTTGCCTTTTCTCGCTCCCTCTTTTTCTTTTTCCCTCTCTCTCCCCCTCCATTCTCTCTGTACCCTCTCCCTCGTATTACTTGTTCCTCTTATTACTCTCTCTCTCTCTCTCTCTCTCTCTCTCTCTCTCTCTCTCTCTCTCTCTCTCTCACTTTGTCTCTTCTCTCTCTTTCTCTCTCACTCTCTATGTCTGTGAGTGTCTCTCTCTTTCTCTGTGTGTGTCTGTCTTTCTCTCTCTCAATACACATATATATATGTATATATATATATATATATATTTATATTTATATACATGTCTCTGTGTATCTCCTCTCTCTCTCTCTCTCTCTATATATATATATATATATATATATGTATATATATATATATATATATATATATATATAGTATGTGTGTGTGTGTGTGTGTGTGTGTGTGTGTGTGTGTGTGTGTGTGTGTGTGTGTGTGTGTGTGTGTGTGTGTGTGTGTATAATCCCTTCCTCCCTCCCACTCTCGCTCTCCCTCTCTCTCCCCCTTCTCGATCAGTCGATGCTGCTCTCAGTCGACAGTGTGAAGACAAGCCAAACACCTCATCGGTAGCCACTTAGCTACTAGACCTACCAAAGCTTTGCTCCTTCCAAAACGTGCACCATACAGGCGTCATAAGTCTCCTTGCGCAGCAACGGTCCGCTAGGGAACAGTCATAATCAGTTGCTTCGTTTGGCTTACACACGAGCCACTTCTGTCTGCCACAGACCGAGCTGATTCGAGCTGAAACACTTCCTTCGAACTCGCGACGATTGTGCAGCCTACGATTTGCCTCCTCCTCTTTCTCCTTCAGCTGCTGAAGCCAATCGTTGCATCTCGGTTCCCAACATCATTGCTGGGGCTTCTTTCTCTGTGTGCACATAGTTTAACTATGTGGAATCCACACTGTGCCCTTCGTACTTGCTCTTTTCTGTAAATGATTTTGACGATTGACAATTAGACTGTGGCCAACTGATTGTGAACCAAAAGTCACAGCTCACTCCAGGTGATGCACTAGCCTTAGAGAAACAAAAAGACCATATCTCGTGGCAGTAGCAATGATCTACTTTGTTTGGTCCTACCCCTAACCCACAGACGGTTGCTACTTGTGGGTCGGTCTGGATGAGGGGGTTAATTATCATCAATAACATTTGGTGTCATCCGCATGCAAAGGAGACATGCCTCACAATATGCCTAGTTAATGCCCTCACTAGAAGCATCGGCGCTAAACATGCCGACAGGCTGAGAGCTAGCAACAGGTGGCTGCAAGTAAAAGAGAGAGAGCAGAGAGGGACAGAAAGAGAGAGAGAGAGAGAGAGAGATAGTATTGTTGTGCTAGGACCGAGGCTGAGAATAAAATCACTAATCGTGACGGCTGCAACGTCTAAGGGCGGCGGCAACAGCCGCCGATGCCGAGGCTGCCCGTTCTGCTCATGCTCGAATGCGCAATAATGTATGCACAGAGGCACGTGCTTCAAAAGCAAGAGCAATGTGCTCCAAATGGCGTCAGCCACGGAAGCTGGGCGTAGCTGAATCAGACAAGCAGATGCAGTGCTTAGGCTGACAGAGCTGGTGCAGGCGTGCAGATGCCATGACTGCTAGGCTGCAGTGCATTCGCGTGCAGGGCACTGCGTTCGAGCTCAGGCGGTGCAAGAAACAAAGAGTCACGTCGTGCCATCGCATGCCACATCTAGGCCAAGCTTTACTAGTGGCACACAGCAGGTCGGTGCAATGGACTTGAGCGACCGACATGCACAGGCAGTCGAAGAAGCTGCAGCTGCCGCCGCTGGCATCGTGGGACCACTACTCACACGATCCGCGTGTGGCAAGACAACCAGCCTGTCTACTCGGCATTCGTCCGGAAATAGAGCTCAAGCAGCCTAAATAGTGCCATCGCACCCAGCACGAGCTCATCGCTACGACGGCTTAACCGCAGACTCCGAGCAATCGCTATCTATGTCAATACCAAAAATCTTCAGCCCGACGACGAACGCAGAGCAAGGGGCACTGCTTGGCTGCGACCATCACATTTGGACTACAGCGCCTGCGTAGAAAGGCTGCCAGACGACGACGCAGTGGCGGCCGGGGCGCGGGCTTCTCAGCACGGTGCTGCAGAGCGCTCGTTCAGGAGCCGCACGGAAGCCGCAGCAGCCTTCGCTGTGCAGCCGCTGCTCGTGGAAGGGGTACCGACGCAGCAAGAACGACTACAATAAGAGAACGGCGAAGACGGCTGCAGCGATCCATAAGCCGCCATCGCGGCGTCCCGAAACCTGGCTGCTGCCTGCAGCAGCTCCCGGGAGGAAGCTGGCGCCGAGTTCGACGGCGGCGAGGCCCTCCGAGCGATCGCCTTGACGAAAGGGAGGCCGTGACAAAAACGCCATACGAGGTCATCAACAAGCCCGGTCGAGGCCAGCGGGTAGCGAGTGTCTATCGCAGGCGTACGATCAGCCGGAAGCATGGCAAGCGAAACGGCGAAAGCCCGGCAACGCCACCAGTAGCCAGCGCCACAAGCCGGGTGAGCAGGGTGACAGAGCGAACCCGGAAAACCGACTTAGACCTTACTTGTGAACCAGAGGGAGCCATTTCCGCGGAGCGCTGCTGACAACAGCCACCGACGGGGGGCCACCCCTGAGAATCACAATGGGTACTGCTGCACAACACAAGAGGAACCACTGAGCGCCAGAGCGCCACCTGGAATCAGCGGAAGCAGTCCAGCAGCATGGCATTCTCCGCTGTTTAACTTCCGGTTCTGGCCTCCAAGTAGTAAGAGTCCAGGCTAGCGTCCGCTGCTGCTTCGAGCTGTACTGCCTGGTCGCTCAGCGTACCTAACGATGGCGCTGCCGAAAGATTTTCGTCAACCTCGGACTCGGATTGATTTTTCAAGGTCTTTTTAGCTTGATTGTGAAGTATATTTCCGATCCGACTTGGCTGTCGCAAAAATCGTCCTGAAACTCCTGAACCGATCCGATCTCGCCTCATGCCCGTAAACGAACTGTCTAGTTACGCCTGCTCGCTATCGTGAGCTTAAAGAAGCGAAGATAAAACTGCGAGCTGTGTCCCAGGATGCGCTACATCGCTAAACTTTGAATTATACAATGTCCACATCAACTTGTAAGGTGCATGTGAACATTGGTGTAATTAGATACGTATACTGCCCCTGAATGTTACATGCGATAAAAATACCGATTGCTTAGCCAGGTTTCTCCATTAATCAAGTGATGGAATTAGGACGCAGCGATTATGCAATGCTTAAGTGATGGAATTAGAACGGAAGTGGTGGAGTTAGGAATTATTTCTGCTTCCGGATCGGTCAATCTTTGAGCTTAGATCCAAAGGTCCAGAGCACTGTATCCTATTAGCCCTTATGTGATCTCGGAGGACTGGCTTGGCTCGGTCAAAGCCGACACAGCCAGCACTATTTAAGCACTGCCCTGGCGAGAAAATGTAGGATCGGCACGAGGCATGGACAGAAACGTCTAATGTATAACAATAACCTAAAAATAATCTAAAAAATAAATAAATCTATAAATCTATAAAAAAAAATCTAATATATATTTTGATATCCATCTCGAGAATCATGCGCTTTCGCTTGCACCGGCTCTATATATTTTGATGTTCATCTCGAGGATCATGCGCTTTCGCTTGCTCAAGCTCTATTTGCTCTGAAGTAACAAACGTCAAGTTCGCGCCATCCGAGCTCCAGCGTAGGCATCCACGCTGTGTAAGAAAAAAACCCACGAATGGTTCTGAAGCGGCTTGACGTACTTATTGACTCCGACGCACTCGTTGACCTGGCGGCAGCCAGCGACAGGAAACCACGTCCGCCCGAAAGAAATACTCCATCTACGAACGGCTTTATTTTTAAAGACCCCTACCCACGAAATTGGCCGCGAATCGCCTTAATTTTCCGAGGTAAATGTGAAAAAATAAAGCCACTAAGCTTCTGCTGCAGGTGAAGATTACGGCTACGAGGCGAGTCTTAAAACAAAGCCCACAAGTTGAACGCAGTTAGCTTGCTTTGTTCCTGTAGGAGCTTCGATGCAATTCGCAGTCGCTTGACAGGCAACATCTTCGCTAGCTCCTTATAAAGCTTCGAGTCATCTTCAAGAACACCCCTCTCTCTCTCTCTCTCTCTCTCTCTCTCTCTCTCTCTCTCTCTCTCTCTCTCTCTCTCTCTCTCTCTCTCTCTCTCTCTCTCTCTAGCTTGTAGGACACTACACTCTCATTCTGTAGCCAACCAAACTCTGCATGAGCGCATGCAATCGTTGCATTACACTACTTCTCGCCGAGCTGTAGTGGCTCCCTATCAAACTTGTCATTGGCGTCACGGTTCTTTGACTCACTTTTAGATCCCTTAATTATCTTGCTCCAACCTGCCTATCGGAACTTATCCTCAATCAGGCTACGTATCGTACCAGCGGCTCTTTTGATACAACAAAAGACGTAGGAGATAAATTAAGCAGGAACAGAGAATCAGCTGAACACCTAGCCCACATGATAGAGACGCACAGACAGAGAACGATGAAGACGCTGAGATACAGAGAAAGTGACAGCCTGGACGAACCTTTGAAGTTCTTTTGCTTCCGCTTTCGTGAAAAAGCTGCTTGTAGGCCAGTCGCTGTGTGCCTGCAGACCAGCCGCTGACGTTCACCTGTGAAAGAAAACGGCGAGATGTCCGTCCTCCGAGTTAGCTGACAAATCGTAGCAGTTATTCATGGTTCCTCTGCTTCCCGGCGAAGATACACTGCAGCTGCAAGCTACATCAGTTGGCTAGTCAGTGAGTCCATCACAGATACACAACGCTTGTGCTATATTTATACTTTATAATCGCCATTAGATAACTCTTGAGCTGGATTATAACTTGACAACGCATTACTATATATAGGATTATTACGAACAATTTGTATAGAACTGCAAAGAAGCATGCACTTAAAAATGGAGTTTTTTAATGTTAGCCGGGTCATTCCAGCACCTTGCGCTCTTTGCACTATGACCCCTTGGAAATTTTAGCGCAAATTCTTGCCTTCATCCGTTTCACGCCGTTTGACTATCAGGAAACGAATGTTTTCGCGTTAATTAATCAATGAATTGAGTGCAAGGTATTTGCGTTGCAGTAGAATGCAAGTAAAATAAATTCCATTAAATGTTTTCTATTTCAGCAAACAAATTCTTTTTCTTTTTGCTCGGCAACAGCAATGCCACTCCTACCATCGTCTTGACGGCCGGCCGTTGCCGACGCAACATGGCTGCAGTATGATGAGCAGGTCTCTCGGTTTTTTCTGCTCCCGTCTCTCAGCGGGCATTCCGAGAGTGCCGCCATTACATTCTGGAAACGGATTATTGTAAAATGTGAGTTTCAGAGTTGCCTGCCGAGCTTTGTGTTTGCCTGCTGCGTTAAATTCACAGCGAATTATTTTTGCCTTTCCGAAAACAGAACTGATTGTTGCCGGATTTGCAGCAATTTCTTCCAAATCGTTTTCGTAATACTTGAGTGACTCCACCCTGCTACAATATAATTATGCCCATGCGGTAAACTTTTAAAGCTGACAGCAAAAGCGCGCGTTTGTATTGCTAATTGATTTCAAAACGCAGAGCGACCGTAGGCCGTCTGTAGTGGCACTGAAGGCCGAAAAGAATGCTAACATCTCTCACAGGCTCTGGCAACTGATCTATCGACATGATTCTATTCAGCAAACCATGTTGATCATGTTGTTTAGTGAGCATGCTGCATCTAACCATTCGGTCGTGCTTCCTTTGCAGCAAATATAAAGTGCCTAGAAAGAGATCGAGTTCTCTGATGGTGCAATATAAAATTTATTTTTCTTTTTACAATATTTTTATATAACACATATTATAATATTCAGGTCTCGAAGAGAGCGGCACGACGTCACGTCACCGTATGTAGTTGCAGCTGATGTAATGTAATGTATAACCGTCTGTAACTCCACAAAGTCATGCAGACTGTGTGGGTGTTACGCAGGAGAGTTTTGTATAGAGCACTCATAGCCTAAGCGGCTGTCGGTATGCATTCGTTAGCCAACAGACTTCTTCTCACGCAACAAAGAGAAAGTGGGAAGCATAGCAGAGTCAGGAGAGCAGTTGAGGTAGTGAGTAGCATAGAAGTAGAAGCTCAAGACTACTGAAAAGGATGAGCCATAGTCGGCAGCAGGAGAGTAGCTGTCATTGCGTAAGAATCGTGGAATCGAGCTCCACAGTCTAGGACCTGCAGAGCTAAAGCTTCTGTCGCCAACGGTCTTAAAAAGGAGGAATGCAACAGCTCATTTATCGTCAATAAAGGACCTGAGTGCACGAGGAGGCTGAAACCGGTGCAGCAGTTTATATAGTTGTGGAGGAGTCAAGCCGTGGCAGGGCCTTGTGGGTCAGCGTAAGAA
This sequence comes from Cristatella mucedo, assembly GCA_009760855.2. Classification (NCBI taxonomy): domain Eukaryota; kingdom Metazoa; phylum Bryozoa; class Phylactolaemata; family Cristatellidae; genus Cristatella; species Cristatella mucedo. The sequence goes on from WPIO01000168.1 coordinate 585,146, forward strand.
CTTTGCTCTGTATCAGTTGCTCAACCGGCATCCATCCTAGCTCTTTTCGCCAAAGAGTTTCAACCTTCTCGAGCCCCCAGGTCTTTTATGACAAATACACTAGCTAAAGATAAATGAATAAGTACATTGGCCTTAACACAAGTTTAAAGAAAAAAGCGGGCAATTAAGCTGTTCCACTCCTCCGCGTTGGCGACAGAAGCTTTTCGTCTGCAGGTCCTAGGTTGTGAACCCAAATCCGCAATTCTTACGACATGACAACTACTCTCCTACTGCCCGCTATGGCTCATCATTTCGAAGCGTCCTAACTTGCTAATGCTACTCGCTACCTCAACTGCTCTCCTTACTCAGCTATGCTTCTCAATTTCTGTTTGTTATTTTTGAGAGATGAAGTCCGGTGGCAACCGAGTGCGTACCGAGCCCGCTTAGACTGTGAGTGCAATGTTTATAACTTTCCTACGTAACAACACACAGTCTTTGTGGCTTTGTGAAGTTACAGACGGAGATAAATTACATTTGCATGAGCATGCATGCGATCGCATTCGCGAGATATTTCGTGGTTACATTATTATTGTGGTGTACTACTATATTCACTCTAAAAGTTCGAGCTTCGAGCCGCCGATTTCCGCTTGATTTTCGCATTAATCAGACTGATCTTTGTAATTCGTTGCAGCCGCTGGGCAGCCACGGCACTGTTTACGCCCCAGTGCTGGGTAACTTAGTCACCCTGGCACGTTGATTTTCCCGTAGGTCTATGACCGTTGTCATGCCCCTATTACAGATCAGTGCCCCTTTACGCTGCGAGGCGACTCAAAAAATTGGTAATGCTCTTTAGGAAATACATGCAACATAATATTTATTTCTATTTAAAATACAAAATATTCATTGTTTTTGTTTTTCCATGAATAGAAAACTAAATGGAAAGCCCTAGCGCACGTAACAGCGCAGCTACCACTGCACACTGTTTAAATATGGAGTCGGATGTAGTGCGGATCACCCAAAGCGAAATCGATGGGGTCTCAAATGCGTCTACTGACCGGCTATCCACCGGTAAAACCCGTTTCAAGTTCTACCTCCTCCTATGATTTATTTTTGGTGTATATATAATTGTGTGTGACGTACATTTTACCAGTACGTTTCTTCAAACCGTTGTTTACATTCATTTTCACGGAGGGCGTAATGACATTTCAACATTCCTCAATGTTCCGTCGTCAAGTCTTTTCAAAGCCAGATTTACTTTTTGAACAATTTTATTCATATAGAGTAGCTGGCGGCTGAAAGTTTGCAGTGTATGCTGTGTGTCGCAGCCGGGCTCAACCAAGCTCGCGTCGTTCTAACCGAAAAATTGTTGTATGCAACCAAGCTCGGCAGGTCTTCTCGCGTAGCTGCTTTGCAAACGTTCTTAGAATCAAGAGATTATTTATAAATTTTTTACATTTATTTGGTGCAAACAGAAATTTGCTTTGGTGCACGAGTTAGTAGAAGGTGAGGTGTTGAATCTCGACGAGTTATACATGGAGGCTTTGCTCTTCTAATAGGTGATGCTGTTTTGCGACCATCACCATGTTCTCGAAATTTAGGTGTCGTTTCTGATAGCTGCCTAATTTTATTCATTTATTTATTAAATTTATTTTAAAAGCTTCTTTCAGAAGGCTGATTCTACAGCTAGCCATCACGTCCGATCCTTATCTAAGATTAGGAGCTGTCTTCCACAGTGGCTTGCTAAAAATTTAACTAGCTCCTTAGTTCTGTCTCGGCTTGATTATTGTAATTCTATTTTGGCTGGGCTGCCAAAGAAAGCAACTAAACCACTGCAGCTGGCTATGAATATGGCTGCAAGGCTAGTCTTCAAGTACCAGAAGTTGGAGCACGTATCTCCTTTGCTAAAACAGCTAGGATGGCTGCCGGTTGATCAACGGATAAAGAGCAAAGTTCTTCGCTTACCCACAAGGCCCGCCTCGGCATGGCTCATCTATACCTAGCTGAACTGCTGCACCAGTTTCAGCCTCCTCGTGCCCTCAGGTCCTGTATTGACAATAAATTAGCTGTTGCATTCCTCTGCTTAAAGACCGTTGGCGACAGAAGCTTTAGCTCTTGAGGTCCTAGACTGTGGAACTCGCTTCCACAATTCTTACGAAACGACAACTACTTTCCTGCTGCCGACTATGGGTCACCTTTTTCAGTGGTCCTGAGCTGCTAAATCCATACTACTCACTACCTCAACTGCTTTCCTGGCTTTGCTATGCTGCCCACGTTCTCTTTCCCACTTTTCTCTTCTTTCTTCGTGAGAAGAAGTCTGTGGCTACCGAAGGCGTACCGAAAGCCGCTTGGGCTTTGGGTGCTCTATACGAAACACTCATGTGTAGCACCAACACAGTCTTTGTGGCTTTGGGGAGTTACAGACGGAGATACATTGCATTACATTACCGAGTGTCTCAGTTGTGCTTTACCGTGCTGCAGGTTGATGCAGTCCCTAGTTCCAGTTCTAGATCATCCATATATAGATACATTAGTGGAGGCTCTCCTCACTGTTTTCACCTGTCTTTATGGATTGACAATATCATCCATGGAGCTGTGTGCCATGACAAATGGAAAAAACAAAACCCAACTTAGCAAGTACACGGTATGTTCAGCGAAAATCTTAACATGACATGTTAGTCATTGGCTAAGCCTGACCGTGAGTGCTACTGATCTGCTATTTCTCTTAGATCTCTCAGAACTGTTTGAGACAATTGGCCATCATCCTTCTGGAGCCCTGCTCGACATGCCTAAGTAATAATAATGATGATAATAATAATAATACATTTTTTTATAGAGTGTCCTCAGAGAACTTAAGTCTCTTTCTAGGCACTGTATATTTGCTGGAAAGGAAGCACGATCAAATGGTTCGTTTAAATGCTTACGCTCCAGCCTTCCTATCAGGTCTACTGCTCCACCAGGCTAAGCATCGCAGCACCCGCTTTTCAGTATCTAACTGTTTACCTATACCTCCCTCATACAAACCTCAGATCCTTTGGAGACCCATGCCTTTTAGTTCGTATGCTCTCAAAGCCTGGAACTCACTCCTGGCTTTCGTTACGACATCTCCTGACTTAACCACATTTAAAAGAAACCAAAACGCATCTATTTACCACAGCATTTAGTGGGTCTCTGTGATTCGTCCTTTGTGTGCTCATGCATTCCGACATGTTGCATGCTTCCACTAAACATACTTGCATGCTGAGGCTGTGCATGTCTCCCCTAACACAGATATTGTTGTTTATTGAGCATGCTACCACTAACCATTCAATCATGCTTCCTTTGCAGCAAATGCAAATTGCCTAGAAAGAAATTGCATTTTCCGTGGGCACTTTATCAGATGCATTATTATTATTTATTATTAGTGGTAGCATATCAATAAAAAACAAGAATCACATGGTGACGTTAGGGGTGACATGCACAGGGTCAGCATGCAAGTATGATTAGTGGCAGCATGCACGGTGTCATAACACATAAGTACATAAGGGACGAATTACAGGGACCCACTAAATGCCGTGACAAATAATAATGGCACAGTGCTAAACTGGCTTTGCTTCTACCTCAGTGAGAGATGTCAAATTATGGACATAAACTCAAGCACAAAAGTATTTGGGCCATTGGGGCAACCGTCATGACGTTTGCATATTCGCCTGGATTTTGCTTAAATATCGACTTTTCTGTCACCAAATGTATGTGCACTGGCTGCAATCAGAAAAAGCAATATGATTAAATGGTCTGCTAGCACCCTGGAGGTGCAAGGAGGTCGGATAGATTAGCTGGTTGATAACAGCAAAGTGACCTGTATGCCAGAGTGAAGATCTTGATGTCGATTTGGTGCTCGATGCCAGGAAAGCCCAGACAAAAGTGGATGATATGGCAGCTATACTGTTGACGACAAACTAGCCGTGTTGCTCGGCTTTGTACCAGTACGAACCGATTAAGGGCTCCCGCTGTGAGTCCTGAATAAATGGAATGGCAAGAATCTGACTGCAAAATCGACAAACAAATTAGTTTGGCTGTGATACTCTTATCCAAGGAGGCCCTGATTTTAGCACTGTTCCTTAGATGACGGTAGGTCGTCTTGACGGTGGACTAAAATGTGCTCATTTAAAATGATTAGACGTTTTTGGAATAATGCACCCAGATTAAGAGCCGACATCAAGGGAGTGGTGCTACCTGAATAAATATTTAGGGCCAGATCTTTTTAAACTTTTTGAGTACTACTATAATGTCTGTAACTGTAGGAAGCATCACAGACTAAGTGGGTGTTACACTGCTGACAAAGAATTGCTGATGCTTGACTTGAACTCACGACTTGGCTCATGAGGCAAAAGAACCCTTACACCTGGGCTTAGGTCCACCAGCTTTCCATGGCTTGCAAGCAGCTTAAGGCAGTCTGTGCGCAGCATCTGTGAGGCTCTCTGTAGGCTGACCATTTTCTTTCTTTTACTGCAGATGAGTCACCCGATAAGTCAAGAAAAGGCCGCCGACGGCACCCGGACATGCCTCTCTACACTCCAATCAGGAAGTCGGTCGCGCAGCAGCAGTCGCTGGGAGCCTCTGCACCTCACTTCCCTGAAGGAGACAAATCCAAGCCAGTCATCAGCACTCCTACAGCCGTAGATTATCTCAGTGCCAGACACGACGGGTCAAGGACTTCAAAAGCAGACAGCTGTGCAGCAGCTACACACGGCACGCAACTGTTGCTGTCGAACTCCGGGTCTCTGCCAGCCGATGGCTGCAGCAGCGCCGTCGACCGAGCGGGGGATGAGCCGTTGTCTGGCAGGCACCGGCAGCCACTGCCTGCTGCCGCTGCCGAGGACTCCATGGGCGCTGGCGCCGCCGAAGCACCAGGCTTGGAGCGGCACCGAGAGCGAGGGAATGGCGATGCAGCCGCAGCAGCCCCGGCACGCAGCGACTTCGGTGGCTCGACCCGGGTTGCTGCTCCTGCTCCAAGGTAGGAACCGGCCTAGAATGTGACAAGTGCGGCAGCGGCTTGTTTGCCCCTGGCTGTATGCTCGAACCTTTAGCACCTGCAGGTGCCTTCGCAAATCTCTGAGATTGGCAGAATACCCTGCGATGCCCCCCCCCAGTCTTAGTCCAGGGGTTAGGTTCTCTCGCACTTCACGAAGAGGCAGGCAATTGATTCGAGTACTGCCTAAGGCAATCCTATATTGCTCACCACGAAGACGGGTTATAGCCTCTAAAGCTCTTCGTCCACATTATAAGTGAACCTATTTGATTAGCCAAACTTTGCATTTACTTTTTGTGTGGTGGGTGAAGGAGTGCTGTTGGGGGTGGGTGAGTTAGTGCTGCTGGCACGGAGGGAACTGTTTATTTTGATTTGAAATCGAGAGAGAGACCGAGGGAGAGAGACCGAGAGAGAGAGAGAGAGCCAGAAAGAGAGAGAGAGAGAGAGAGAGAGAGAGAGAGAGAGAGAGAGAGAGAGAGAGAGAGAGAGAGAGAGAGAGAGAGAGAGAGAGAGAGAGAGAGAGAGAGAGAGAGAGAGAGAGAGACAGACAGACAGACAGACAGACAGACAGACAGAGACACAGAAAAATAGAGACCGAGAGGCAGAAAGAGAGAGACAGAAAGAGAGAAGAGAGAGAGAGAGAGAGAGAGAGAGACAGAGAGATAATGAGAGACTAGACTCATTAATTAAACGACTGAATTTAAAAAAAAAATTTAATGCTTTTCCCTTCCCTTTGTCTTTATGTTGTTATAATGCCCAGACAACATATAGCTGCGATAGTTATACAACAAACCGGCCAGAGGCGTATTAGCTTTCAGTGTTTCATAAATAACATTCTGCGTGTGTTCGTTTTATAGTAGCCTAGTCGGGTCATGTAACGGCACTGTGATATTTTTCTGTGTTTGCTCGTCTTACAGAAAAGTTATGACGAATTATTGACTCTTCAGCACTAGCAGTTTGAGCCGTGATGGCACACTAGGAATGGCGGTTACTTTTCACGACGTTGGTCCCGAGGTAGTGGTTCTGAATCCTGCAGTGGGCGATCCTTTGTTGCTTCTGCAAGTGGTGGTGATAGCGGTAAAGGCTCTTCTGTCGCCATACAAAATTGGTGAGCCGTGATGGCACACTAGGTAAGGCGGTTGCTTTCACGACCTCGGTCCCGAGGTCGTGGGTTCGATTCCTGCAGTGGGCCATCCTTTATCGCCACTGCAAGTGGTGGTGATAGCCGCAAAGGCTCATCTGTCGCTATACAAAAAGAGGCTGTTAAATCAGCTAGGATTTATTTATTTATACAAAATAGGCTGTTAATAATAATAATAATTATAAATCAGGTAGTATTTTTTCAGTGAGCACGCTGGGTTCCTTGCACATCCAGATATTATGTACAGCAAAACAACAGTTGAACATGCTACCACTAACCATTCGATCTTGCTTCCTTTGCAGAAAATTTAAAGTGCCTAGAAATGGATTGAGTTCTCTGAGGGTGCTATATTATATGTATTATTATTGTTATTATTATCATCATCGTTATTATAAAAGTGGGGGCCTTGCTGCTGAAGGAGCATGGAATAATCGTTAGAACAAGTGAGTAGTTTGTAAACAAGTATTGAGGGAATGAAATTGGGTTGAAATAGAAATACTGAGAGAACAGCAAAAAGGAACAAATAAGTACGCTTGCAGGGCCAAAATTATAGTAGCAAATTCCACCTGCAGATTGATTGCATCCTCATGTTGTAGTGTTGGCCAATACTGCATTTGACAAGTCAGTTCCCCATTAGTCGTTACTGCTTTAGCAGTTCAGCTGGAGGTGCTTGTAATCCTAGTCTTGGCTTGCTTAGAAGGTCAGATTAATTCATTTGTATAGCAGCTTTGGAGAACCTTGTCTCTCTCCATCCAGTCGTTTTACATATGCCACAGAGCTCGTGATCGACTTTGTGATCGATTTCATGGCCTGTCGCACACTTTTAGGTCACTTCATTAATATTATAAAAGAATGAAGTGACCTAAAAGTGAGCGACAACACCTTGAAGTCGATCTGTTGCTTGACTGGTAGCCAGTGGAGGTCGGCGAGAAGTGGTGTGATGTGGCAACTGCGACGCTCACGACAGACAAGCCTAGCTGCGGAATTTTGCACCAGCTGTAATCGCCTGATCGCTCATGTCGGTAGGCCATCAAGCAGCGAGTTACAGCAGTCAAGACGGGAGATTTTTTGACAGTAGATGTTTGCCTTTGATATGTAGTCTGGTGTTTGGCTAGTTGCTAAGATGAAATGCTTACAATTAATTGGCCTTGTCTTGTAGCAAGAATGCCAAAGCCGTGGTAAGCACAGCAAGAGCAGGTAGCCATAGTGCCGGCAGACCTGTTGCATTATCTGCAGGCAAGCATCTGGTAAGGCCTTGTGCACACGTGTCTTTTTGTGCATGCATGTGGGTGCATACTCATGTTTTAGTATGTTTGTGTGTGTGTGTGTGTGTGTGTGTGTGTGTGTGTGCACGCGTGTGTGCACATATTAATGTGCATGCTGGATAGACACCAAAGGCGACTCAAACTTTCTCTATATGTGCACGTAAAAGCTGAGCTCAAACTTCTTTTTTCCATGTCCAAGTTTTCAGTCGTTAAGTCGTATTGCTAGCAGTTTTAGGAGATAACTCGTCCCGTATCGAGCCTGTGTTATACTGTCTGGTGTGTTTGCCTCCTTCGACTATGAACAGTTGGCGACGGTGGTGAGAAGGAGTTTGTGCCAATTCCCATTTGTGCAGAAAAAAATTAGTCACTCACTACAAGGCCACTCAGGGTTTGTAATGTGATCCGTCCTTGTAGTAACATGTTCTGAACCCCGTGGACATTTGGGCCCTGCTGGTCACCACCAAACAATAATTGGATAATTAAACTGCACATCGAGCTTTCTACCACAAGTCACCAAGATTGACTTGTCCACTGCAAGCAAGAGGAAGGGCAAGGAGATGTTGACCGTTTAGTTGCTCACACCTCGAAATCGTAATTGGCATTGAGCTGTATTTTCATGTACTTGAAGTGCTTAAGCATGCTGACACTGTGCATGTTACCATCAACCAATTGACACGTTTCCTTTCCAGCATATGTAAAATTTCTAGAAAACAGATCTGGTTCTCTTATCGATGTCTTATGGACAATTGATGTCGGTGCTGTGAGCGATTATGTACTTATGCCCAAGAAAGAGAATGGAAGGGACCTAAAGTGGGACCTTGTTAGCCAGAGCAGGTGAGAGAAAACTGATGCAAAAATAGTATTACATTGATTAAGCACCCTATGAGAAATATATCTCTTTCAAGATACACAACACTTGCTGAAAGGAAAGCGTATATTGGGTTGTCATAAGATGCACAATTTCTGCATGCATGAGCACGCAAAGGACATATCACATGGATGAAAGCAATATGTACAGAACAGGTGGGTTTTAAGCTTTCTTTTGGGTGTCACCAAGTCAGGGGGTGTCGTAATGTCACTCACGAGTGAGTGAATAATAAGAAGAACAATAGGTATCTGTACGGCGACCTAAGATAGCTTGATCTCTATCCATGTGCTTTAGAGCTTGCTGTGGTAGAATCAATACCCATGTGTTAGTGACATTCACGGTATCAAGTATGAAATAGCAAACAAGAATCATGCATAAGCCAGCATGCTAAAGCAAACTTAAAGACACCTGAGGACTCTGATTAGTAAGACCTCATGCTAAGAACATACTCTAAATCACGCACAGGTAAGTATGCAAAACACACGTGAAGAAAGGACGGAGTTTAGACTGGGGCCAAAAGAAAGCTGACGGACTGGCACACTAGCATCTTTAGCTTATACTTAAAAGATGCACACGTGAAAGCCGTGATTGTGTCGGGCGGTGACATTTTGCAGAGGGAGAGTGTAGGTAGTGAAAAGAAGGGCCTACGACCAAACCCCGAGTTACCACATACTTTAGGGGCTAGAAGACCAACAGACGTTTACATGTGACGCTCTGACGTGTCTCGATGAGTTTGAACCTAACCTAGTTTAGCTTCGTCCCTGTGATACCTAGGCATGTGGAGTGGCACTGCAGATGGGTCTATTTGTCAGCAGTGTGTAGTCCTGCTGATAACATAATAATAGTAATAGTAATATTAAAAATAATAACACACTTGATAAAGCACCCTCAGAGAACTCAAAATCTCTTTCTAGGTCCATTACATTTGCTCCAGGAGTTCCAGAAGAGAAGCCCTAACCTGATCTGCTTGAAGCAGAAGGTCACTGTAAACCCATTGCTCTGCAGTTCCTGTGGAATTGTTAGCTCTTAGTTTCGACTGGAACTTGTTAACAAGATTTGATGATTGGTGTAATTGTTTAGTTGCCTGGCCACCACTCGTTCAAGGTTCTTCACTAGTTGGGCTGCAAGAGATGCAATAACCAAGAGCTGTGTTTCATCCACATACAAATAAAAAAGAGAGAGAGAGAGTGAGAGAGAGAGAGTGTGTGTGTTGACAACGAAATAAAGGTGACCTAATATCGAATCCTGAGGGTCTCCGTACTTCAAGTGCTCTCCTGACGATTAATAGCCATTTCAATTGTGCGTTAGTCTTAGGGGAAGGTGCTCCTCTTACCTCAGGTCGTGGTGTTTGATTCCTAAAATTCTTGATAGTCTGCTGCAAGCAGCTGCTTTAATGCTGCTCTATAAATGAGGCTGTTGAATCAGCCTTGACCTTGACATAAATGTTGATGAGAGATCCAGGCGAACTAGTAGAGGGACCTCACCCGGAGAAGTGAGTTGCAGACAGCGTATTTAACCCTCTGTAAGTACCTTATTACCTGAAGACTTGCGACGTCGGCTACTGCTGAAGTCTGAAGGTATGAAGAGCAAGCATCCCATCTCTGGGCTAAGACCTAGGTGCTCTAGGTATTAACAGATAAATACTAGCTGATTTATAAGCCTCTTTTGTATAGCGACACTGGAACCTTTACGGCTATCACCACCGCTTGCAGCAGTGACAAAGGATTGCCTAATAACTTTACTTTGTATGCGTTAATCAACCTGAATCCATTGAAGCTTCTTCAGAAAAGGAGACTCATGGCCGAATCTCAAAGATTTTTAACTAGCTTTATAGCCATATTCATTGCTTCACGAGTGACCTTATCCAAAATATATCTCAAATAAAAAAATCAAAGAAGAGTAGACCTGTAGACCACATTCAAACTGCCCTGCTTCTACGATGCACAGATCTGCTGCTGCCATGCATAGCTAACATAATAAATATGTCCTTAGCCTCAGGTCATGTCCCTGCAATTTTCAAAAAAGGCTGTTGCTGGGTCACTGCTGGGTCTAATTAAGAAAGTAACGCTCGACCAAGAGGACTTAAGCTACTTCCGTCCAGTCAACCTTCTCTTGTTCCACTTTGTTCTTGTTCCAAGACACTAGACTGAGTTGTGGCTGACCAACTGAACTCTTATATTGAAATCTCAAACATAGCAAGTAAGTTCCAGTCTAGGCTTAGAGCTAATTACTCCACAGAGTCAGAATTGCTAAGGGTGTATAACGACCTTCCCATTAATGAAAACTTGGGTAAAGTCTCTGCTTGTTTTGCTTGATCTTTCGGCAGCTTTTGACACTATCGATCACCAAAGTCCTTCTTGAACGTCTCGGTTTGCTTCTTTTCACAGTTTATACCCTCCCTCTTCCCGATGTGATTGCCAAGAACAATCCAGGCTTTCAATTCTATGCAGATGACACTCAGTTGTACCTTTGCTTTGATCCCTCCCAACCCTCGAGCACGTCGAATTGTCTACACACCCTTGCTGCATGTATTGATGACATCCACACATGGATAATAATAATAATAATAATTCACTTGATAAAGCGCCCTCAGATAACTTAATCTCTCTCTAGGCGCTTTACATTTGCTGTAAAGTGAAATGCAACTGAATGGTAAGTAAAATCATGCTTGAAAAACAAACCAAATGAATAATATGGTTAGGGGTGACATGCACAGGGTCAGCATGCAAATGTGGTTAGTGGCAGCATGCACAGTGTCAGCACGCATAAGCCCATCAAGGACGAATCACAGGGACCCACTAAATGCTGTCCTAAATAGATGTGTTTTTAGGTTCCTTTTAAATGTGGTCAGGTCAGGGGATGTTCTGACGCAGGTCGGAAGGGAGTTCCAGGATTTGGGAGCATATGAACTAAATGCACGGTCTCCAAAGGATTTAAGGTTTTTATGAGGTATTTCTAGACTGTTGGATTCCGAAAAGCGGGTGGTACGATGCTTGGCCTGATGAGGTAGTATATCTGAAAGATAGGCTGGAGCCATAGAATGAAGGGACCTAAAAGTGAGCGACAAAACCTTGAAGTCAATCCGTTGCTTGACTGGTAGCCAGTGCAGGTCGGCGAGAAGTGGAGTAATGTGGCAACTGCGATGCTCACGACAGACAAGCCTAGCTGCAGAGTTTTGCACAAGCTGCAATCGCCTGATCGCACATGCTGGTAGGCCAGTAAGCAGTGAGTTGCAGAAGTCGAGACGGGATGTCACGAATGCATGAACCAACTTGGACGTGGTATCTTTATCCAAAGAAGCCCGAATTTTAGCAATGTTATGAAGCTGAAAATAGGCGGATTTGACTGTGGAGCTGATATGGTCATCTAACGAGAGGTCGCTTTGGAATATGACACCTAGATTCAGAGCTGATTCGACAGGAGATATGCTGGCAGAGCCAATTTTGAGAGTCAGCCTTTCCAATCTCTGGATCACACTGGGTTTGCCCATAACTAGTAAGTTAGTTTTATCATCGTTTAGTTTTAGAAAATTTGCCATCCATGTGCGGATGTCATCAATGCATGCAGCTAGTGAGTTTAGAGAATTTGAGGTGCTCGAAGGCTGGGAGGGATCAAAGCAAAGGTACAACTGAGTGTCATCCGCATAGAAGTGAAAGCCTAGATTGTGCTTGGCAATCACATCAGCAAGAGGCAGAGTATAAACCGTGAAAAGAACCGGACCTAGCACTGAGCCCTGAGGTACTCCATATTTCAGAGGTACTTCAGATGATCTTTGTCCATTCACGTCAATACTCTGGAGTCTCCCACTGAAATAGGACCTGAACCACTGCAGAACAGTGCCAGTGATGCCCAGGCGAGATGAGAGGCGCTCTAGAAGAACTTTGTGATCGATGGTATCAAAAGCTGCCGAAAGATCAAGCAAAACAAGCAGAGACACTCTACCCATGTTTGCATTCCTATGGATGGCAGTAAACATTCTTAAATCGAATGACGACAAAACCAACTTGCTAGTTATGAGTATACCAAATGTGATTAAGAACTTGGAAATCCTAATGCTCAAGATCGGCTACCCCAGCATATCTGCGCTGAATCTGCACGTAATCCAAGTGACCTTACATTAGATAATCACATCAGCTCCACAGTTAAGTCTGCCTATTAGATAACATGGCCGAAATTCGGGCTTGCTTAGATTGGGATACTACATCCAAATTTGTCCATGCATTTAAAATATCCCATTTCGACTTCTGTAATTCACTGCTTGCTGGTCTTCCTTTGTGTGCAGTCAGGCACATACAGTTGATGTAAAACTCTGCAGTGAGGCTCGTCTGTCTTGAGCATTGCATTTTCTACATCACACCACTTCTTGCCGACCTGCACTAGCTCCTAATTAAGCAGCGTATCAACTTCAAGGTTCATTCACTCACGTTTAGGCCCCTTCATTCTCTGACTTCAGCTTACTTATCAAACTTCCCCACTAGTCTAGGTTCCCCACTAGTCTAGGCATCGTACCACTGCTTTTCTGCATCAAATCATTTACCTATACCTCGAACCAATCTCAAGTCCTTTGTCACCCATACCTTTAGTCCGTAGCCTGGAACTCACTCGCGACTGACGTTACACCATTCCATGGCTGATGGCATTAATATAGAAGCTGCAAGCACACCAGTCCCTTACAGCATTTGATGGGTCCACGGGATGTACCCTTTGTGTCCTGATGTGTGCTGATGCTGTGCATGCTATCACAAAACCAAATTGACGTGTTCCTTACAGCAAATGCACCGAGCCTAGAGAGAGAGAGAGAGAGAGAGAGAGAGAGAGAGAGAGAGAGAGAGAGAGAGAGAGAGAGAGAGAGAGAGAGAGAGAGAGAGAGAGAGAGAGAGATTTAGTCCTCTAATGGTGCTAGTGTTATCATTATTGTTAATTGTGTCCTGTCGTTGCAGCCGTCTGGCGTTGCTGTTGCTTCTACTAGCCCTTCCCAGTCTGCTCCGACAGTGCTATTATCAAAATTTCCTTGTGATTCTGGTGGATCATCCCAACTGGTTTCACAGCTACTGATGCGCAATCTCACCGATGATGTACCCGAGTTGAAGAAAGTGCCAACACTAGTATTCAGTCGCTCATCCGAAAGAAAAAAGAAAGGTGGGTTCGGTTGCCTAAATCTTTCATTATATCTTAGAAAGTGGTACCATACTGGGTAAACTAAGGCCTCGGAAGAAGCCTGCATCATTTGCACTTTTTTTTAACTAGCAAACGTTGATGGTTGTCTCTATGCAACAGCCCAAATTCATCTCTAGAGCTGAGAATCGCTGAGCATTTGGTACGTAATTTTACTTAATTACACCCAAATGCACCTGATCTGGATACACTTGTGTCCCAGGCTAAAAAGACTACTAGTTCCTAGACCCTGTCCTAATGTGGTGCAGAGATCTATTGCTGCCCACCATCTCGTATAGTCAATTGTGCAAACTCATCGAGATCATTGGAAAACCAGGGACAAATTGACAATAGCTTCCTGCACAGGGTATGGAGAATCAACTGTTCTATAGGGATTGTGCTAATGTGGGGATTTCCTTCAGTAGGTAATCTCGCAGGACCATTGAGTGTCAGGATTTTTTTTGACATCTCATATGCATATGCACATGGCAGATCAGTTGTCTGAGATCATTTAGGTTTATGACCTAGTAGCCACATTCCATGGCCACCGCTGCACCTGCCCTTGCCTCCTCTTGTCTTCACTGCTGCTGCTTCCTGAAGAGGACTGCTCCCGAGGCTTGTCAAAGCTTGTCACTGGATAGGGCTCAGAATGCTGATGTGCATGTGGCTCAGTGGCGACCGACGGTTTGTCGAGCTTGTAAAGATGCCATGCACTAATGTCGGCTCGCTTCTTGTAGTTATGGCAGGTGTGTCTGCTAATCTGTGCCTGTCAGTATTGTATCTGATATGCTTTGGTTTTTATGTTCTTTTTTGACTTTTTCAACATGCGCGGGTCTCGGTGCCACACCTTGCGTTGCTTTACTATTGACCCTTGATCGAGGGCAACCTCTGATATAGACGAGCTGTCTACGTGACGAGATGGCTGCGTGGTGCTTTGATAAGCACTTAGCGATGTCTTTGCTGCAGGTCCTATCACCAAGTCTGCTGCTGCTGACAATCCTGACGACCACCGTTGCTCAAGACGTACTGCCGATGCTGTGACAGCAGAGGGCATTGATGAGGAGGTAGGGGAGGAGGAAGAGCAGGCTTTTGGCAGATTGAGCATCACTGTCTCGAAAGGAAAGGGCGAAAATCAAAAGATCGAGGTGAGTCGTTGCCTCTAGCCCTCCCCAAGCTTATGCCAGCTGTGCTCGATGTGTGTGGGCATGCCGCCTAGTGCTGCTCAGCCAATTTGGTGTTCTGGAGTACAAGTTGCTCTTCAAGTAGCAGCTTGAAGGAGGCTGCAGACGTGGAGCTAGGCTGGCAGAGAGCAATCCTGATGTGCTATCGTACGAGTGTCTCTCGTGCTCAGAGCTACCGTGCTATGATCACGACCTCGGCTGGGTTGGATTGAAAAGAGCAGCTTTGAAATTTGCAGCTGGAAATTTGTTTTTAGTAGTAGTAATACATTTGTCAGAGGACCGAGTCTCTCTCTCGCTCTCTCTAGGTACTTTACAGATGCTGTATAGAAAGCATTACCAAATGATTGGTGGTAGCATCCGAAAGCAGCAGGCACATTGTAAATAAGTGCACACACGCAGGATGAGTCATAATTGTATGTCTTTACCAAGATACAACTACAGGTGAATCCTATAGAAATGTTTGAAGATGCTATGCAATATATCAAGTAACAACTAATTAATATTTTCATCAAACATCGAGATCTTACCAGCCTTTTTAAGGTAGAGCAATATCCACATCACTCTTTTATACCCGTGCATGAAGCTATGGCAGAAAATATTTCCTTGCTAGACACATTGGGACCTAATCCATTAGTGCTGTATTTGCTTCGGTCCAGAAAAATTAGTATCTCCAAAAATTTCATTTCTGTTAGCAACACGTAAAACATCGTGCCAGGTACTTTTTATATTTTCTTGCAATGTCATTTAAAAGAAAGCTGCAGGACTGTTAGCCTAGGAATAAAGCACTCGCACTTTACGACCCAGGTCTCGGGTTCGAATCCTGCAGCTGGCATTTCTGTATTGTCTACTACAAGCAGGCAGATAGCCACTGAGGCTCTTCAGCTGCCATCCGAATGAGGCGTTTGAATATGCTAATCTTTACTTTTCATTATCGTTCTCATTACTTACAGGTGCACAGCATTGACTTCTCTGTCATTTGCTTCAAGTGTCTTAATAATAATGATGATGATGATAATAATAATAATAATAATAATAACACTGTAGGGCCATCAGAAAATTTAATCTCTTTCTATGCACATTACATTTGCTGAATGTGCCATCTTGTTGATATCGGCTCTCCGTTGAGCTTGTTCAGCTACCACTCGCTTGCCCACATGCGCAGTGTCTTGCTGTTTTAGCTAGCCGCCGGACGGCCTCGGGGGTCCCTAATGGACGCCTCCGTTGCCTCTGCCACTGCCTTCGAGGCAGCCAGAGCAGATCATCACCGTAGAGGCCACTCAGCTGTCGGCGAGGCTGAGAACCAAGTGGCTGCACAGCAGCAGAAGCAGCATCAGAAGAATCAGCAGCGCCAGAAGCACCAGCTTGAGCAGAGCCGATGCGTAGAGACTGCTGCTACCGGTCAGTCGGCAAGCAAAGCTGCCGGCGAGCTGCCTTTGCGAAAGCAGCAGCGGCAGCAGCAGAGGCGGACCTATACTGCTGTTGCTACTACTACCGCTTCGGTCAAGGCTTCAGAGGGCAGCAGCAGCAGCAGCAGAGTTGGGTCCGAAGAGCCGTTCTGTGGGAATCCCGAGAAGCTAGTCGGAGTGGCAGCTGCTTCGGCAGTGCCTCGGTCGTGGTCCTCGCGTGGTCAGCCAAGACGAGCAGAGGACGCCGAAGACAGTAGCTACTGTTCTGACGAAATGCAGCAGACGAGGCAGTGCGCAAGCGCCTCGGGCGCCACTGCCACATACAAGGGCTCACAAAACCACGGTCGACGTCAAGGTGCCGTGCTGGAAGCGGCACCAGCAACAGCAGCAGCTTCACGAGGTGGAGGCAGCGGCGAGCCGGGCAGCAGCGGCAGCAGCCACGCTGAAAAAGGCTCCGCTACGTCGGAAGGTGCCGTGACGGCAGCGTCTTCGCCGTCGACTGTGCAGCGACGCGGCGGACTTATCAAGCTGCCGACAGCGGCAGTGTCTCCGCAGCCGCAGCAGCCCGAGCAGCCCGGAGTCGGAGGCAAGTCTGGACGGGCCCGGACGAAGCCGGTGGTGGCGGCCAGCGCTGGCAGCTGTTTCAGTCCCACGGGCGAGCACGGCTCGTTCGGAAGTGGTCCGCCTGCATGGCCGGGCAGGGAGACTGCTTCCCTGATGTACGCCAGCAGCAGCAGGGACGGCAGCATCTATGCCGGTTATGCTGACTCGTATGCAGATGGAGGCTACTTGGCTGCGCCATACTACGGCTACTGCTACCCGATGCAGCCGCTGCTGCCGCCATACACGGATGCTGCTGTGGCGGCAGTAGGAGCTGCTCCCGGTGGGTAAGTAAGCAATGTCACTTCTTCGTCTGCTCTTTTCCTGGTGATGGTCAAAGAAAATAGAGTTCGGTAAAACTTGCCGATTACGAGACATCCTTTATCTCTCAGCAATGATTGAAAACTCCGTGAGAGAGGGAATAGTAATAATAATAATAATAATAACATTAATGTAGTACTCCTTGGTCTTAGCCCAGGAGTAAGGTGCTTGCACTTCACGACTCGGATCGTAGGCTCCAGTCTTGAAGTATACAATTTTTGCCCTCTGGAAGAGGTGTGACAGCCACTCAGGCTCATCTGCTGCTATATGCAGCTGCTATATACTGTAGTTGTAGCTGTTGAATAGTTGTAGCTGTTTAATGAACCTTTACTCTTCTGCCGCTATAGAAATTAGGCTAATATATATGACAACCTTTGCTTGACCTTTTTTAAATCTCGGTAATTTAACCTCTACCTTTGCTCTTTACACATATGTTGGTAAGAAAGCATGTCAACTGATTAGCTATAACACGGGGCAATTTCAGTATGCACGAGCACTAGAAGAAAACTTTGTACAGACGGAGCAAAGGCTGTGAGTAACCGGTTGGTTTTGACCCTCGTATGTATGTGTCATCGATTAAGAATGTAACTATGTGAGTTCCGAACCTGAGGCAAAGGACATTTTTTATAATGGTAATAACAATGGAGGACAACCCTGAGTCGAACAGTAAAAGTCAAGGTTAGCTGATGCAACAGCCTCATTTGTATAGCTGCAAATGAGCCTTAAAGGCTTGTGCACGAAGTGAGCAATAATGAATTGCCTGCTGCATGATTCGAACCCACTTAGATTGTTGGCTATCGAATGCTTACCGAAAGCCACGTAGGCTGTGAGTTTGCTATATATAAAACTCTCCTTGCTAACACCCACACAGTCACTGTGGCTTTTTCGAGATACAGACAGAGATACATTACCTTACATTATGGAGTGTCTCAGTTGTGCTTTACCGTGCTGCAGGTTAGTGGGGAAGTCCTATTGTACTCCCATTTGGTTGAGTGCCTGACTACCAAGAGTGTTGCCCTTCTAGCACCATGCAGGGATGTCCACCAGAGATCTTTTCCATAATAATAAAAATAATAAAAACAACGATAATAATAATAATAATTGTTCGACTGAGTAGTGCTTTAAGAGAAGTAATCTTTGTCTAGGGCCTTTGAAACTGCAAAAGAATCGCTACTAAAGGGTTGGTAATGTGCTAATAATAATAATAATAATTCACTTGATAAAGCGCCCTCAGAGAACTCAATCTCTCTCTAGGCGCTTTACATTTGCTGTGAAGTGAAATGCAATTGAATGGTAAGTAAAATCAAGCTTGAAAAACAAACGAGATGAATAATATGGTTAGGGGTGACATGCACAGGGTCAGCATGCAAATGTGGTTAGTGGCAGCATGCACAGTGTCAGCACGCATAAGCACATCAAAGACGAATCACAGGGACCCACTAAATGCTGTCCTAAATAGGTGTGTTTTTAGGTTCCTTTTAAATGTGGTCAGGTCACGGGATGTTTTGACGCAGGTCGGGAGGGAGTTCCAGGCTTTGGGAGCATATGAACTAAATGCACGGTCTCCAAAGGATTTAAGGTTTAATGATGATAAACAGGCAAGGAGGGAACTGCAACGGCCACTTAGCAACACCTGTATGCACACTAAAGTGATACAGGAACAGAAGTCGGCGAGTGTTCTGCTTACTAGCAGGCTTCAGTGGGTACAGGCAAAAACAACTATTTTTTCATCACAAAATCAAGCATCACATGTGACTGAGTGCATGCATGAGCTGAACTCACGGTGAGGCTGTGCAGCAAACCGATTAGGCAAAGCACGGATCAGCCTAAACCTTGGCCTGGTTTTAAATCTTAATTAACCCGTGTCAACACATGCAAAAGCAAACAAGTATCATGCTTAGGCCAGCAAGCTAAAGCAAATATGAAGACGTTCATGGCCATTGGCTAGTAATTATAATAATAATAATAATAATAATAATATTGCACTTGATAAAGCGCCCTCAGAGAACTTAATCTCTTTCTAGGTGCTTTACATTTGCTGCAAAGTGATATGCAATTGAATAGTAAGTAAAATCATGCTTGAAAAACAAACAAAATGAATAACATGGTTAGGGTTGACATGCACAGGGTCAGCATGCAAATGTGGTTAGTGGCAGCATGCACAGTGTCAGCACGCATAAGCACATAAAGGACGAATCACAGGGACCCACTAAATGCTGTCCTAAATAGGTGTGTTTTTAAGTTTCTTTTAAATGTGGTCAGGTCAGGGGATGTTCTGACGCAGGTCGGGAGGGAGTAGGATATCTGACTAGTAATATGCACTGATGGTAGCTAGGTGAACCGATAGGGAGAGTTTGGTTATTTTACTTTGGGGTTATTGTAGGCTTGCCCATTGCTATTAAGTTAATAATGATAATAATAGTAATAACAATACACTTGACAAAGCACCCTTAGAGAACTCTCTTTCTAGGTGCTTTACATTGGCTGCAAAGGAAGTTAGTCCTATCGTCGTTAGTTAGGTTAATTAGTTATCATCGTTAGGCTCCATGAAGTTGGTAGCCATTCAAACACGAATGTCGTTGGTGCAGGAAGTAAGAAAATCAAATTAGACGTATTTTGCTCAGATGATCAGACATGCTGAAAGATGTGACTATATGGGTCGATAAGGTCCAGCCGTGTGATAGTTTGTTCCAGGGTTCGGCCTTTTGTACGTATAGAGGCTTGAGCGGGAGTACAAAGAACTCGCATCGTTAAAGTATTTCGGAACACGGATCGGATCAGGTGGGCCATCAGAGTGGGAATGAAGACCGCCTAGAATCAGAAGAGTACGATTACTAGCTCAAAGAGCATTCAGAAAGGCAGTAGAGTCACCGATGAATGTGGAATTGCGGCTTGATGCACGATTATTTATGGCTGCCTTCAGCTGCTTACCACTAGACAGAGAACAAAAGACCAGGAACCAAGAACAGCTTGAAAGTGAAATAGGTGCCTGCAACCACGGCTATTCTGCTTCCAGTTTTCAGCAATCTCAGAGTATGAAAAAAGAAGCCTGCTGGGGTAGCAGCTTATCGACTTCAGCTAGGTCTCAGTAACAGTGAACATCGGTGTCGAGAGCATCGGCGAGCATCAAGCTATAAGTGGCCGAATGAGATTAGTGCCAGCCTTGATGCAACTAGGTTGCAGAAATTTGCAGCACTTCTAAGGAGTGGATTTTGCCGGTTCTGATGCAGGAACTTGCTTCAGGGGTTTATCTAAGGCTGCAATGACCTTTCTGTCATTTGTGTGTAACAGTTAAGGCATTCGTCCTCGATGTGCTTATGCGTGCTGACACTGTTCATGCTGCCACTAACCACATCTGCATGCTGACCCTGTGCATGTCGCCCCTAACCATGTTATTCATTTTGTTTGTTTTTCAAGCATGATTTTACTTACTATTCTATTGCGTATCACTTTGCAGCAAATGTAAAGCGCCTAGAAAGAGATTAAGTTCTCTGAGGGCGCTTTATCAAGTGCAATATTATTATTATTATTATAAGGCACACATGTTTCATTCGGCCTTTTTGTTACTGTGTGCTTTGCGTGATTACTTGCACACGATTCAATTCAGTGCTACTAACCAGTGGCCATTCTAAGTGGTGATTTCGATTGTCTTTTAATGATATGCTTTAATGTCTCAGCTCGATACATGTTTGCTTTTGCTTGCATAAGCTTGCTTTGTCCAAGCATGATGCCATTAATGCATTAATCCGTTGGCTATTGATTCTCATGCAGTGCTTTGTAGAGCACCCGGATAGAGATTTAGCTTTCTTTGGTTGATATACAAACGACTTAGCATTAGTATTGCTATTATTAGTTCCATCACCGAAGTTCTGAATACTATCGGCTCAGCACTGCTTGCACAGATATTAT
This sequence comes from Cristatella mucedo, assembly GCA_009760855.2. Taxonomy (NCBI): domain Eukaryota; kingdom Metazoa; phylum Bryozoa; class Phylactolaemata; family Cristatellidae; genus Cristatella; species Cristatella mucedo. The sequence goes on from WPIO01000168.1 coordinate 605,978, forward strand.
GTTTTTCCACCGAAGTTCTGAATACTATCGGCTCAGCACTGCTTGCACAGGTAGTATGTTTTTTCAAGACAATTCAATGGTGACAGCATGTGAATGACAGCAGCAGCTTTGTGTAGCTCGCTGCAGGTTCAGCAGCTGATGCTTGAGCTGATGCCAGTTTATGAGCAGCTCACAGAGCTCTCCGGGCGACGCCTACACGGCTCAGTCACCCTTGACCTTCTCAACCAGCTTAGGTGAGTAGTGTGACCCCCCACGTGGCCTCGGTATTTCATTCTCCTCCAAGGTGTAATGGTGAAATTCCTGAGTACTACTTCTGTTTTGGATCGGATCTGTGCCAATGGCTTCTCTGAAATGAAGGCAAATATACATACATGTAAATAAACCGGGGCACCGTTTATAAGCTGATCTTGCATCTAATTTTGTCGAACCCTTGGTCAAAAGCTGCATCGAAGTACTTTAAATAAGGCACTAGGTCACTTGCCACTTACCTGCCATGCCCTATACGTGTTTGGCAATATGCTGATCTTTTTACCAGCAAGATGCTCTACCATGCAAGATATCTGAGGTTAAATTAAGGTCTCTATTCGAGATATAAAATTGAATGAGCCTAAATTTCACGCATAAGTTGAATCATGCATGCATAAGCACGTTAAGGTTCAATAATGAAGTACTGCTTGTTTTGCATGAAGCATTTGCATTCCCTTTTGGCTGGGCTGCCAAAGAAAGCTATTATGCCACTACAGCGGACTATGAATATGGCTGCAAGGCTGGTCTTCAAGTCCCAGCGGTTTGAGCATGTGTCACCTTTGCTGAAAGAGCTAGGATGGTTGCCAGTTGAGCAAAGAATACAGAGCAAAGTTCTTATGCTGACCTACAAGGCCCGCCACGGCTTGGCTCCTTCGTACCTAGCTGAACTGCTGCATCAGTTTCAGCCTGTTCGTGCCCTGAGGTCCTGTGTGGACAATAAATTCGCTGTCCCATTCCTCTGCTTAAAGACAGTTGGCGACAGAAGCTTTAGCTCTGCAGATCCTAGACTGTGGAGCTCGCTTCCACAATTCTTACGCAACGACAACTACTCTCTAACTGCCGACTATGGCACATCTTTTTCAGCGGTCCTTAGCTGCTACTTCTATGCTACTCACTACCTCAACTGCTCTCCTGACTCTGCTATGCTTCCGACTTTCTCTTTGTTTCGTGAGACAAAGTCTGTTGGCTACCGAATTCGTACCGAAAGCCGCTTAGGCTGTGAGTGCGCTATACAAAACTGTGTAACACCCACATGGTCTTTGTAACTTTGTGGAGTTACAGACGGAGATACACACACATGCGTGCCAGTCTATCTCAGCCTCTCTCTCTCTCTCCCTCTCTCTGTCTCTCTCTGTCTCTGTCTGTCTCTGTCTGTCTCTGTCTGTCTCTGTCTCTCTCTCTCTCTCTCTCTCTCTCTCTCTCTCTCTCTCTCTCTCTCTGTCTCTGTCTCTGTCTCTCTCTCTCTCTCTCTCTCTCTCTCTCTCTCTCTCTCTCCCCCCCCCCCGCCTGTCTCTTTCTGCTGATCATTATGGTCCCGTACAAACCTCGAATCCTTTGGAGACCGTGCATTTAGTTCGTATACTCCCAAAGCCTGGAACTCCCTTCCGACCTGCGTCAGAACATCCCCTGACCTGACCACATTTAAAAAGAATTTAAAATCACACCTATTTAGGACAGCATTTAGTGGGTCCCTGTGATTCGTCCTTGATGTGCTTATGCGTGCTGACACTGTGCATGCTGCCACTAACCACATCTGCATGCTGACCCTATGCATGTCGCCCCTAACCATGTTATTCATTTTGTTTGTTTGTCAAGCATGATTTTACTAACCATTCGATTGCATTTCCCTTTGCAGCAAATATAAAGCGCTCAGAGAGAGAGAGAGAGAGAGATTAAGTTATCTGAGGGCACTTTATCAAGTGCATTATTATTATTGTTACGTTACACGAGTGTCTGCTATTTGATCTCTGTTCGGTCTCGAATCGCTCGATCCTTGCTGTTGCAGGCCTTGTGTCCGTGATACGTGTGAGAGAATTTTAATGGCCGACATTGAGTTTGCATATACGAATGGTGTAGACCAGATGCTTTGGAAGGCAGTGTATCATCTTGTCATTGAAAATCTCCGGAAGCACGCCAGCAGTGATGATGATGACGAGGAAGAATCCGAGGTGTATGGCAGCAGCAGTAGCAGCCGTCGTATAACGTCCTCTTCCTTCGGGAACAACAGTGCCGCAGTGGTTCAGAGGCAGCCGCCATCGGCATCTCGAGGTCTCCTGCTGGTTGAGACAATTCTGGAGGAGGTGAGATTCTGTCCTTTTCTTCTATCAAACCATGAATAACTGCACTGTGAGCTGCAGACTTTGCTTGGCACTGTTTTTTGGCAGTTGGCGTTTTGAAGCAGTCAATTTTGATTGGGCTCCTCGTGCCTCACGTTGAACCCGGCTCTGCTGCTATAACGAGCTATGTATTGCCTCCTGCTGCCAATCCCAGTGGCAGAAGAAAGAGCCTGAAAGCTCCCTGTGAGATCAATCTCTGGGGTTGTCTTGAGCATATCCGAAAGCAGTCTTTAGCTTTCACCATCCCAAGAGGTTAAAAGGCAGCCGACATCAGCAACAGGATAGTTGTGGGTGTAGCAAACTGCTTAGTCCTAAAGGATTGGTGGCTAGGATAGGGGAGGGGTTAGGCGGTTTTAGGATGATAGTTCTTGCTATCAGCCATCTAAGTAGTGGGTGTTTGTCATCCCGGCATTTTATCTAAAGCTTTGCTGCTAGACTGCCTCAAATAATGTACCACAGTCAAGGCTTCGACCGGTATATTGCTTCAGCATTAGTCTTCTAATTTAGGCTTGTTATATATTATATGATATACATATATATATATATATATATATATATATATATATATTGTTATATGTTTAGGTGTGCTTGATATAGGCTGGTGTATAGATTCACACACTCGTGGACACACTCTTACATGCATGCACACACACACACACACACACACACACACACACACACACACACACACACACACACACACACACACACACACACACACACACACACACGCACATCCACTGACATGTATCTATCTATCTGTCGCTCCACAAAGCCACAAAGAATATGTGGGTGTTATGCAGGAGATTTTTGTATTGCCTCACAAACTCTCACAGCCTAAGCGCTCAGTATGCTTTCGGTAGCCAACAGACTTATCTCACTCAACAAAGAGAAACTGGGAAGCATAGCAGAGGCAGGAGAGCAGTTGAGGTTAATGCTTTCGGTAGCCAACAGACTTATCTCACTCAACAAAGAGAAACTGGGAAGCATAGCAGAGGCAGGAGAGCAGTTGAGGTTATCAATGAGAATATTGAAATCTCTTGCAATTATTAATGGCCTGTCACACGCAAATATTTTAGTGAGGAACTCCGAGAACTTCTCTATAAACAAGTTTAGGCAGCCGGAAAGAGGTCGATATATCGCAGCAGTGAGAGGCACTGTCTTCGATGATCTAATTAATTTGCATGATGACCTGATTGCAACTGATTCAAACGATGGCCCATGCGAAAAACTGTATGTCTTATAGCCAAACGATTAACAAACAACAATAAAAAAACCTGCCATTCACCTTATCAGATCGCATGGACTGAGAGAAAGAGAACCCTAATGGGATGATCTCAGATACACAGCTACCAGAGCAGGGCATCATCCATATTTTGTTAAGCAGAAATGCATCTAGCTTCTCCTGGACAGCCTGATTTCGAATGAGTAACCTCTTGGTTTCTGAGCAGGCATTTTGTAGGCATAATTTAAGAGGCTGTACAACAACTGCGCGCCGCTGATAAAGTGGCTTGCATTCTAATCGGCATGTAGCCGGCTAGGCAGACGCTGCCCCTTCGAATTTAAATTGGACTTTGTAACGGTTGCTGGTCGACATGCACGTTTATCTGAGAAAGCCTCTGTGCTTGGTAGTAAGCTTGCTGCAATGGTTATGCATTCTATCTTTATCCAGGCACGAATGTTCTATGGGCATCTGACTGCTTCAATTGAAAGTGGATACGGTATTAATCCAGAGGTCTCCTCCGAAGGAGAGTGTCACTTCACACTGTCAGATGATGTTGTCTTGCCCGAAGTGCCATCGGCCAGGGCAGTGCGCGTGCATGGACGTCGATCGCAGAAGTTTGCACTGCTCACCTGCCAGAGGCTTTATATGTGTCTGGGCGATATCGCTCGCTACAAAGAGCTTGTTGCACGTACGTCCAATTTTGGAAAATCCCGCAGGTAAGTCAATTGACCTGGCCATAGGAACGGCTGGTAAGTGGGTGGAACTCTCACCTCTCTGCCTACTGTAGTCCTGCACTGTCCTCCCTGCTTGTAGTGCTCTATAAATTCTACTGAAGATCCGATCTGAGCTCCTTTCCTATCAGGCCTGTAGTTGCACCACTTGCTCGTCTAACTGCGCTTATTTGATTGTGCCCCCCCATAACGGACTTCAGACCCCTCCCCGAGACCGCCTCTTCAGCTCCTTTGCTACCAAGCCTGAAACTCACCTCCAACTGACAACACTTCATCTCTTGATTTAGTGTGGGGGTTTAAAAAGAAGCTTCAAACTACCGGTCTTCATAGTCTTTTTCTGTCCTAAGGATTAATAAAAACAATCAGAGGTACTGCGCTGCAATGGTTCAGGTCCTATCACAGTGTGAGACACCAGAATATTGATGTAAATGGGCAAAGATCATCGGAGGAACCTCTGAAGTCTGTGCTGGTTCCCATAACGCTTTGTACCCTCCCTCTTGCCAAGCTCAATCTAGGCTTTCACTTCTATGCAGATGATGTAATGCTATTGCATGTATTGATGACATCCGTTCTTATATTGAATGATGATAAAAATAACTTACTAGTAATGGGCACACCAAGCACGATTCAGAAATTGGAAAGGTTACTGCTTAAGTCGGCTCTGCCAGCATATATCCTGTTGAATCTGCATGAAATCTAGGTCTCATGTTCCAAGTGACCTGTTATTAGACGACCACACCAGCTCAAGAGTAGTCTGCCTACTTTCAGCTGCATAACAGTGCTAAAATTCATGCATGTTTAAATACGAATACAAATCTAAATTGGTCAACGCATTTGTGACATCCCGTCTTGACTTCTGTAACTCTCTGCTTGCTGGTCTACCGGCCTGTGCAATCAGGTGCGTACAGCTAGTGCCAAGCTCTGCAGCTAGGCTTGTCTGTCGTGAGTGTTGAAGTTGCCGTGTCACACCTTTCTCACCGACCTACACGGGCTCCTAGTCAAGTAATGCGCTAGGCTATGCATAGCACCACCAGCTTTTTGGAATCTAATCGTTTACCTATACCTCATGCAAACCTTAAATCCTTTGGAGACCGTGCATAAAGTTCACATGGTCCCAAAGCCTGTAATTAACTCCCGACTTGTGTCACGACGTCCCCCGACTTGTTAACACTTAAAAGAGAAACTAAAAACGCATGTAATTATCATAGCATTTAGTGGGTTCTTGTGATTCGTCCTTAATTTGCGTATGCATGCTGACACTGCGCATGCTGCCACTAACCACACTTGCATGCAGACCCGGTGCATGTTGCCCCTAACCATGTTGTTCTTGTTGTTTACTGAGCATGCTACCACTAACCATTCGATCGTGCTTCCTTTGCAGCAAATGTCAAGTGTTTAGAAAGAGATTTTGAGTTCCCTGAGAGCGCTATCACACATTTATTAATATTATTATTATTAGTAGTACATTTATATTTTGCCCTCAGAAAACATACTCTTTTCAGTCACCTTGTGCTCTAAGAGAATAGTCCTTTACTTGCACGGGCTTTGTGAAATTATTCTTACGATCAGCCATTTGACCTTTGCTCTTTTTAGCAAATGTAAAGTCAGAGAAAGATATTTTGTTCTCCGGGCAATATATAAAGCTTTTACTATTGTATATTAGCATGATTATTATGCAGTAGGCACCATGACCTCCCCAAGCTAGAAACTCCAGCCACTCACTGAAGCTCTTATTGCTCGGCTGCCACTTTACACCTATGCCTTGGCCTGCTTGGCCATCAGGCAGGCCATCTTGGCTGGCCACTTGTAAGTTTTTTGCTGATACTGGCCTTTGCATGCCAGAACAATGGCAACACACGAATCTGTCTGGGCTGCAGGACGATTTGATTCATGCTCTTAATTACTCCTAAGCAGAAACACAAATGCTTACTGCATACACTATTGCTATCTATAATGTAAGCCAACTAGCTTTAAAGCAATACTAAAGCTGCACTTTAATCATTGTCAGCTCACCAAGGGGCCGGCATGACTTTGGGGCTAGCCACTAAAATCTTTATGATTGCATTTGTCAAATATTGTGCTTTTTGTGTATTGTAATTCCAGCATTCAGGGACTAGAAGCATCCATGGCACTGCGTAGCTGCGCTGCTACCACATTATTTTTCGTACTTGCTCTTTTTTTGTTGTAGCTGGTATTTAAAAGCATTGCGTGTTGCGCCCAAGAATGGAAGTCCGTATCACCAGCTGGCGCTGCTGGCCCTTTACACTGTAAGTATGCTGTGTATGTAGTGTCACACTAGTGGCTGTTACTAGATGGAAGCAGAATGTTTGCTTGCTGCTTGCTGCATTTGCAAGTTCTCTTGCATCTGTGTGTGCAAAGGAGAAGACTGCTGTTCTTGCTCCTGACTGAGGGTAGTTGAGTGGCATGGTTGCTAAGCAAATTGATCGCTAGAATTCTTTCAGGGCAGGAAGCTCGAGTCGGTTTACTATTATATGCGATGCCTGGCGGCCAGCAACCCCTTCCTCAGCGCAAGAGAGAATCTGGCAGCATTGTTCGATGAAGTCAGAAAAAAGGTTAGTTTGTGTGTTCCTCGATATTTGCATTAACCAATTTTTATTATTCGGCTGTTGTCCTGCTATGACTGATGCTCTCACCATCTGTTTTGTGAAGGATGGCTTGACATAGTTTACAAGGATCATAGGTCGACCCATAGCGCGAAAGCAAATCAGGGCAATCTGTTTATTTTAGGAAGTGAGTTCACATCGCAGGTTTGCAAGTTGAAATGCTCAATAACTCCCTCCCGACTTGCGTCAGAACATACCCTGACCTGACCTCATTTATAAAGAACTTAAAAACACACCTATTCAGGACAGCATTTAGTGGGTCCCTGTGATTCGTCCTTGATGTGCTTATGCGTGCTGACACTGTGCATGCTGCCACTAACCACATTTGCATGCTGACCCTGTGCATGTCACCCCTAACCATGTTATTCATTTTGTTTGTTTTTCAAGCATGATATTACTCACCATTCAATTGCATTTCCCTTTGCAGCAAATGTAAAGCACCTAGAGAGAGATCGAGTTCTCTGAGGGCGCTTTACCAAGTGCATTATTATTATTATTACAATCAATAACTTTGTTATTTTAATGATTCTTTGAACATGTAAATTAATAGTGTTGGCTCGACTTTGTTTTTATAATTTCCATGTCTTGCAATTGAATAATTTTAAGATTTGGTATGCTGTCAGATGACTTGATCGCCAAGTCGGCAATCAGGTTTGTGAATTGTTTTCTTTATTAACCAACGCAAGAGTTTCAGTGAATTTGTTTTTACTCGATTGTCGTAAGAGCATCACTGCTAATGATAGTAATAATAATATGTTTATACAGCATGCTCATTGAACTCAATCTTTTTCCATGTTATTTATGTTGTTTGTCGATCACGATACCACTCATCGCTCGACCGTGTTTCCTTTGCAGCAAATGTAAAGCACCTAGAAAGAGATTGAGTTCCCTGAGGGTGCTTTATCAAGTGCATTATTATTATTATTATTTCCAGGCACTTTGCATATGCTGTAAAGGAAGCATGATCGAATAGCAACTGGTAGCATGCTCATTGTCAGCGAGCATAACATGGTTAGAGGTGAAATGCACAGTTTCAACATGCAACTATGGTTAGTAGCAGCATGCCCAGTGTCAGCACTTTAAGGACGAATCACATGGACCCACTAAATGCTGTGGTAAATAGGTGCGTTTTTAGTTTCTTATTAAATATGGTCGAGTCAGGGGAAATGACGTCAGTCAGAAGTGAGTTCCAGACTTTGGGAGCATACAAACTAAAGGCATGGTCTCCAAAGCATTTGAGGTTTATACGAGGTATAAACTAAACAAATTGATTCAGAAAATTGTTTAGTGTGATGCCTAGCCTAGCAGGAGAGTAGGTGTGATAGGTAGGCTGGGGCCAGATAATGAAGGAACCTAAAAGTGAGTGACATAATCTTGGGCTCGATGCACTGCTTTACTGGGAGCCAGTACCGGTCGGCTAGAAAGGGTGTGTTGTAGCAACTTCAATATTCACGACAAACAAGCATGCACTCAGGCTCAAAAAAGCCTCGAAGTATGGCCGCCACTGCTGTGGTGGTAAATTTGTTCAGGCGTTTTCTACGGTTCCAAGAATATTCAAATCATGCGAAGCATGCAAACATCTTTATTGAATAATGAATTGTGAGAGTCATGCTCAGCGGAGTCAATTTTTCAGGTCGCTTCCTAAGACATGACGATTTGGCTACTCTAGCCTCTATCTAAGGCAGCCTAGGTCCAGCAAACGTTGAAGCTTGGCTTGTCACTTACAGGCTAGCAGATTGTTAATAATAATAATAATAATAATGCACTTGATAAAGCACCCTCAGGGAACTTAATCTCTTTCTAGGCGCTTTACATTTGCTGCTAAGCGAAACACAATTGAATGGTGAGTAATATCATGCTTGATTAACAACATGAATAACATGGTTAGGGATGACATGCACAGGGTCAGCATGCAAATGTGGTTAGTGGCAGCATGCACAGTGTCAGCACTCATAAGCACACGAAGGACGAATCACAGGGACCCACTAAATGCTGTTCTAAATAGGTGTGTTTTAAAGTTCTTTTTAAATGTGATCAAGTCAGGGGATGTTCTGACGCAAGTCGGGAGGGAGTTCCAGGCTTTGGGAGCATACGAACTAAATGCACGGTCTCCAAAGGATTTGAGGTGTGTACGAGGTATTGGTAAACTGTTGGATTCTGAAAAGCGGGTGGTACGATGCTTGGCCTGGTGGGGGAGTAGATCTGATAGGTAGGCTGGAGCCAATGTAATGTAATGTACCTCCGTCAGTAACTCCACAAAGTCATAAAGACCATGTGGGTGTTACGCAGGAGAGTTTTGTATAGCGCACTCACAGCCTAAGCGGCTTTCGGTACGCACTCGGTAGCCAACAGACTTCGTCTCACGCAACAAAGAGAAAGTGGGAAGCATAGCAGAGTTAGGAGAGCAGTTGAGGTAGTGAGTAGCATAGAAGTAGCAGTTCAGGACCGCTGAAAAAGATGTGCCACAGTCGGCAGTTGGAGAGTAGATGTCGTTGCGTAAGAAAAATAATGAAGGAACCTAAAAGTGAGCAACAAAAACCTTGAAGTCGATCTGTTGCACTCGAGCAGGACTTGGTGATTGATAGTATCAAGAGCTGCTAAATAATCGAGCAAAGCATGCTGAGATACTCTGCCCAAGTCTGCATTCCTAAGAAGGTCGTTATACATCCGAAGCAATACTGAGTAATTAGCTCTAAAACTAGACTGGGACTTGCTAGCTCTCTGTGAAGCTTCAATGTACGAGTTTAGCTGGTCTAGTTGATAGGACCTGTAGGAGGAATTCTGGGAAAAGTTGCTTAAGTTCTCTCGATCTAGTGCTGCTTTCTTGAGTAGTGGCCTGACTAAAGCTTTTTTGAAAGATGCTGCGACATGACCTGAAGTGAATGACATATTTATGATGTGTTAGTTATCCATGGCAGCAGCAGATCAATGCATCCTAAAAGCAGGACAATTAGAATAGGGTTTAGAGGACTAGTTGTCTTCTTTGATTGGGATATGATCGTTCTCTCCTTGACTGTAGACGAGATGTGCTTGATGGAATTCAGGGACTTAGAGTCCAGAGGGGATGCGGCTACCCTAAGGGTGGACTCTCCGGTCGTTTCTATCTTGTTGACAAAGAAGCTGGAGATGCGATCAGCAATATCACCACAAGGAACACTAGAAAGGAGCTAACATTGGGAGCGGTTTGGAGATGATTGATCATAGACATCCGCATTTTCAGATTGTGCAATGGAAGCTAGACTTAAAGGTATCTTCTTCTAAAAGGACTTTTCAGTAGATTACGACATCAGCTCCTCAAGCAAGTCTACTTCCTGTCATCTGCACACAGTATTGCAATTAAATTGCCCTGCTTTGAAAAGGATACCACAGCCAAGCATGTTCAAAAATGTATGACAGCCCAAAAAAAGTCTGAAGCTCGATATTTGTTGGTCATCCTGCCTGTGAAATTTTAAGCTTATATTAGGTGCAGAACTTGGCAGCTATGCTTGTCTCTTGCAAGCGTTGCAGCTGCCACATTAAACAACTTCTCACAAATCTGCGCAAGTTCCCCATCAAGCAGCGTAAGTTTAATAATAAATAAAATAAATCCTAGCTGATTAAACAGCATATTTTGTATAGCGACAGAAGAGCCTTTACGGCTATCACCACTGCAAGGAGTGGTGATAAAGGATCACCCACCTTAGAATTCGAACCCACGACCTCGTCCAGAGGTCGTGGAAAGCAACCGCCTTATATAGTAGGCCATCACGGCTCACCTATCAAGATCCCCATCAAGCCGAGCAGGTTGCCCATCAAGCGGAGCAGGTTGCCCGTCAAGCGGAGCAGGTTGCCCGTCAAGCGGAGCAGGTTGCCCGTCAAGCGGAGCAGGTTGCCCGTCAAGCGGAGCAGGTTGCCCGTCAAGCAGCGGAGCAGGTTGCCCGTCAAGCGGAGCAGGTTGCCCGTCAAGCGGAGCAGGTTGCCCGTCAAGCGGAGCAGGTTGCCCGTCAAGCTGAGCAGGTTGCCCGTCAAGCTGAGCAGGTTGCCCGTCAAGCAGAGCAGGTTGCCCGTCAAGCAGAGCAGGTTGCCCGTCAAGCAGAGCAGGTTGTCCATCAAGCAGCGTGTAGGCAATGACATTCTACTTGGTAACGACGACAGGAATGTCACTGCCCTAGCTCTGCTAGATCTGTCTGCTGCCTTCGACACCATTGATCACGATGTTCTGCTTGAATGATTGAGAACAACGATCGGTCTGGCAGGCGAAGCACTGGCGGGGTTTAAATCATACTTGTCTGATCGTGTTCAATCCGTGTCGTGTGGGGGTCAGGTCTCACACACGAGCAAGGTCACCTGTGGAGTCCCTCAAGGGTCTGTACTAGGTCCCTTGCTGTTCTCCATGTATGCACAACCTCTGGGAAAAGTGATTAAGGCCTATGGAATAGGATATCACTTTTATGCTGACGATACTCAGTTGTATTTGTCATTCTAACCGTCGGAATCTGGTGCAGCAACTGAGAAACTGAATGCTTGCCCTCTAGCGAACCTAAAATCCAATGGAGATCTTCCCTCAGTTGTATGGCCCCCTAAGCCTAGAACTCTCTCCTGACTGACATCATACCGTTTTCTGATTTGTCTACATTTAAAAACGAACCTAAACCTAGCAGTTCCTCACATCCTTTTCACCGTCGGTTAGAATTGTACTTTGTGTGGCTATGTGTTAGTAACCAGGGGCATTTCGTGACTGAACCATTGACATGCTTCCTGTTCGTTCAAGATTTATAAAGGGCAAAGACAGAAGTTTGGCGTTCTGGGGGTGCTTTGTCAAGGTTTTATAACTATTGTTAGTTGAAACCTTTGTAGGACTATGGCACGGGTTATCGTCGGCACCATTCTGATCTCTAGAAGACCCTGTGCATGTCAGCCCTAACCATGTTATTCCCTTTGTTTGTTGAGCGTGCTACCACTAACCATTCGATCGTGTTTCCTTTGCAGCAAATGTAAAGCACCTACAAAGAGATTTGAGTTCTCTGATGGTGCTTTATCAAGTGTGTTATTATTGTTATAGCTATTATTATTATGATTATTAAATGGTGTACGGATTACTGGCTAAGCCTCCTGTCTGCTGACTAGGCCAGCCACTGTCTGTTGACTAGGCAAGCCACTGGCCGAACGGATTGTCACAGCAAATCAGTTGGCCGTCGTCAAATAATGGGGTCTTCATCACTTGACTGGCTCAACCAACTTCTATAGCATGCGGTTTCTTGCTTCAGCAGTGCTTTGTGGATGACTTCTCGTATCGGAAATGGATACACTTTGAGATAATGATGATGATTGGTGCTGCCGATGTCTGTTTCTTTATGTCAATGTGTTCCTAATGGATGGGAAACCGCTGTCTTGCCTCAAGTCGCCCGTGTCTGTGGTGTCTTTCATGTCATAGGATGTCATCATATTTCTTTGCTTTAAGGAATGATGGTGTGCAACATGTTGTTAATTTTGTCCTTTGGGCATTTTGCAGTTTTTGCTGTTTAGGCATCGTTTGGCGATGCAGAAGGCAGCTGTCGCCTAGACTTCTCATGTCCTCGCACCCCGGCCGAGTGTTGTCACGTGATTCTTTGTAGACAGAGGCGAGTATGCAGAAGGAAGCAGCAGAGAAGAGCGAGAGGGACCGTCGGCGTGCCTCGAGGCAGCAGCGGCAGGAGTCGGCGGCAGCCGTCGGCAATACACAGCCACAGCGCAGTCAGCTAAATCTGCCAGCTGCTGCTGCTGGAGTTGCTGGTGCGCATGGCAGCCACCAGAGGGCACATCGCATCGAGGTATGGATATCCACCGACGGCGGCGGCAGCAGCGTGCGCCACTCGGACGACGAGGACGAGGCAGAGAGCAGCAATCCGAGCAAGATGTCGCTGCAGGAGGTAATGCCTAGTGGCACCGCTTGCGTGCACAGCCTTCGATGATGTGTGGGGTGCTTCTGCAAGGGGCTGCTGGTTTTGGAAGTCGGGTCAGCTTAGATGCAAGGTGGGTGCTTCAGCGCGTGCCTTTGCATCCTGTGTCAAGAGTCCTGGTTAAGCAATATCGTGATTAGGTTCGATCACTAAGAATGACATGGAGTGTGCTAGGTGCTATACAAACATTTATTGTTAATAGAGTAATCTCCCTCCCTCCCTCCCTCCCTCCCTCCCTCCCTCCCTCCCTCCCTCCCTCCCTCCCTCCCTCCCTCCCTCCCTCCCTCCCTCTCTCTCTCTCTCTCTCTCTCTGACATGATATCACATTAGAGTCCCTTAAGAGATTTTATAGACCCGGTTTTGGGGTCTCCAGCTTTACCTTTTATGTTGGCTCAGTTTGACAGCACTGTTGGCATCGTTGTAGCTCACAAAGGAGTTCTCACTGACCTTCCTTTATACGCACGGCAAGCTTTATACCAAGATCGGGTGAGCAGCTGAGCGGCTCTGTGTGCTGCTCCTCTGTGATGCCACTGTATACTACGACAGGAATATCTCGTGTACGCCCCACTCATCTTAACTGATGCTTCCACCAGGTACTAATTGTCCAGATGCATTGCTGCATTGCCAGCAGCAATGCATCTGCCGGATGCATGCCATCAGCCAGCTGGTTCTTGATGCCATCTCAAGGAAATTCAGGCATGCATACCGTGTGCAGCTGGAACCAAACTGAACTGCCAAACTCAGGGCTCCTGTATTCATACTACTATTTATAGTACAAGAAAGTATTAAAAAGAAAGGCATTTAAAATCGTTGTTTATTGGACCAGTGATCAGTACCAGTCCTGAGCATCTTCGTCTAGTGATAACAGTCAGCCGTAATGGCACATTAGGTAAGGCGGTTGCTTTCACGACCTTGGTTCCAAGGTCGTGGGTTCGATTCCTTCGGTGGGCGATCCTTTATCGCCACTACAAGCGGTGGTGATAGCCGTAAAGGCTTTTCTGTCACTATACAAAAAGAGGCTGTTTAATCAGCTAGGATTTATTTTATTTAAAACACGAAATATATTGAAATTTTAGGTTTTTGATTTGTTTGTGATTGACTTTGGGAAGACTTGATCTGCCAGCCTTGTTTTGGCTCTTCTTAGGTAGTTGAGCAGATTCATCATCGAGTGACACTGTAAAGTCACTCATCTAGCTCTAGTTATGCTGGATCTCTATGCATTTATGACATCCCGCATGCTTACTAGTTAGTGCAAAATTGACGGCTTGGCTTCTCCGTTGTGATAGCGTTGAGCAGAGAGTTGCTTGCTCTTCACCAGCTGCTCTCTTGTGCTGAGCTTCCTGTGTGTGCCGTCACACAAAGTGGGTGGGAGGTGGAGATGCTCGTATTTGACTGTTGTTGCACTATTTATTGTTTAGCATGGAGTCTTTCCCAGAAGCATCATCCCGCCTCCTTCACTTGCTTCTGGCTCTGCTTCGACATCCGGCAGCTGCAGGTTCTGGACGATTGGCTGGCGCCAGTACAGGTGGATCGTCTGAAGTCTCTGCCAAGGCAGTTGAGGTCTCTGCTACAACAAGCATTGTCAGCCGCCTGCAGTTTGTCGAACTTATCGCGATCAACATGTTCTCTGTTCATCATACGGCACTCAGGGGTATGTTCTCGCGGTGCTGCATCATTCAATGTATCAACACCAGTAATAGTTCATTCAGTTTACACCTGAACTACAGCTGAGGACAATGTCTTCGTTATCATAATAATGATAATAATACACTTGATAAAGTGCCCTTGGAGAACTCAATCTATTCTAGGCGCTTTACATTTGCTGCAAATGGAAACTCGATTGAGTGGTGAGTGGTATTATATTTGATAAACAACATGAATTACATGGTTAGGGGTGACATGCACAGGGTCAGCATGCAAGTGTGGTTAGTGGCACCGTGCACAGTGTCAGCACACATAAGCACCTGCAGGACGATTCACAGGGACCCACTAAATGCTGTCGTGAATAGGTGCGTTTTTAAGTTCTTTTTTAAATGCAGTCAGGGATGTCGAGATGCAAGTCGAGAGTGATTTACAGGATTTGGGGGCATACGAACTAAATGCACGATCTCCAACGGATTTGAGGTTTGTACGAGGTATTGGTAAACAGTTGGATTCCGAAAAGCAGGTGGTACGATGCTTGGCCTGGTGGGGGAGTAGATCTGAGAGATAGGCTGGAACCAACGAATGAAGTGACCTAGAAGCATGCTCAATGACAACAAGCATAACATGGTTATAGCTGACATGCACAGGGTCGGTATGCAAATATGGTTAATGGCAGCATGCACAGTGTCAGCACACATAAGCACCTAAAGGACGATTCACAGGGACCCACTAAATGCTGTCGTGAATAGGTGTGTTTGTAAGTTCTTTTTAAATGTGGTCAAGTCAGGGGATGTTGTGAAACAAATTATGGCCTATGTTGACAACTCCTGAACTGCTATATGGTACAAGCTGACAAGCCAGCTTAATTATAAATAATAATAATGCATTTGATATATCACCCTCAGACAACTCAATCTCTTTCTAGGCACTTTACACCCAGCCCACTGTAGGAACGAGGTGTAGCTTGTGGGATAGTTGCCAGGCAACGGGTCAGAGGAGTCATCCTCTTGCAATGACGTGCTCTGCTCTTTACCTCGCTGATCCTTCATCCTTTGTTGACCACACAGAACCGATTTTAGCGACTTGCGTTCTGCATAGCTTTCTCTGATATAAGGCTTTTTATTGTTAATTGATCGTGTGCTCCCAGTCATCCTTTACAGTACAGCAATGGCTGTGTCAGAAGTTTCCAGGAAAGGGCATTTGCATGTCTACAGCCATGTTTTACCAAACCGTGGTAGACCAAGTAAACTTGCAACATTCACAACAGCTTTGTTGTAAGACATAGTTTAGAAAGCTATAATAATAATACATTGGTTTATAGTGCCATCTGACGTTTTTTTCTAGGCACTTTACATGCTGTAAAGGAAGCATGATCGAATCGTTAGTGGTATCATGACCGATAAACAACAAGAATAACATGGTTAGACATGACATGCATCATAGGGTCAGCATGCAAATATGGTTAGTGGCAGCATGCACAGTGTTAGCACACATAAGCACACAAAGGCCACATGGGCCATCTACATGTGTGATAGATAGATCTGCTTTTAGTTTCTTGTCAAATGTGATTAAGTCTGGGGATATGGCTTCAGTTGGAAGTGAGTTCCAAGCTTTGGGAACGTAAGAACCAAAGACACGGTCTCCAAAGAATTTGAGGTTCATCCGAGGTATAACTAAACGATTTGATTCAGAAAAGCAAGTGGTGCTTAGCATGGTGGCAGAGTAGATCTCATAGGTAGACTGGAGTGAAAGAATGAAGGGACGTACAAGTGAGTGAAAAAACCTTGAAGTCGATGCATTTCTTGACTCTTGAGCTAGTATAGGTCGGCGAGAAGTGGAGTAATGTGGCAACTGCTATGCTCACGACAGACAAGCCTAACTGCAGAGTTTTGCACCAGCTGTAAGCACCTAATTGAACAGGCCGGTAGACCAGCAAGCAGTGAGTTACAGAAGTCGAGACGGGATGTCGAAAATGCACGAACCAATCTAGATTGGTATCCCTGTCCAAACAAGCCCAAATTTTGGCAATCTTGTGTAGCTGAAAGTAGGCAGACTTGACTGTGGAGCTGATGTGGTCGTCTAATGAAAGGTCCTTTTGAAACAGGGTACCTAGATTTCATGAAGATACTAGGACAGATGTGCTGACAGAGGCAATTGTAGGCGTTAAACTTCTGTTTTCTTAGCACAGTCCTCAGCTTCTCTCTCAATCCCAAGGTATGTGACTGTAGGGAATGTGAATTTCTAGGCTATAAGGAATGTGAATTTTTGAAAGCTAAAGAATTTAAATATGCCTTCTACACTGCTGCCATTCCACAGTGGTGGTGAAAGGAGTGACAGGTAAACGAACATAGATTGTTCTATAGGGTTTAAATCAGGTGACTGAGTGGGCCACTGCATCAGCACCTTATAGGAATCGTTAAAAAGTACATAACTGGCCTATTCGTTTGCATAGGGTCGCTACCTTGCCGCCAAATGTAACGACTCTCAGAAGAGTATTTGAGCTTTGAAATCAAACCTGCTTGACCGATCGACAATTACCTGAGTATAGTAATTTTAATACTAATAATACATTTGATAAAGCACCCTCAGAGAACTCAATCTCTTTCTAGGTGCTTTACATTTTCTGCAAAGGGAAACGTGATTAAATGTTGAGTAATGTCATGCTTGATAAACAAAATGAATAATATGCTTAGAGGAAGAATCTTTGTTTGTTGCTGGTGCAGTAGCCGATCCATTGGTGAGCCGTGATGGCACACTAGGTAAGGCGGTTACTTTCACGACCTCGGTCCCGAGGTCATGGGTTCGATTCCTGCAGTGGGCGATCCTTTATCGCCACTGCAAGCGGTGGTGATAGCCGTAAAATCTCTTCCTTTGCTATAGAAAAAGAGGCTGTTTAATCAGCTAGGATCCAGTCGCCTGATTTGATCAACCGTCGAATGACTACGGACAGGCTATCGACAGGCAGCTGGGGCAGTGGAGTGTTCTGTCTATACCAGTAGCCGACTTATTCAGAAATCTCAGGCTCTGTGAAATGTGGTGTAGCAGAAGAGACAACGAGGCCTCTATGCCTTGCAAGATAAGCAAGGTCATTAAGAATAGTGGTGGGACGTAATTACTTTTAAGTAGATACATACCAGCAGTATATGTATTTGTTTTTCGGCTGTCAATAAATATTTGCCACGCTTTGCATGACTTTAGTACGCCTCGGGTCATAAAAAACCCTCTTCTTACCCAACGAATCTACAGCCACAGCACTGGTATTTTGCAACCATACTGCAAAGGTATTTTGTGACCGTACTGCTAGAGTATTTTGCCGAGATACTGCAAGGATATTTTGCCGCCATACTACAAGGGTATTTTGTGCCTGAGTGTATGTCCCCTGAATCTGACTATCTTTATAGAAGCTGTGTTACATTTGCTGTTTGCCTTATTTTTGATGTCTCCGTATGGCACTTCTTCTATGCAAGTACAGTATGCTTGCTAATCTAGCATTCATCTGAATATGCGGTTTTTTTAAGGTGAAGGTATGGATGTAGAGTCTTGCCGATCGTTTCTACAAGAGCAATCTATCCAGCTGGCCATGGACATGTTTTCTATCTTGGTCCAGCACTGTACGGCTCTGCTACTTGCCGATGCAGCCATTCCTCGTTCAGACCAGTCGCATATTAGGCAATTGTTCGTTAATTCGGATATCTCATCTCTGCTGGTGGTCATTAAAACGTGGAGCGATTGGATGACTTGTCATCCTCACTTATGGAACCCACCTCCTTGTCCACGGGATCCAGCTTTGGGGTGAGTAATAATAATAATAGTACTTTTGATATAGCGCCATTAGAGGACTCAATCTCTTTCTAGGCACTTTACGTTTGCTGCAAAGGAAGCACGATCGAATGGTAAGTGGTAATATGCTCAATGATGACAAACATAACCTGGTTATGGGTGACATGCACAGGGTCAACATGCAAACATCTATGCATGTAAGTACATAACTGAGCTGGTAGCCTGATCAATTTAGCATAGGCCACCCCATACTCCACCTCTGGGAAAAGTGGTTAAGGCCCATAAAATAGGATATCACTTTTATGCTGACGATACTCACATGTATTCGCCATTCAAGCCATTGCAATCTGCTGCTGAAACTGAGAAGCTGAATGCTTGCCTTGCCGACATTCGATCCTGGATGTCAAAACTTCTTGAAACTAAATGACGATAAAACCGAACTGCTGCTCATTGGACACCCTAAGTGTGTGGCTGGATTAAAAGGCTTTGCTCTTCTAATAAGTGATGCTGTTGTACGACCATCACCACGTCCTCGAAATTTAGGTTATGTTTTTGACAGCTGCCTCAATTTTAAAAGCTTCATTCAGAAGACTGCTTCTACAGCTAGCCATCACGTCCGATCCCTATCCAAGATCGGGAGCAGTCTTCCACAGTGGCTTGTTAGCAATTTAACTAGCTCCTTAGTTCTGTCTCGGCTTGATTGTTGTAATTCCCTTTTGGTAGGGCTACCAAAGAAAGCAACTAGACCACTGCAGCTGACTATGAATTTGGCTGCAAGGCTAGTCTTCAGGTCTCAGAGGTTTGAGCACGTGTCTCCTTTGCTGAAAGAGCTAGGTTGGATGCCGGTTGATCAACAGATACAGAGGGAAGTTCTTACGCTGACCCACAAGGCCCGCCACGGCTTAGGTCCTTCGTACCTAGCTGAACTTCTGCATCAGTTTCAGCCTGTTCGTGCCCTCAGGTTCTGTAGGGACAATAAATTAGCTGTTCCTTTCCTCTGTTTAAAGACCATTGGCGACAGAAGCTTTAGCTCTGCAGGTCCTAGACTGTGGAACTTGCTTCCACAATTCTTATGCACCGACCAACTACTCTCCTACTGCCGACTATGGCTCATCCTTTTCAGCCGTCCTGAGCTGCTACTTCCATGCTACTCACTACCACAACTGCGGTCCTGACTCTACTATGCTTCCTAGTTTCTGTTTGTTGCGTGAGACGAAGTCTGTTGGCTACCGAATTCGTATCGAAAGCCGCTTAGGCTGTGAGTGCGCTATACAAAACTCTCCTGCGTAACACCCACATGGTCTTTATGACTTTTTGGAGTTACAGACGAAGATAAATCACATTTCATTACATTATGAAATCTGATTAACTTTCACGTAATGAAAATGGAGGGTTTCAGAAGACTTAATAATAATAATAATGCACTTGATAATGCGCCCTCAGAGAACTTAATCTCTTTCTAGGCGCTTTACATTTGCTGCAAAATGAATGCAAATGCACTTAGATGGTAAGTAAAATTATGCTTGAAAAACAAACACAATGAATAATATGGTTAGGGGTGACATGCACAGGGTCAGCATGCAAATGTGGTTAGTGGCAGCATGCACAGTGTCAGCACCCATAAGCACATGAAGGACGAATCACAGGGACCCACTAAATGCTGTCCTAAATAGGTGTTTTTTTAAGTTTCTTTTAAATGTGGTCAGGTCAGGGGATGTTCTGATGCAGGTCGGGAGGGAGTTCCAGGCTGTGGGAGCATACGAACTAAATGCTTGGTCTCCAAAGGATTTAAGGTTTGTACGATGTATTTGTAGACTGTTGGATTCCGAAAAGCGGGTGGTACTATGCTTGGCCTGACGGGGAGTTTATTGGAGAGATAGGCTGGAGCCATAGAATGAAGGGACCTAAAAGTGAGCCACAAAACCTTAAAGTCAATCCGTTGCTTGACTGGTAGCCAGTGCAGGTGGGCGAGAAGTGGGGTAATGTGGCAACTGCGAGGCTCAACTCACTCACGACAGACAAGCCTAGCTGCAGAGTTTTGCACCAGCTGCAATCGCCTGATCGCACATGCTGGTAGGCCAGTAAGCAGTGAGTTGCAGAAGTTGAGATGGAATGTCACGAATGCATGGACCAACTTAGACGTGATATCCTTATCTAAACAAGCCCAAATTGTAGCAATACTAAGGCGGAAAATAGGCAGACTTTACTGTGGAGCTGATACGGTCGTCTAATGAGAGGTCACTTTGGAACATGGCACCTAGATTTCGAACTGATTCAACAGGGCATATGCTGGCAGCGCCAATGTTGAGTGTCAGCCTTTCTAATTTCTGAATCACACTCGGTTTGCCCTAACTAGTAAGTTAGTTTTATCATCGTTTAGTTTTAGAAAATTTGCTGTCATCCATGTGCGGATGTTATTAATGCATGCAGCAAGTGAGTTGAGAGAATTTGAGGTGCTCGAAGGCTGGGAGGGATCAAAGGAAAGGTACAACTGAGTGTCATCCGCATAGAAGTGAAAGCCTAGATTGTGCTTGGCAATCACATCAGCGAGAGGGAGAGTATAAACTGTGAAAAGAACCGGACCTAGCACCGAGCCCCAAGGTACCCCATATTTCAGAGGTACCTCAGATGATCTTTGTCCATTCACGTCAATACTCTGGAGTCTCCCACTGAGATAGGACCTGAACCACTGCAGAGCAGTGCCAGTGATGCCCAGGCGAGATGAGAGGCGCTCTAGAAGAACTTTGTGATCGATGGTATCAAAAGCTGCCGAAAGATCAAGCAAAACAAGCAGAGACACTCTACCTATGTCTGCATTCCTAAGTTTGTCGTCGTATACCCTAAGCAATGCTGACTCTGTTGAGTGATTAGCTCTAAAGCCAGACTGGAACTTACTAGCAAGGTGTGAGGTTTCGATATATGAGTTCAGCTGGTCTGCCACGACCCGTTCCAGTGTCTTTGATAGGAGTGGTAGAAGGGAGACTGGACGGTAGTTGCTTAAGTTCTCTTGGTCTAGTGTTGTTTTCTTGAGAAGTGGCCTGACCACAGCTTTTTTGAAAGGTGCTGGGACACGACCTGAGGCTAATGACATATTAATGATGTTAGTTATGCATGGCAGCAGCAGATCAATGCATCGTAGGAGCAGGACTAGGAATAGGGTCCAGAGGACTTGTCTTCTTTGATTGAGATACGAACTTTAGGACTAGATCACCAGTGACCTGTTTAAAAATAGACATTTAGGTGCTGCCAGGAACCGAGGAACCACATTCTAGTGGGCCGGTAGTCATCGCAGGGATGGACTCCCTAATCTTGTCTACCTTCTGTACAAAGAATCGAGGGAAGCGATCGGCCTTATCATCACAAGGATCATCAGGTAAGGAGCCAATCAGGGAACGGTTGAGGAGATGGTTTATTGTCGACATCAGCATTTTTGGATTATGCATCTGTGATTCAGCAATGTTTCTTAACTGCAAGGACGCTGATGATCATGCTGTGAGCGCACATACATCGTTGCTTTATGACACTATGCAATGTGTCTCGGCCCCAAGGTAATGGGCTAGCACTACATCATCCAGATCATGGGTTTGTTTGAGTTCTGTAGCAGGCAATTTTTATTGCTCACACATATGGAGGGTAGTTGCCGCTCAGGCTGTTCTTCAGTACAGAGTTGCATCAGGGTGTATTTACCTGCCCATTCTTTAAATTTATAGACCGGTCCTGGATGTCTGGGACAGCCTGGCTAGGTTCTTCAATGCATTGCTGAAAGTGGAGATAGACAGCGTCAAGGTCTCGATCGACAAGCGTGAAGGTTCGGATGCTTGCCAATGCTGCGGCACCCAACTTGTGCGTTGAAGCCAACGATAGAGCTGCACTGCAGGTAGAAGGACAGCCGTGCTTGCAACACTAGACACGCTAGGTCAAGTGTCAGTGCCTCAGATGAGAGCCGATCAGCCTCCGAGCCAGGCCGCCGCCACTGCGACCGTGGCTGCGCGCACGTGCCACTGTCACCGGCTGCTTTCACTCTGCCGCAGGCTGGGACGAGATGAAGTTGCCTGGTCCCGAGCACCTGCTCGTCGGCTTCCTGCCGCTGCTCGATCTGCCCCCGCAGCTTGCTTACGCTCATCCGTCGGTCAACAAGGTGAGACAACTGTCGCCACCACTGTGCATTTAACTGCTGGCTTCTCGTGCTCCAATCATGAACAATTTCAGATTACGATTCAGATCCCGTGGCTGCTGCTTTAAAGCACTATCAACTCTGCAATAATGGATTAACTCTGCCGGCTTAGTGCTATGAGAGAGTAATCCAGTGCTTTAGCCGTAATTGAGAATGACTGATGTGTGGTTATAATAATAATAATAGTACATTTGTATAGCGCCCTTAGAGCACTTGATCTCTTTCTACATTCTTTGCATTTGCTGCAAAGGAAGCATGGTTGAATGATTAATAGTAGCATGCTCCATAAACAACAAGAATAACATGGTTATGGGTGACATGCACAGGGTCAGCATGCAAGTATGGTGAGTGGCAGCATGCACAGAGTCATCCCGCATAACCAAAGTTATAACCGAGTTGTTAAACTAATGAAATGCATGGTATCAGGCTCAGACGAGCATGCAAATGCACACAAGAAGACACTCGAGGCCGTTGGCTAGAAGGACCCCTGACATAACTGAACAGATAAGTCGCCATGTGAAAAAATGGCAACATATATTGAACTTCGCACAGGCAGGCACACAGAGCTCATAGGCAGGCAAGCGGACAGAGCTCACAGGCAGGCCAGCACACAGAGCTCACAGGCAGGCAGGCACACAAAGCTCACGGGCATAAGAAAGACGATTTCAGCAAGGCAAAGAAAACGCTGAGCTGAACAGATGTGTTTTAGCTGAGACTAAAATAACACGATGTCATTGCAGCTTGTGACTGTAGCTTCGATAGAGAGATCCAGGCTTTCGGTGCATACGAACTGATAGCCCGATCACCATAAGATTCAATAAATTAGCTGTCCCATTCCTCCACTTAAAGACAGTTGGCGACAGAAGCTTTAGCTCTGCAGGTCCTTGACTGTGGAACTCGCTTCCACAATTCTTACGCAACGACAACTGCTCTCCTACTGCCGACTATGGCACATCCTTTCCAGCGGTCCTGAGCTGCTACTTCTATGCTACTCACTACTCAACTGCTCTCCTGACTCTGCTATGCTTCCCACTTTCTCTTTGTTGCGGGAGACGAAGTCTGTTGGCTACCGAATGCATACCGAAAGCCACTTAGGCTGTGAGTGCGCTATACAAAACTCTCCTGCGTAACACCCACATGGTCTTTATGACTGTGGAGTTACGGACAGAGATACATTACATTGCATTACATTCAGTGCTAAGGAGGACAGCAGGCTGATTGGTGGCTGGAGAGCCGCTGAGGCAGCACTAGACTGCTGGAGAAGCAAGGAGCTCGGATAAGTAGGCTAGTGCAAGTGGGTAATGCGACCCATACAGAGACTTTTCAAATCAATTCGATTCTTGATAGGGAGCTAGTGAAGCACAGACACAGGTGGGTTATGTGGCAGCTATGCCCGTTGGGGACCGACCAGAAAAGCTGGCGAGTTTTGCACCACTTGCAGAGACGATCGAAGGCACTGGGCCGGAGTTCAAAATAAAAACGATTGCAGAAATCTCGGCTCGATGTTATGTAAGACCTACAACATTGCAGGGTATGTATTTTAAGCCTTGGAGATTAAATGCGATATCAGGATAGCAGGGGTTGACGTCAAATTAAGTTGGACATTGAGGTTAGATATTCCTAGGAGGATGCTACCTTGGGGATGGACGAGTTATCTTACTGACAAAGAAGCTAGGAAAATAGTGTGCTAGATCTTTGCGAGAATTGCTTGGTAGCATGATATATAATAATAATAATAATAATAGTAATATTGCACTTGATAAAGCGCCCTCAGAGAACTTAATCTCTTTCTAGGCGCTTTACATTTGCTGCAAAGTGATACGCAATAGAATAGTAAGTAAAATCATGCTTGAAAAACAAGCAAAATGAATAACATGGTTAGGGGTTACATGCATTGGGTCAGCATGCAAATGTGGTTAGTGGCAGCATGAACAGTGTCAGCACGCATAAGCACATCGAGGACGAATCACAAGGACCCACTAAATGCTGTCCTAAATAGGTATGTTTTTAAGTTTCTTTTAAATGTGGTCAGGTCGGGGGATGTTCTGATGCAGGTCGGGAGGGAGTTCCAGGCTGTGGGAGCATACGAGCTAAATGCACGGTCTCCAAAGGATTTAAGGTTTGTACGAGATATTTGTAGACTGTTAGATTCCGAAAAGCGGGTGGTACGATGCTTGGCCTGGTGGGGGAGTAGATCTGAGAGATAAGCTGGAGCCAAAGAATGAAGAGACCTAAAAGTGAGCGACAAAACCTTGAAGTCAATCCGTTGCTTGACTGGTAACCAGTGCAGGTCGGCGAGAAGTGGAGTAATGTGGCAACTGCGACGCTCACGACAGACAAGCCTAGCTGCAGAGTTTTGATCGCACATGCTGGTAGGCCAGTAAGCAGTGAGTTGCAGAAGTCGAGACGAGATGTCACGAATGCATGGACCAACTTGGACGTGGTATCCTTATCTAAACAAGCCCTAATTTTAGCAATGTTATGAAGCTGAAAATAGGCTGATTTGACTGTGGAGCTGATGTGGTCGTCTAACGAGAGGTCGCTTTGGAATATGACACCTAGATTTCGAGCTGATGCAACTGGAGATATGCTGGCAGAGCCAATTTTGAAAGTCAGCCTTTCCAATTTCTGAATAACACTAGGTTTGCCCATAACTAGTAAGTTAGTTTTATCATCGTTTAGTTTTAGAAAATTTGCTGCCATCCATGATCGGATGTCATCAATGCATGCAGCAAGTGAGTTGAGAGAATTTGAGGTGCTCGAAGGCTGGGAGGGATCAAAGCAAAGGTACAACTGAGTGTCATCCGCATAGAAGTGAAAGCCTAGATTGTGCTTGGCAATCACATCAGCGAGAGGGAGAGTATAAACGGTGAAAAGGACCGGACCTAGCACAGAGCCCTGAGGTACTCCATATTTTAGAGGTACTTCAGATGATCTTTGTCCATTCACGTCAACACTCTGGAGTCTCCCACTGAGATATGACCTGAACCACTGCAGAGCAGTGCCAGTGATGCCCAGGCGAGATGAGAGGCGCTCTAGAAGTACTTTGTGATCGATGGTATCAAAAGCTGCCGAAAGATCGAGCAAAACAAGAAGAGACACTCTACCCATGTCTGCATTCCTAAGTAGGTCGTTGTATACCCGAAGCAATGCTGACTCTGTTGAGTGATTAGCTCTAAAGCCAGACTGGAACTTACTAGCAAGGTGTGAGGTTTCGATACTCGAGTTTAGCTGGTCTGCCACGATCCGTTCCAGTGTCTTTGATAGGAATGGTAGAAGGGAGACTGGGCGGTAGTTGCTTAAGTTCTCTTGGTCTAGTGTAGCTTTCTTGAGAAGTGGCCTGACTACTGCTTTTTTGAAAGGTGCTGGGACCTGACCTGAGGCTAATGATGATGACCTGGATGTGGTTTAAGGAGAGCATTGATGTTTGAAGTCTGCATTTTTGGATGGTGCACATGTGATTCAACCATGTGGTTTTTAATAGGAGCTAAACTGGTTTTTACCATAGCTGGGATGGATTGGGGAGATCTACATATGTCTTTGTTAGCCAGTCAGAGGAAAAGTCACAATCTTTTATATGCTTTTCGAGCTTGTGCTTAGTGTTCTATTCTTGTTAGATGTCTGCGGTTTAACCATGTCTTGCCAATGGTCTTCTCAATGGTCTGCTCTGTGCTTTGTCTGTAGAGCTAACTAATTCTGAATTTCGACTGGCATTTTGAAAATCGCTTACGATTTTTGATATTTAAGTGGATACTGGCTGCAGAGAGAAAGAGATTCGCAAGTATTTAGGTCGGCATAATTTCATAAAAGGAGTTCATATCGTGCAATCGTGTGAGGATATCTAATCGAGAATGAGACCATTTATGCGAGAAAGGCCGTGCACTTAAAAATTAATCAGCCAATCACTCATCGGCTATATCTTGTACACATGAATTCATACAGTTATCGAAATGGAAGTTAGCTTCCTTTGCTGCAATTGTAAAGCACCAAGAATGAGATTGAGTTCTCTTGTGGCGCTTTATCAAATCCATTATTATCATTATTATTAGATAGCCTCTTATGAAAATGTGCGATTTCTGGAATAGAATTAAATAAAATCACAAAAATGGGATAACAGCATTTAATTGTATAGCCACTATTGGCAGCTTATTGTTAAAGGGACTCGGTACTCGGTTACTAGAGATTTGAGGGAATTGTCTGAAGGGACTGCAAGCGGCCTACAATTCAGTGTGGAACGAGGCCAAGGCTAGTTCTCTTGTGGCATGTATTAGCATGATCGACGATGACAATTCAAGTGCCTGTACATTCAAGTGCCTATCAAGGCACGTTCTCTTGAGGCGTTGCACCAGGCATGCATTAGCTTGACCGACGATGACGACGATGATGATGATGACGATCGTTATGACGATGGCTGCATACTGCACGAATCAGCTTATCTTAAAGAGTAGTTTAGTCATGGCATGCAGCTGCAGTCATGAAAAATATGGCAGTATGGCCACCTATTTCAAAATTGTGTCTCACTTGACAAAATATTCTGGTATTATATCTGATCAGCTGTATGCCGGTCAGGTAATTCATCGTCTGGAATGGCTAGCTTTTTATTTGCCATGTCCATTCAGCATTCGTTATTGATTGTGCATATAAGAGTTGGTTTCATGCTGTACTTGTGCTACTAGGGTATCTTACTCTAGAGTTCTTCTAGATAGTTCAGCACTTTTGTTTTTATCGTGTCCAAAGGCCGTCGCTGAAGAGGTTTGGAATGTGACGAAGCTTCGAGTGTTTGCCGACTACGTCTGTGGCCTGGAGCCGCCTATGCTCGACTACAGCGTGACCCAGAGGAAGTACGTGTCACTCGTGCCTCCTCCGTCGGCCTCAGAAAAGAAAGGAGGCATCGATGTGGTTGCTGCTGCCTGCAGTGACAGGGATAGTGAGGTGACTGCGGCTGAGCTAAAGCTTTCACTACTACTGCTGCCACCACCACCATGCTACTGCTGCTGTGCTGATCCTTGCTTCCACCATGCTGCCTCTGCTGCCGCCATGCTGTGGCTGCTGCTGCCATAACAATTAAAAAACAATACAATAATTATACATTTGTGTAGTGCCCAAAGATAAATAGACCTTTTATAATCAACAATTGACCATTCACACCGACCCAGCAAATGCTGCTAGGAACAGTTAGTTTTCAGCTCTTTTTGAAATTGTAAGTCAGTGGTTGACACAACCAGAGGCAGAGCCAGAAGGGGGCAGGGAGGCATTTGCCCCTTTCTGGCATAATGCAAGTCGTTGCTGACCACTCTTTCTAGCTAGCACTGCCAAGCGAGCTGCCGATGTCTGTGGTGGGCTCTTTTTTCAAAAATAAACTTTTCTTTTGCTTTAGGATGCCGTGGGAGGCGCAGTCACAAGTGGGAGTGCGGACCCCGTCGGCCACACAGTTGGCAGCGGCTCGTCGATCGACGACGATCGCATCAAAGAGCTACGTGCCAGGCAGCGTGAGCTCCAGCAGACCATCTTGGAGCAGCAGTCTCGACATGAATCGCGTCAGGTGCGCGTTTGTGCTGGTGCTGCCTGTGCACCCACCTACGCGCTCGCATTTGCTAGCGCCTGGCTCACCTGGGTCACACGCAGTGGTAGCAGATGGAACCGGCCTTCAATGAGGCGCCAGGCAGTCAGCTCGCACTGCTCATTCTGGCTCGACAAAGATAGTACAGCTCGCACTGCTCATTCTGGCTCGACAAAGATAGTAATAATAGTAGTAGTATTCATATAATAGTTGTACGTTTATCCCGTGCATGTATGGTGTGTCCTACTAAATGTATGTTCTCACTGCAGTCGATTGCAGTTTGGCCCCAGCCGCTGGCTGTGGCTGCCACTCCATTGGTGTTATATAAAAGGACCAATGTCAATATCAGACTTACTAAAGCTGCCCACTGTATGTGAAAATAGTTATTGACAGGTCAAAAACAAACGAACGTGTTGTTGGTATGTATGAGCTTAGTTCAACAATGTCCCACTACAATTCTTAATGACCCACACTATCTGGCTAGGCATAGAGGCCACAAGCTTTCGCGTTGCTTCTTCTGCTCAGGCGTGCTTTCCACAGAATCTGAGTGTCGCTAAAAAGGTCAGCTACTCAAGTAGGCCGAACACCTCTGCTGTGCTGCCTCAGCCGCCAGTCTCTACATAAGCGTTAAATGGGTTTAGAGGTCAGGCGACTGGATGGGCGACTGAATCAGCACCAAATTCTGATTCGTTAAAAAATGTTTTCTAAAAGGTCAGATTATTGGCTTGTTTTGCTAACTTTGCCCTACTTCTTCTGCTCGGCTTTGGGAGAGGTATCTTCTTAGCTGCATCTTCTTTTCTTTGTGAAATGGAGATCGTAGCTGCTTATCTTACATGCTGCAGCCGATCAGGTTTGCTGGCTGCCTATTGGCATGGATGGACGCCGAGGCACTTTAAGAACTCTTTGGAAAATGCTCCATATGGCAGTCCCCTTTATCCCTGCCAAGTACCTGCCTGTACGAGACTGATAGGGATATATATATATATATATGTATATATATATATATAGAGAGAGAGAGGGGAGAGAGAGATAGATAGAGAGAGAAATAGAGAGAGAGAGAGAGAGAGAGAGAGAGAGAGAGAGAGAGAGAGAGAGAGAGAGAGAGATAGAGGTCCACATTGGAGGCAAGCGTGCCTTTATTGTCATGTGAGGTAATTTGTTTGGTGGCCTGTTGTCATGTGGCACCTGATTAAACATCTGCTTAGTTAAGCAAGCCCTGTGCGTGCGTGAGTGTGCATGCGTGAGTGTGCATGCGTGAGTGTGCATGCGTGAGTGTGCATGCGTGATGCGTGAGTGTGCATGCGTGAGTGTGCATGCGTGAGTGTGCATGCGTGAGTGTGCATGCGTGAGTGTGCATGCGTGAGTGTGCATGCGTGAGTGTGCATGCGTGAGTGTGCATGCGTGAGTGTGCATGCGTGAGTGTGCATGCGTGAGAGCAAGTGTATAGCACTGTTGACCTAGAAGCAGCTGCTAATGCCAATAGGCTTGCCATTATCTTTTGCTTTAGCTTTGACCTTACTAACTTGGAGCTCGAGCAGTATGGAACGTTTGCTGCTGCTCGAGCTGCCGATCGCATGTCTCCTTTTTTGCCCCGCTCTCTCCTCTCCAGGCTGTGTTCGACAAGGAGAACAGACCGATCAGAGTGGAAATAGCGCCGGCATTCCTAATTGCTGACACCAATTGCTTCATCGACT
The DNA here is from genome assembly GCA_009760855.2 of Cristatella mucedo. Lineage (NCBI taxonomy): Eukaryota > Metazoa > Bryozoa > Phylactolaemata > Cristatellidae > Cristatella > Cristatella mucedo. The sequence goes on from WPIO01000168.1 coordinate 635,691, forward strand.
ATCTGTATCTGATCAGGAAGCTCATCGAGAGCAGGAAGTTCAACGTCGTCGTACCTCTCGTCGGTAGGGCCCCCCCCCCCCCCCCGTGCTTCGGCCGTTGCGCCCGGTTGTATTCGCGAGCAACACTTGAGCTGGAGCACTTTTGGCAGCAGGTGCAGCAGAAGCTGCAGTGCCACCCGCCATTTGCTCACGCGTCTTTGTAGCCCACCCACCGCATGGCCAGCCGGCTGTTTCGTCCCATTCTCCGAATGGCTGCGCATGCCCAGTGGCCGATGTGCAGGGCAATTTCTCACAGCTATTCGGAATCCAAGTGTTTACCTATACCTCATACAAACCTCAACTCCTTTGGAGATCGTACCTTTAGTTCGTTTGTTCCCGAAGCCCGGAACTAACTCCCGACTTGCGTCACGACATCTCCTGACTTGACCACATTTAAAAAGAAACTAAAAACGCACCTATTTATCATGGCATTGAGTGGCTTCCTGCGATTCTTCCTTTATGTGCTTATGCCTGCTGAGACTATGTATGCTGCCACTAACCGTACTTGCACGTGGACCCTGTGCATGTCACACCTAACCATGTTATTCTTGTTGTTTATCGAGCATGCTACCACTACCCATTTGATCGTGCTTCCTTTGCAGCAAATGTAAAGCTCCTAGAAAGAGATTGAGGGCTCTTTATCAAATGTATTATTATTATTAGCTGTAAGCTGTGCCTGCTTAGCTGGCCAGCAGGTCTGGGCTCGTTGCCTGGTCGAGTGGTGATCGAGGACGAGCCGATGATGCTGGCCACGCCACTACCTCGTTTCAGTTATCAACGAGCTGGATGGACTCTCTCGAGGCAGCGGAGGTGTTGCCGGCAGCGGTGGCTACGCTCGCCGGCGGCCACACTCCGACGACGTCGATGGCTCGAGAGCGACGGCTGCAGCCAGCTCCGTCAGCGTGTCTGCCGCTGCGGCCGTGTCGTACCTCGAGGAGGCGTTCGAGAGTGGGACTTTCAAGAACCTCAGCGCCCTCACTGCTCGAGGGAACTCGCTCAACACCATCCAGTACCGGAGCGAGGAGCGCGACAACGTGGTAAGTCTTCGTGGCACATGGCCATCTTGCTCGGCCCTTAGCAGTAGTGGACAAGGTTTGGGGAGCATCGTTCGTGCGCCGATCTCGGCGACCTCATCGGTACGTGATCGCCGTGCGACCTACAAATAGACTAGAGCATCCTACTCCTACCACTCCTCTCGCTATGTGAATATACCTGAAGATCAGTGAGATGCTCTGCGTGCACACCTGCCCACGCCTGCTCTCCGCCGTCGTTCCTATGCCTCATCCTTGTTCATCACAACGACCCCTTCCCTCTTGCCGCTCCCCTCAGACGCCACAATTTTACTAGTGTGCTGCTCTTGACCTATGCGACCCTACATTTTCGGCTGTTTTAATCCGGCTTACTTTGGTGGCTAAATCAGTGACTTCATGTGGCGAGTCATGCAGTTCACATCTTAAGTGTTTTGCTTCGTTTTTTATGCACTACTTTGGTAAGTTTTGCCGGTTTCTAGTTGACAAGTCGAGGTGGCATTATTAATTCTGCAAGCGAATTGTACGTTCTTTTTATGTAGATTTTTGAGCTGGAAATTATACACAACTAGAAAATATGAGATTTTATCTTAAATTCCAGCCTATGTAATATGTAGACCCACACTTTGGCCTGTCATCTAAGGGATAATATCATGTCATTGATGCCACAGTCCAGCTGTCCCATCCACTAAGACTTTATATCAAGAGTCGAGCTGTTCCCTCCAACCCCGAATCCACGTGCCACATTCGAATTTTTGTTTTAAGAAGAAGTGTCGACATTTAGCTTCAAGAAACTTGAGCTGCAAACCTCCTATAGACAGGAATCCTTTTACTGTATTGCTTTGCTTAAGCATCTCAAAGATCAAAATAAATCAGGCTGAATAATGCTGCCATCAGCAGGAATAGTGATTTGTTTCTCTCAATGATGAAAATCAGGCAGTAGATGGATGGCATTCTATGCAGCGTTGCATGTATATAAGTACAGGTTCTCGTGTAATCCTTGCTACCAAGCCATTGCTGTCATTGCAACATCAGTCTCAAGAGACCTTGATACCTTGGGGTGCTTGCTTATGCTGGCCACACCCAGAAGCTACTAGTTAAGGGCAAACCAAGTGCGATTCAGAAATTAGAGAACCTAACTCAAAATAGGCTCACAGCATGTCTCCTATTGAATCTGAACGAGATCTATGTGCTCTATTCCCTAGCAATCTTTCATTAAACGACCACATCGGCTCCACAGTCAACTGTGCCTACTTTCAGCTACATAACATTGCTGAAATTCGGGGTTGCTTAGACAGGGGTGCCACATCTAAATTGGTACATGCATTTGTGACATCTTTTCTTGATTTCTATAACTCACTGCTGGCTGGTCTACCGGCCTGTGCAATCAGGCGCTTACAGCTGGTGTAAAACTCCGCAGCCAGGTTTGTCTGGCGTGAGCGACGCAGTTGCCACATCTCAGCACTTCTTGCCGACCTACACTGGCTCCCAGTCAAACAATGCTTCGGCTGCAAGGTTTTGTCACACACGTTTAGGTCCCTTCATTCTTTAGCTCCAGCCTACCTGTCAGATCTACTCCCCAACCAGGCTAAGAAGCTTTTCGTAATCTAATCGCTTACCTTTACCTTGCAGGAAGCTCAAATCATCTGGAGACCGTGTCCTTTAGTTCGTATGCTCTCAAATCCTGGAACTCACCTCCGACTGGCGCTACGACAATCCCTGGCTTGACCACGTGTACAAAAAAGCTAAAATGCATCTATTTATTGCAGCACTTAGTGGTCTTTGTGATTCGTCCTTTGTTTGCTTATGCATGCTGAATCGGTGCATGCTGCCGTTAACCATAATTGCATTCTGATGCTGTGCATGATTCCTTTAACCATATTATGCTTGTTGTCATTGAGCATGCTAGTGCTAGCCATTCGAATGTGCTTCATTTGCAGCAAATATGAAGTGCCTAGAAAGAGATTGAGTTTTTTTGGGGGCACTTTAGCAAATGCATTATTATAATCATTAAGTGGTCTGTATGCAAAGTAGCTGCAGGATGTCAAGAATAGCGCGAGTCCTTGCTTGTTTATGATAATTAAATACTGTTCATGCGATGGACCTGACTTAACAGACTCTCGAAAGAAAAGGTATGAGTAATGAAAACTGATGGTATATTTCATCGACCAAGAAGCGATGCTGTAAGCATGCAAGCAACAGTAAATGTGTATGCTGTAACCATCTGCCTCACTTAGGAGTTTACTTGTCAGCACCTTGGAATCGTCCCTGTACTATTTCCCTAGGGTGCGCTGGTGCTCTAGTGCCAATCTGTTTTTCATACAGTCTAGCCCTACTGAGGGGGGCTAAATTCTACGTTACTCTGGTTGTTTGCTCATCTGCGAACTGATGCTTTCGCCTTTTGTTATCTAGGATTTCTCAGACAAGTCCAAGTTTAGTGCTGGGCTTGCCCTTGCAACGGCAGCTGGAGCAGTTTCTACGTTTGCAGGGTAACAACGACGATAAAATCCTGTCCTGCTGCCTTCACTACTGCAAAGATCGAGCAAGCAACTTCATGCCCAAGGACCGCAGTAAGTCATGTCCCGAGAGCTTGTCGGCACCCGATCCATCTTGGGCTAGTGCATGTACCAGACTTTTTTTTGTCGCTCGTGGTCTGCCAGCATCGCTACGGCCTAACGTATATGCAGCTGTCAATTTAAGGCTGATGTAAATTTAGTAGATAAGCAGATGTTGACATGGGCTTCGCTTAATGCACAGTTGGTGCACATGCTCGCACCAGTATTTCGTGAGCACTCAAGACTTTCTGTCGGCGTCGACTCGTTGCCAAAATCTTTGCCGATCTCTATTGCTTTCGTTTTTAGATGCTCCTATCACACTATTTCGCGAGGTTGTGCTGCTGACAGATGACAGGAATCTACGCTTGAAAGCACACACGTACAACGTGCCAGTCAAAGATATCGTCTCTTTTATAAAGTGGTCGAAAATCTGCTGATATAGAAACCAGCATTATAGTATCGTAATAACTGTGATATTGAAATTACTAATGCAATACAATATAACGTCATAACGAATATTTATTCTAAAGAAATTCTCACTGAATTCATCTGGTTAAACCGAAATTTTGGTGAACAGCAAAAAGTATCGACAGCAGCAGCCACGTTCAGGTCCAGTCCAGCCTTGCTTGCTTCGTTTCATGCCTCAATGTGACCCAAGTCGCAACAATGTGTTAAGAGCGATGGAGATGTAATGTATGTTATCTGAAAACTCCGCAAAGTCGCTAAGACTAAATGGATGCTAAGCTGGAGAGATCTTCCGTAGCACTCTTAAAGCCTAGGCAACTTTTTGTGCGAATACCATTAGGACTGCTGGAAAAGATTGTGCAGGAGGAGAGCAGATTCGTTTTCTAAGAATTGTGGGAGTTAGTTTCGCAGTCTAGGACCTACAGAGCTTAATGTCTGTCGCCAGCTGTCTTTAGGAAATTAACGAGTAAAAAATTATTAAAATTATAATGATGTAATATAATTATAAAACAATAACAATAACAATATAACTATAATAATATATTATATTAATATAAATTATAATTATTAAAAAATAAAAAATAGCGAGTAGCTATTTAATTGACCCTGGAGGACTGAGTTAGTTTAATGGGGTGTCGAAGCTGGTTAAGGAGCCATTTCTGAGAGGCTTGCTGGTTCTTCTGTATTGTGGGCTACAGAGGCGACGGTTGGCTACTCGCCTTCGAATGCTTAACTTCAAGGTTCGAGCAGCTGCATGCTCGTGGCCTTCTGATGTCGGCAGCGGAGTGTCGAGGAACTCTTGTCATCCGTCCTTCGGGATTCGGATACTGAGCGACCGGATACTTCTTGTCCATCTCGTGTGTCAGTTCTTATCGTGCCCATAAGAAGCCACACTGAGCAACTCCTTCGAAGAGTCTTGGCGATAAAATCAAAAATAACTAGCTGATTCAACAGCCTCTTTTGCATAGCGGCAGAAGAGCCTTTACGGCTATCACCACCGCTTGCAGCAGTGATAAAGATTCACCAAACGCAGAATTCGAACCTACGACCTCGGGGCCGAGGTCGTAACATGTAGCTGCTCCATTCATCCGCTTAAAGACCCCTGGCGACAGAAGCTTTAGCTCTGCAGGTCCTAGACTGCGGAACTCGCTTCCACAATTCTTACGCAACGACAACTACTCTCCTGCTGCCGACTATGGCTCATCCTTTCCAGCGGTCCTGAGCTGCTACTTTCATCCTACTCACTACCTCAACTGCTCTCCTGACTCTGCTATGCTGCCCACTTTCCCTTTGTTGCGGGAGACGAAGTCTGTTGGCTACCGAATGCGTACTGAAAGCCGCTTAGGCTGTGAGTGTGCTGTACAAAACTCTCCTGCGTAACACCCATGGAGTCTTTATGGCTTTGTGGAGTTACAGATGCATACATACACACAACCGCCTTACCTAGTTAGCCATCACGGCTCACCGATGCCAAGCGGCGATGTCGCTGCTTGCTAAACGTATGAGTGGCTGCCTGATAGATGACTCGTGCTTTAACAGCATCTAACCATGGTTGTTGTGAAGCAGAGCGCGGTAATCGCTGTAATTCCAGGAGCCATGAAAAGTGTCTCAGCAGTCATAATCAGTCTTATGCTGAGCGCCAACGTTTGACTATTCCTCCCTAAACTAAAGCCTTTATCAACCTAGATAGTTAAAGTCGATATACAAGGGTACAAGTTAACGTTCGGCTTTGCCAACGTGTTGGGTGAGAGCATTAATTAATAGCATAGATTTTAAGAAGTCTTCTTCTCTGCCATCATCACAGGGGTCCCAAACGTAAACAAATGCTAGCTAATTTAACAGGCACTTTTGTATTCCAACTGAAGAGCATTCACGACTATCACCACAGCTTACAGTAGCGATAAAGAGTCACCCACCATAGGATTCGAACCCACGTCATCCATTGTATCGCTAAATAGCTGTATCGCAACAGGTGCGTTTCAAGCTTCTTTTCAAATGTCGTCATATCAGGGACGTTGTGACGTACAGTGGTAGTGAGTTCCAGGCTTTGGGAGCATAGGAACTAAATCTATGGTGTCCAACCAACGGATTTGATGTTCGCACTAGACATGGCTAAACGACTTGAATCAGAACAGCGAGTCACATGATTCTTCGCCTGGTGGGGAAATAGCTCTGATAGGTAGACTGTAACCAGAGAGTGAAGGAACCTAAGAGTAAGTGGCAGAAGCTTGAAGCCGATTCGCTGTTTGATTGGGAGCCAGTGCTGGTTGGCGAGACGTGGTACCACATGACAACTAAATGATAGACCACGAAACACATTGCTTTGGGCCCAACGTGCACTCCTTATACGTTCATAAACCTAGTCAATTACTCATCATTAATCTGATTTCGACCACAGCTGCCAAGATTTTTTGAATTGCCACAATCCAGGACTGCATAAAGCATACCAGTAGCAATAATGTTGCTATCTCAAAAAACTTTTTCCATTGACTTGTTTTCTCTGACTGGCATGGACATGCTATCGTAGCACTTGGAAACGTATAGACATGTCCAACATGGGGTAGCCTATTTTCAGACATTGTTACTGTATATTGATGGCTCAATCTTCTTAAATAGGAGGAAATCTACATATTTTCAATGCTTGTTACTAAGCAATTTTACTTAGTAATATTGTAAGCCATCAGTATTGGTCACGTGGGAGTGAGGACTAAAACCGTTGGGCGTAAAATGCGAGTTATGCACGGGAGCGACGGTAGGGCCACACGGTCGTCGCACCTGTTCGTCGGCACCGCAGGCAGTAGTGTTTGTATCAGGCTGTCGTGCTGGACCATAAGCTTAAGTCCCGTTTCGTAAATACGGAGTACCTAATGGATGTAAGTGTTTACAGATGCCAGACAAACACAAATGGAGCTGGCACCTCGCACGGCAATGGTATGGGTACCCTTTTCATAAATATAGAGGGCTCCGGATATGCAGCCGTCCCTCGCTACATCGCAATTTGACTTTCGAGGCTTTTATCAATCTCCGTTTTTCAAATAGTTGTATAATAATAAAGACAGTAATAATACATTTGAAATAGCGCCCTCAAAGAACTCAATATCTGTATAGGCGCTTTACATTTGCAACAAAAGAAGCACTCCTGAATGGTTAGTGGTAACGTGCTCAATAAACAACAATAAAATAAATAACGACAAGTAACATGGTTAGGGATGACATGCACAGGGTCAGCATGCAAGTATGGTTAGTGGCAGCCCGAGCCAGTCTCACCATGCACAAGCATGCAAAAGACGAATCGTAGGCACCCGCTCAATGCTGGAATAAATATGTGTTTTTAGTTTCCTTTAAAATGTGGACGAGTGATGAAATGTCGTGACGCAAGTCGGGAGGGAGTTCCAGGCTTTGGGAGCATACGAACTAAAGGCACGGTCTCAAAAGGATTTGAGATTTGTACGAGGTGTGGATTAACAGCTATGTTCCGAAAAGCGGGTTGTACGATGCTTAACCTGGTAGGGGAGCAGATTTGATAGCTAGGCTGGAGCCAAAGAATAAAGCGGCCTAAAAGTGAGTGAGAAAACTTTGAAGTCGATGTGTTGCTTGACTGGGAGCCAGTGTGGGGGCTCGTCCTCACGAAACGAAGATGAACGTTGCCCCTACGAGCGAGTTTCGGTGTTGCAGATGTGAGAGCGTACCTACAGATGAAGTAGCCGTCGTAGAAACAGCTCCGGAACGCGCTGAGAGGAAAGAGAGGGAGTGCGAGTGGATGGCGTCCACACAGGCCGGTAAACAAGCAGAAAGTTCCTCAATGCAGGACTAGGTGGTCACGCTACCACAGCTGATCCCTTGCAATTAAATCCGGCGTAATTAGCAGATATTGTCCAGTTGTAGCGCCTAATGAAGTGGTACTCAGCGCGCCCCTTGGCCGGGCGGAGTCGTATGAGTCCGGCTAGGGCGGAACAAAGAAGTGGTGTGATGTGGTAACCACGAACCTCGCGACAGACTACTAACCACCAGCTGATTTAACAGCCTCTTTTGTATAGCGACAGATGAGCCTTGCCGGCTATTACAACTGCTTGCAGCGGCAATAAAGGATTGGCCCCCACCGAAGGGTTCTAATCCATGACCTCGGACCGAAGTCGTGAAAGCAGCCGCCGCACCTAGTGTGCCATCAAGGCTCACAGACAAGCCTAGCTGCAGAGTTTTGCACCAGCTGTAAGCGTCTGATTTCGCAAGCCGGTAGGCCAGCAAGTAGTGAGTTACAGAAATCAAGACAGGATATCACAAACGCAAGGACCAATTTGAAGTGGTATCGTGTATAAACAAGCCCGAGTTTTAGCAAATAGCTTAAAATTGTTAACCACTTTTGAGGGCTTAACCCCTTGAAAGTAGGCGTACTTAACTCTGGAGCTGACATGGTCGTGTAATAAAAGGTCACTGTGGAATGCGACGCCTAGATGTCGTGCAGATTCAACAGGAGATATTGTATCCATAGCTCAATTTTATCATGAGAGAGGAAGTGCGGTGAGAGAGGAAGAGGTTAAATGCGAGCCAGGAAGCTCTGTGACCTCTAGTGGCGGAGATTCGGTCTTTACAGATGGTCTACTATCCGCAGGAGCAGCTAATCGATGTTGGCTGGCCTGTCGACCTGGCCCATAATTCTGTACAAAAAGAATCGCCAGGAACCTTTTCGGCATTTAAGCTGGACACAGTTTTCTCATCTGGCGATCAAGTGACTCACTGAATACGTCAGCGTTCGTAGTGAAATTCGTTCGTTTGATCGTAGAGGTCTACTGTGCCGGGCCCAATACCACAAAAACTGTAATCTGAATTGTCTTCCCCTTACTCGTTTTTTTGCTGCGCATCGGTGCGACGCTCCGGACATATTGCTGCTAGGTGCGAGTCATCGCCGAATACAAAACACAGCCTTCGCTGCCTTTGCGACGAACGGCAGTCGCGACGTATATGCCCTTCCTTTTTGCAGAAGAAACAAAAACGCTTCTGTGGAGTCGGGCGAGAGCCTCTAGCTCGTAGTGCCTCAGCAGCGGCCGCGTAGCTCGGCTCCTGGCAACTCATAAGCGCTCGACCCTTCTCAACGACCTCAGACATCGCCATCTTGTCGAGCGCACACGCCGCGCGTAGATGCTTTCGGATGTCCTCTGGAAGCCCGGTGACGAAAGCGCATTTTACAAAGTTATCCTGCGCAGCCGCAGTCACCAATCCGGCCAGCCGGGCCAGAATCGATGCGTATACGCCCACTGGTTCCCCAGCTTGGAGCCGCCGTGTCGTGAGCTCCTCGTAAGCTTTAAATTCCGCCGAAAATGCAGCCAGAAGAGCCTCTTTTACGATGGTATAGTCTTTCTTCGCCTGTCCATCGATGCTTTGGTACACGGCGAACGCTCCACAGGTTAGAAAAAGGGGCAGGAATTCGTGGCGGTCGGCAGCGACAATACCTTGAATCTCTGCCAACAGATCAAACTTTTCAACCCAGCCCGCAAAGTCTCCGCTGCCGTCGAATTGAGTGACGATGTGGCTGAACTTTACGTTCTCCATTACAGCCGAAGTAGCTCGTAATCTGAATTGTCGTAGGGAACAGCACAGCACGCTAGCCGACGAGGAACACCACCAGTTTATTCCCTCTACACGCTCAGCCCGCGGGAGCGCTACCGCCCTGCCGCAGACGTTCGCCAGCTTCCGTCGTCTGCGGTACCGGAACGCTGCGCTCTCATTCGTTGGCGCCGTTGCCAACGCCTAGCTGCGCTCCGATTGGCTAGCCGGTGGTCGGGAGGGCCACCCAGCCTAGTACTGGCAGATAACAACATTTAGGTGCTGTCACAGACTGTGGTATACATAAACAAAACCACAAAAACGTAGACCAGGCCCGTTGGCCGGGCCACGAGTCCTGCTCGGGCGGAACCACATAGCGACGTGACCACGCCCATATGCTGCCGTTTCGGCCGAAGCTCAAAGCTGGCGGGGCGCCGCAGAGAATGTCTGGCAACTAGGCAACACTCAGGCAGCCTCTGGTTTACTTAGAGAAATGACACTTGCTATTTGATACTTTCTTGTCCGATGCATCCGGTTGCAGAAGCGACTCGGCTGGAATCGCCCCGGTGCACGGAAGTCGTACGTGGTGCAGGAGGTGGGGTCTTGGTTTAGGGTACTTTATTCATAGCTGCCTGCAGCTAGCAGAAAAGGACTGTCGTGGGAGGAATTAGCTACCGGTAAGAGAGAAAATATATATAAATACAAGTACATGGGCAACAGGGTCATCGTCAGAGACTCAGCTACGATCAAGGCAACAGCAGTTACGATAGAATACGGTCCAGCAACCCAGGCTTCTCGCCCAGGCAGCCGTAGGTAAAAAGGCGTCCGGCAACAGACAGCACACTACTGTGTCACCACTGCTGTCAGACAGCTCGTCAATGGGGTTCGCGTGTGTATAAAATATTTAAATAAGATTCATTTTTAAATTAAAAGTGGCTTGATTCTCACTGGAAATCCATTAGCGGCCAACCGCCATGAAGGTATTCGATCCTGTTTGTCAGAAAACTTTCAGAAATTAAATGAAAATAAAACCGGACTGCTGCTCATAGCTCACCCAAAGCGTGTGGCGAGATTAAAAGGCTTTGCTCTTCTAATAGGTGATGCAGTTGTGAGACTATCACCACGTACTCGAAATTTAGGTGTCGTTTTCGACAGCTGCCTCAATTTTAATATTAGTAATAATAGTGCACTTGATAAAGCGCCCTCAGAGAACTAAATCTCTTTCTAGGTGCTTTACATTTGCTGCAAAGTGATATGCAATTAAATAGTAAGTGAAATCATGCTTGAAAAACAAACAAAATGAGTTAGGGGTGACATGCACAGGGTCAACATGCAAATGTGGTTAGTGGCAGCATGCACAGTGTCAGCACGCATAAGCACGTGAAGGACGAATCACAGTGACCCACTAAATGCTGTCCTAAATAGGTGTGTTTTTAAGTTTCTTTTAAATGTGGTCAGGTCATGGGATGTTCTGACGCAGGTCGGGAGGGAGTTCCAGGCTTTGGGAGCACACGAGCTAAATGCACGGTCTCCAAAGGATTTAAGGTTTGTACGAGGTATTTCTAGACTGTTGGATTCCAAAAAGCGGGTTGTACGATGCTTGGCCTGATGGGGTAGTATATCTGAAAGATAGGCTGGAGCCATAGAATGAAGGGACCTAAAAGTGAGCGACAAAACCTTAAAGTCAATCCGTTGCCTCACTGGTAGCCAGTGCAGGTCGGCGAGAAGTGGAGTAATGTGGCAACTGCGAGTCTCACGACAGACAAGCCTAGCTGCGGAGTTTTGCACCAGCTGCAATCGCCTGATCGCACATGCTGGTAGGCCAGTAAGCAGTGAGTTGCAGAAGTCGAGACGGGATGTCACGAATGCATGAACCAACTTGGACGTGGTATCCTTATCTAAACAAGCCCTAATTTTAGCAATGGTAGTAGCATCCTGTCTTTATTGGAATTGATAGAGAGGACATTATACTCTTACACTGACATATTTAGTTATATTTGTATTCGCTTTTTAATGTTTCTGCTTCAAAGAGCAACTGGATAACCAAATCAAAGAGAATGTAGAAAGTTTGAGGAGGCAGCAAGAGAAATATCAACTGCAGTCACAAGAGTTGGAGTGTGAGCGTCAGGAACGTCAGAATTTGCATATTTCTTTTAAACCGAATGCCAACTTCAGCAACGACAAAATTCTGCCTATCTAAGCACACGTTGACCGTATTCAGTCTACACGATGTGCCCTCCTCTACATCAAAGGTCATCTGTGAATCGCGAAATCCTGAGACTAGTGGTGTCGATGCTTTTCAAAAGCTACCAAAAGATCGAGCTAAACAAGCAGAGACACTCTACCCATCTCTGCATTTATAGGTAGGTCATTGTATACCCTAAGCAATGCTGACTCTGTGGAGTGATTAGCTCTAAAGCCAGACTGGAACTTACTAGCAAGGTGTAAGGTTTCGATATATGAGTTCAGCTGGTCTGCCACGACCTGTTCCAGTGTCTTTGAGAGGAATGGTAGAAGGGAGACTGGGCGGTAGTTGCTCAAGTTCTCTTGGTCTAGTGCCGTTTCCTTGAGAAGTGGCCTGACAACAGCTTTTTTGAAAGGTGCTGGGACATGACCTGAGGCTAATGACATAATAATGAAGTTAGTTAAGCATGGCAGCACCACATCAATGCAACGTAGGAGCAGGACAGTGGGAATAGGGTCCAGAGGACTTGTTGTATTCTTTGATTGAGACACGAACTTCAGGACTAGATCACTAGTGACCTGCTTAAATGTTGAAGGGTGAGTGATATCATGCTTGATAAGCAACATGAAAAACATGGTTAGGGGTGACATGCACAGTGTCAGCATGCAAGTGTGGTTAGTGGCAGCATGCACAGTGTTAGCACGCATAAGCACATCAAGGACGGGTCACAGGGAATCACTAAATGCTGTCATGAATAGGTGCGTTTTTAATTTCTTTTTAAATGTGGTCAAGTGAAGAGATATCGCGCAGAAGTTGGGTGTGAGTTCCAGGCTCTGGGAGCATACGAACTAAATCCACGGTCTCCAAAGGATTCGAGGTTCGCACGAGGTATAAATCAAACTTTTTAATATCCTCAGATTAAGGTGCCCTCACTCCGTGTTACAGTTCGCAGGTTTGATCCTAGCAGCAGGAAAATTTTTATTACCCTCTGCAAGTTGGAGAGTTAACCGCCGCCTAGTCTTTTCTGCAGATACATACCCCATGACTTTTTAATCAACACACCGTAACTCAATGCTTGTACTCCTACGATAGTCTCTTATCGTAAACGGAAGAGTCACAGTGCACGTCACCGCATAGACATTTGAAACACCTATCTCCTAGGCGATTTAGAAATGATTTAGTGTAGGTTTGAGTCTGCAAGTGCCTTATGACTCACTATTTAGTGAGCATCACGACATTGCAATTGCAGGAAGACTTGAGATAGTCTATCTGCTTTGGTTCACCGGATGTCAATGTAGCTTTTTGTGACTTCCATCATGTTGAGCACCAGGTTTCATGCGACTGATAGAGAGAGCTCCGCCAGAGCCCTCCGCCTTCCTGCCGGCGAGAGCTCCGCCAGAGCCCTCCGCCCTTCTGCCAGCGAGCCGGGCTCGTGGCGCCAGCACCGCTCGCTGGTTGGAGCCTCCCAATATTCTGCCTCCAGCATGGAGGCGGCCGCAGGAGCGTGCCTGCTCCCGCTTTGCCTAGGAGACGGCGCCGAGCCTGGGATTTCTCAGCAGCTCCAGCAGCTGAGCCACATGATGAACCGCGGCTTCGGCAAGCGGGCAACGTAGAGGTATACGGGGTACAGATAGAAGCCGTCGCCGGTGTCATAGCATCGCCAGCCGGCCCTTAAGACCAGCACGCTACCCCAGGCCTCAAAACTGTGCAAGTCGGCCAGCGACCAGCGGTCAAGAGTCCAGGCGGTCGACCTGTGGCAGCGAGGCGATCGCTCGGACCGATCGTAGTCGGCTCCAGAAGCCTTGGCTCTGCTGGTTCCAACTGTGAAACTCACTTCTAAAAGACTCGAAAATGAAAAAATAACCAAATCTACTCAATTCCTGCTACTGACTATCTATGGCACATCATTTCTAGCCAGACGGAGCTGTTGCTTCCAAGCTATTCACTAACTCAACTGCCTTCCCTACTTATTATCAGTGCTTCTCAATTCTCCTTGTCGCCCAAACTAAAGACTTTTGGAAACCAACTGCAGACCAAAAACCAAATAGGCTTTAAGCAGGCTATGCAAAACTCTCTTGCATAGCACCCACTTGTCTTCATGGCTTTTTAAAGTTACAGAAGGAGATCGGGCAATCGTAGCCGAAATATAAGAGAAGGCTTGCGATATACATCCTTCATCACTGCCTTTTCGTAAAGGCTCGGCTCCTGGCGAGTGGTGGCTGATTTTCCCCATAACCAACTGCCAAAAAAGCTCTGCGACGGTGCACAAGTTTCGCAAGACTTAGCTTTTAGCCAGCAGTGGAAATACGAAATTGGTCTACGTCTTTGGAGTCTAGACCATTTTCGCAGACATTTTCGGCCGACTTTCGGTCGGGTCCCTCCTACAGCACGAGGAAGGAGTAAGAAGGGAAGAGAAAAGGCAGGAGCAAGATTTTGCTGATCAGGAGAAGCCACTGCGCTCTGCTGATAGAGCAGCAGATTAGGGCATCAGATCAGGATCGGGAATTTCAAAGGAGAAGCCTTCATAGTTCGAAACGAAATTGCCAAATACCTCTTCCTGAATCGGAGAGAACGTCGACGCCACCACGATCGAACGCAAGCTGAAGACGGCGCCGCCGGTTGAGGCGAGCTAGACGCCTCCGCGTGTGATGCGAGGCAGCTTCCCAAGCACGAACAGGGGCGCTTGGGTGTGGGGGCTCCAGGTGACCAAACTCCTGGCTATTAGGTGGGTATGGGGGTGGGCTTCAGCCCTGGTTGCCCATTGGTACATGCATTGATCACAATTAAGGGCTTTGCTGCTCGGTAGCCAGCCATGCGGACGGTTTTCTGCAATGCATATTGGTATTCCAAGAGAAAGGCTAGACGACCAGATAACTTTCTGCACGTGTAGTAGAAGAGCAGGGAGAGTACTTCTGCACACACCGGGGGAGGATTTAAAAACAAAGCATGGGAGAAACCGTAAGGCCATCGTTGATATCAAAGGGATCAATATATAACAAGCTGTTCTAATAGATAAATCCTTGTCTGTACATCACACTAGATTATACATAGCCTCAACAGCACTCGGATTCAAATATAGCATTAAAAGTAGAACTCAGGTTTAGTTCAGCAAATGAGCCGTAGTGGCTCGCTAGGTAAGGTGGTTGCTTTTCACGACCTCCGCCCCGAGGTCGTGGGCTCGAATCCTGTAGTGGGCGATCCTTTATCGCCACTGCAATCGGCGGTGATAGCCGTCAAAGCTCTTCTGTCGCTATACAAAAAGAGGCTGTTAAATCAGCAGGAGTTTATTGATTTTATTTATGATATTTGAATATTGTTGAAACAGCATATATATTTGGGCATGACACAGACATCCTGGATATGGAGTTGGCTGTCATCTATATACTTTGAAATTATAAAAGATCATATGGTATCTTTTGGAAGGATCGATAAGTAGGGTTTTCATCTCCTCCGAGCTACTACCTGTGAATGCAGCCCCACATCTCGGATATACAGCACTACACTTAAGTACTTCCTTAGTAACAAATGCAAGTTACAGCACTGCAAGAGATTTACCATGTGGCGCATTAATCGGACAGCTGAGAGGCAAGGGGAGTTGATGGGGGGCAAGTACTACAGGGATCAAGATCAAGGAAGGAGTGGCAGCAGGAGTGACCCCACGGTTCACAGGGGCAAGGGGCACGGCACACCCACACCCGGATGCCGATAAGGAGCTAAGCAAAATCTGCAGCTGATAGAGCCACCGTGGCACTCGCTCAAAATCCGCAAGAAGCACACCGAGGTTGTCGGGTAAATCAACAAAACCAGGAATCATGCCGGATAAACCGGGCCAGCATCCAGCACCTGAATCGCAGCACGTAACGAGGGACGCAATCAGTAGCAGCTTGATGCTCAACGTCAGCTGCAGCTTCAAGCTCAGTTCCGCCTCCAGCAAGAAGGGCAACATCTGCTATGGAATGAAACTCAGCAGCTCAGGAATAGCCACGGCTACGCCGGCAGGATAGGATTCAGTCAATCCGGCAGCCTGGCGTCTCGAAAAAGTGAACTTGAAAAAAATATACTTCCGAATGTCAAGAGAATCGGAAAGAGAAAACTTAAAGTCTTTTAATTTTTTTGTCAGCATCGAGCTCCGGCAGTAAGCATAGCACTGATATGCAGCGCCCGGTTGGTAATCTGCAGCAAACCCTCGTCATCGCCAAGTCAGATCAGCATGCATTCATGCAGCTGCCCTTGGCGACTTGAAATAGGTCCCGAAAATCAACAGCTGCACGGAAATGCAGCCGTGAAAATTAGATTGGCTGCAGCAAACAACTTGGCTGCCGCTGTGCTGCTGCCCTCGCACGCTCCGAGGAAGAAAGAGCCCGCCCGCCGGGCCGTGCCTGAGCCGGGCCGTAGCAGCCGATTATCGAGCGTCGGATGCAGGCGCTGCTGCGGCGGTATGCTCAGCGGCTGGCTGGATTTAGGGGTGCAGCAATTCCTGCCGAGGTTGCACCATCGAGTGGTGCAGCAATTCCTGCCGAGGTCGTGCCCAGGCGTATTGGAGGAGACAGCCAGGTAAGGAGGCCGCTGCCAAAGATGGGTCGCCTCGTCGAGTGGCCGAGAAAGCACATCCCAAGCATTGGCCGGATGCTGCGCTCATGCAGCCTTTTCGTGCACCGCTTTTTCGATTGTGCTTTCTTATCCCTTCACCAGTTTCCTTGCCCTTCCACTACTGGCCGAACGGGATATAATGCCGGGGAGCGGCTGGGCAGCCCTAACGAGGCCACGTCTCCGCAAGGAATTCGAGCTCTTACCTCATTCGTCCGACATTAGCATGCCAATTGATCTGTTGCAGAAAGCGACCAATAAGGACCGACAGCCTTGCATAATGACCAGCTTCAACCACTGAGTGGTCCATGTCGGGAGGCTGGCCCCAGCAGCGATTCGCTACATATTCTGTCTCCCGCCCACGTGACGGCCAGGCTCCCCCCGACCATTTGCCCACGGGCGCCTGCCAAAGAAGCATCGCGAGCCATTGCTCGTGACGTCGAAGCTTGCGGCAGAGGTGCAGTTTCGGGCAGTTCTCATGCTCGACCAAATAAGCTTGAGTGCCGAATTGCGGCTTATAGCCAAAAAAAGGCAACGGTGACTGCATCAGCGAGCCGGAAATTGAGGATGCCGACAGCCTTATCGGATAAGCACTCAGATAAGAAGTACTCGGAACTAGAGCCACATTCGTGTCAGCGACAAAACCCAGCTTGCCTGGGTTCTGCAAGTCGCCTTGGAGACTCAAGTCAGTCAGCTAACTGCCTCCCGTCCGAAAAACCATGCGTGTGCCATCGCTTGCCTCGACGGTGCTGTCCGATTTGCACACTAAAAAAGTTCTCGCGGATAATGCTTTCAAGGCATAGGTTCAAGCGGGCGAGAAACCCGTAATCGGACATAGCAGCCGGTTCCATAAGAACGAAGCGTTGGGATTAGCTAATAATTCGTAATCAATTGAAAGACAATTCAGATTTGCCCGTCGCCGTATGGAAGTGCTAGGAACGTCCTGCTGCAGCCGCATATATAAAAAACCGCTAATCCATGCTAGTGGTTGGAGGCGTGCTGCTCACTGCCAGATTAAATATTAGTCTTGACCTACCAAAATGGAGCTCAGTGAAGGGAGATAAGCCACTTTGCACAAATCTGTCACGTCTCCCACCAACAACCACGAACTATTATCGATGTTGATTTAGATCTACCTCATGGCGTCCCGCACGAGAGAGGCGCGAGGCGACGGTGGTCCAGACGACACCTACCGGAATTCGCTTAGTGCCAACGGTCGGAAATGACATTGAGACCGACCGCAGCATTGGCTCATAGACACTGGGGTTCAAAATCATATCCGATTTTGGGGTCAATAAAAAAAGTTGTAATTCGATGAATCGGAGCTTTTAAAGCATGAAAATAGCCTTACATTGTAAAGCCAGATTTGACCCGCTTAAGAGCGGCAATGCGCCTAGCACGTGTCGTGAGGAAATCTTCCAATGTCTATGATCGACGCCCGAGGGAGAGCTGAGCCAGCTGAGTGTCTGCAGTTAGCCGATTTCAAATTATTAAGTCAATCAATAGATATAGCATAATCGCTTAAAAAAATTGCTAGCGGTTTTCCTAACACTATAGTACTATCGAGTTGCTGTTATTAGACCGCAAGACGATGCCGTTATCAATAACAAGACAAGTATAACGCATACAACAGTATACAACGCTAAAGGTCGCGGTCACGTGCTCGCGAAAAATGCTCATCCTCAGCATCGAAGAGATAAGCGGCTATTTCGGAGAACCAAAACGTCTTCTTATTCGGAGGGCCCTAAAAATGTGTACTACGAGTATAATTGCTCTGTTGACGACAAAAAGCTGAACGGTAAATTGCAATGGCAAATTTCAAACTGGGTGCAGGAAGACGAATGGTAGGGGGGGGGTTCGTTTGCAACCAAAAATTAACAAAATAGCTGCGGGCGCTTTTAGCTATCTCTCTAGCATCTGAGAGCTGTTACAGCTGGGCGCGAATCTGCGAGACAGCGCTCGAGCAGCTCATCGACCGACAAGTGCGACGTCGCACTGCAGCTCTGACTCTAGCGGCTACATAAATTCTCCCGCGGACCGTACACCCGGTGCGAGCTGATTTAACAGCCTAGTTTTGTATAGCGACAGAAGAGCCTTTGCGGCTATCACCACCGCTTGCAGAGACGATACAGGATCGCACACCGCAGGATTCGAACCACGACCTCGGGGCCGAGGTCGTGAAAAGCAACCGCCTTAGCGACAAGCCGCAGTTATGTCCACTTGGTTGTCGCTCCAGCTGAACTGAGAGCATAGCAGTGTCAGTAATTGTCATAGAGCGGCTCTGGCTGGCCGTGAGAGGCCGCAAATCGTTGGAATGGCGTTATGAAGTAAACGGGGGCGAGCTCTTTTCCAGCAAGTCGCCACAGGTTGAGAGCCCCGTGCTTCGGGAACTCCCGCGTTCGCAGAAATGGCAACATAATTGCCAGAGAAGCAGGTGTAACCGGAACATGATAATTATTACCTCAAACGTCACCTCGCTCTTTCGATTTACACGGACGCCGACGTCCTTGCAGCGTTACACCAAAATGGCCTCATCCTGTGGCCAGTCCGGTTAGTAGGGAACTTTGGGATGTTACCCGTTAATGCATTACTTATCTTGCCCACTCAAGATCACCTAAACGAGAGAAGATTTTGCGATACTTTATCTCCATTTAATTTAAGAAAATTCGCTTCCGACAATGTTGAAGAAAATTAGCCTCATCTGAAGTTACGGCCGTCTGGTCAATGGTATTGCAGCTGCCCACAGTTTGTATTTCCATTTCCAGCTGGTATTTTCGTACGGGTCGGATCAGACGTAAAATTGTTGCCGGGCTGTTTCGACTGCGTAAATGAGGTGATTGCGTTGTTGCGTCATTGGCTGAAGTTCTTTCGTCAGTCGAGTCATCATCCATACAAAGCTCGAGGCGGAAAGTGGCGGCCATGTTGATTTTATTTTCTCTTACGGCAGCCTTATATGACGAAACGTCAGCTACATCAAGAACTGTGAAAACTCCCACTTGGATCGGCAATGTCAAGTTAACCTTGGTCAATAAGCTTGCTCGTAGGAGACGATAAGCCTGACTCGCAGTTGGTAACTGGCCTGCCGTGCACTGTGCGAGCAAAGACTCAGCGAATTTCAGGAGGTTCTTTGAGGCAGCAGGAGAACCGCTTCAGAAGACAAACAGAAGACATATACTCGGCATGCCAGCAACAGCTACGGTGATAGACTGATACAAACCACTCAGATATTCGGCGTCTCATCCGGACGGTTATCCCTGTCCGGGTGGAATGGGGGGGGGGCAAGCAGACGGGCGCCCTGGGCGCGGCCGCGCATGCGTATTAGGTACCTGAGTAAGCTGAGTTATACCATTGGTGGATAATAATAATAATAATAATTCACTTGATAAAGTGCTCTCAGAGAACTTAATCTCTCTCTAGGCGCTTTACATTGCTGCAAAGTGAAAAGCAATTAAATGGTAAGTAAAATCATGCTTGAAAAACAAACAAAATGAATAATATGATTAGGGGTGACATGCACAGGGTCAGCATGCAAATGTGTTTAGTGGCAGCATGCACAGTGTCAGCACGCATAAGCACATCAAGGACGACTCACAGGGACCCACTAAATGCTGTCCTAAATAAGTGTGTTTTTAGGTTACTTTTAAATGTGGTCAGGTCAGGGGATGTTCTGACGCAGGTCGGGAGGGAGTTTCAGGCTGTGGGAGCATATGAACTAAATGCATGGCCTCCAAAGGATTTAAGGTTTGTACGAGGTATTTCTAGACTGTTGGATTCCGAAAAGCGGGTGGTACGATGCTTTGCCTGATGGGGGAGAATGTCGGAGAGATAGGCTGGAGCCATAGAATGAAGGGACCTAAAAGTGAGCGACAAAACCTTGAAGTCAATTCGTTGCTTGACTGGTAGCCCGTGCAGGTCGGCGAGAAGTGGAGTAATGTGGCAACTGCTATGCTTACGACAGACAAGTCTAGCTGCCGAGTTTTGCACCAGCTGCAATCGCCTGATCGCACATGCTGGTAGGCCAGTAAGCAGTGAGTTGCAGAAGTCGAGACGGAATGTCACGAATGCATGGACCAACTGAGACGTGGTATCTTTATCTAAACAAGCCCAAATTTTAGCAATGTTATGAAGCTGAAAATAGGTGGATTTGACTGTGGAGCTGATATGGTCGTCTAACGAGAGGTCGCTTTGGAATATGACACCTAGATTTCGAGCTGATTCAACTGGAGATATGCTGACTCTGGGATGCGATTTTCCTTTTACAATTTCTCGTTCAGTACCTCCGTAAAATTATCTAGGGCAGGAGCTTGACACTTGAAGGATAAGACGCATCGCGGATGAACAGAGCACGTTCACTAGAAGCCACGTTATGTCCGCTCCTCGGACCGGTGGTAAGCGAGGCCGGTCCTGATTGGTTACATTTTGTGGCTCCACTGGTAGCTCCGCTCTTAAACCTTCCCTCCAGATAGGGACAGTCTCATTTTCAAAGATCTAGCCTTCAGATAGGCTTTACCATTCTGCAAGACCTTGTTGTCATTTGATCTTGAGATGTGTGCATCTCATCAGCAATACCTCGAGGTCGATATTGAACTGCAGTTATCGGGTGCGGCAGATACAGGAGGATTCGTATCTCGTTCGCCACTAGAGAACGTGCGGGATGCAGATGTGCCAGATCTTGCATCTTGCTCTCCCGATGGATGGCACTGCAGCAGCAAGGCACCTAGACCGTAGCTACTGGCATCGGCACTGAAATCATCGACTTGTGTGGGTCGAAATAAGCTAACACCAGTCTTGGTCAAAAGTAACTTTGCTTCCCGGAAAGCTTTCTTCTGGTCAGGATCTCTGTCCGACACCGAGTCATGTCATGTCCCACACCGAGTCGGACGAGAGGAGATCGTTCAGTGGTTTTAAGACCGTGGCCAGCTTTAGCACAAACCGGCCGAGGTAGTTGATCGTACCAAGGCATCGCTTTAGCTCGGCAATGCTGGTCAGATCAGGGAGGTTGAGGATGGCTTCTATTTTGTTGTCTGACGGCCGGACGCCGCTGGAATCAAGAACATGCCCTAAGAACGGCAAAGTGGGTTGGCCGAATGCATATTTGTCTCTTATCGACATTAAAACGCATGTATCCAACCGCAGACAAAGTAGCAGCCATCTTCGGTGCACCTAGTCTCTCGTATGTCGCTGAATTAAAGAGCTATCTGGTTTGGTCTAGCGGTTATGGTGCTCGCCCCGACCAAAGTCTGACTGAGGTCGTCGGCTCGAGCCCCGAGGCATATGTGAAGCGCCTGAATAGAGATTAAGTTTTCTTGGGGCGTTATAGAAATGAATTATATATGATATATATCTTAGATTGCTTTATATTTCGACCGATTTCTAAATATTTCTAAATAATGTACGAATATGTAATATTTTTAAATAATGTACGAAAAGTAAAAACACCACTTAAAAATTTACTTGGCAAAGAATTAGCGTGGCAATGGGGCCTTAAAAAACATCAAGCCTTGGTCAAAGCCATAGAGCTGTAGCGGCCTTGCTGGCCTTGGCTAAATTTTACCGAGATCAAGAGCTGTTCGGAGGCGGGCTAGAACTCCTTTGTCCTGGAGCAGTGAGCCAGAGAGGAGCGTCAGTGCGGTTAGAGAGGAAGCGCTTAAGAGCAAGCCAGGAAGCTCTGAGACGAGCGGCGCCGATTCGGCCTTTAGAATTGGACCGATACCCGCGGAAGCTGCTCATAGATGTTGGCTGGCCTGTCAACCTCCGCCTTCACTCGCTCCACGAAAGAATCATCTGGAACCCATTCGCCATTCAAGCTGGACAGAGGTGCCCTTCCAGTGGCCTGGGGACGGTATTAATTCCTTATCGTAATGAGCCAAGGTGTCGGGCCCAATACCACTTAGCTCTTGCCTATTGTCGCAGCTAGGTATTTAAGAGTCGAGCGACGCTTGCTCTTGGTCTTCTGTCTGTGGTCTTCTGTCTTTGGTCCGGCTCTGCCGTCGGACTCGTTTCTCTGAAAGCGAGGGAGGAGGGCGGGATGTCCGCCGACGATGGACGGAACAGGACAAGACAGCGCTAGGAGGATTCGGTGGACTCCACCGAATATGTATGTATGTATGTATGTGTCTCCGTCAGTAACTCCACAAAGTCACAAAGACCATGTGGGTGTTACGCAGGAGAGTTTTGTATAGCGCACTCACAGCCTAAGCGGCTTTCGGTACGCATTCGGTAGCCAACAGACTTCGTCTCACGCAACAAAGAGAAAGTCGGAAGCATAGCAGAGTTAGGAGAGCAGTTGAGGTAGTGAGTAGCATAGAAGTAGCAGTTCAGGACTGCTGAAAAAGATGTGCCATAGTCGGCAGTTGGAGAGTAGATGTCGTTGCGTAAGAATTGTGGAAGCGAGTTCCACAGTGTAGGAGCTGCAGAGCTAAAGCTTCTGTCGCCAACTGTCTTTAAGCAGAGGAATGGGACAGCTAATTTATTGTCTACACAGGACCTGAGGGCACGAACAGGCTGAAACTGATGCAGCAGTTCAGCTAGGTATGAAGGAGCCAAGCCGTGGCGGGCCTTGTGAGTCAGCGTAAGAACTTTGCTCTGTATCCTTTGCTCAACCGGCAACCATCCTAGCTCTTCCAGCAAAGGTGACACGTGCTCAAACCGCTGGGACTTGAAGACCAGCCTTGCAACCATATTCATAGTCCGCTGTAGTGGCATAATAGCTTTCTTTGGTAGCCCAGCCAAAAGGGAATTACAATGATCAAGCCGAGACAGAATACGGTCGTATCGCGCCCAAGCTGGCATTCTGTGTTTCTGTTGTAGTGTGTGTGTACGCTAGCACGTGGTCTCGGCATAGGGATTTGCCGGTGCGAGCTAGGCGTAGTTGGCGTGAGTGGAGCCCTAGTTCTCCGGTTAGGGGTTAGGCTCCAGTTTGAACTCCGTCTATTTGGGTCGTCTCCCTCAGTATAGATGTAAGTAGCGTAAGTGTGGATATATATATATATATATATATATATATATATATATATATATATATATATAGTACGTACAGATATTGAGGTAAGTACCATATGTGTGTGTGTGTGTGTGTGTGTGCGTGCGTGCGTGCGTGTGTGTGGCTGGTCCGAATAAATGTTGGCACCAACAAGGGCTCCTTTACTTTTCGAGTTACACTGAGTGGGATACCTATTAAGCACACAAACTGGTTATGGAATACTTGTAAATTGTGTGTTTATCAAACGATATACAATAGAGATCATAAGCATCGCCTCCTGCAGTATCGTTGATGGCAATGGAGTGAAGTCGGAAATCGCCGTCCCCGAGGCCGTTGGGTTTATCTTCCCATCGCCAAAACTAGGGTTGCCTGTCCAGGTAGTTATGAGCGACCTGCTGCAGCAAGTCACCCAGGAACCTCTGGATGCTACTGCAAGCCTTCTGAGTACCACGCGGCTAGGCAATTGCGGGTTCAGAGGCTCTCTGCGAGAAGCAGCCAGCGCCTAGCCGATGATGTCTGGATTTTCCAACCTCATGGAGTTCCAGAAGGATACCCTTCACAAGGTCTAACATCCTCGCATCAAAAAACGAGGTTTATTCTACTCAAGAAATTTTGAAGGACAGTATTACAGAAGTGGCAGTGAGGTACAATTTGAAGAAGCTAGAATAGACCAAAACGCCGGATCGTGAGCGGTAGGCCCCACTTCACAACCATACCTGAGGGCCGGAAGATAAAGGTGGCGGCAATGCATAGCAAGCCCACCAGTTCATAGAAGATTTAGACAGAACTGGAGCTGTCAGGGATTACTGTCAGCGATGCACCGATTAGGAAGAGACTCAGCGAGTAAGGTATGAGCTCCAAGTTGCTAAAAGGAAGCCGCGACTGAGAGTTACCCATAAGAGCGTAGGAGCTTGCTTTCGCCCCTAAATGCTGTCACTAGACCCTAGCTGAGTGTATTAAAGTTCTGGGAACTGACGAATCTAAATTCACCCTCTTTTCGAGGAAGCATATTTAGGTGTGCGTCTCTAAAAGACGGTGAATACGGTTGAGGTGGGGTAAGGGTGTAAGTTTGCTTGAGCACTGCCGGTGTAGGGAGCTTGCACCGGGTGCAGGGGATAATGAATTCAGATCGCTACTAGAATATTGTTAATAATGTTCTTATTCCTTTCATAGCATTCATGGTTTGAACTTTATTTATAAATAGCAAAATAATCCGAAGGCACAGTAAAGGACTTTTTTTGACAACCCTGTGTTTCAAGGCTGCAATCACTTCCGGATTTGTGTATGGCTAGTCAAAGTCTAGATTTGAAACCCATAAACATTTATGGCAGGAGCTGGAGTGCAAATTATGCAAATAGGCTATCCTTCCATAAAATTGTAATACATTATTTTAACTTACGATTCAATGGCAGAAAATCACATGTGACGTTCGTGAGAAATTGTCAGGGTCAACGCCCAGAGGACTCCTCGCCCTTATTAAAAGTCATAAAGGAGCACCATGCTACTCGTTTTTTTCATTTAAGTCCAATTTGTATGCTCAATAAGCAGCTTTAAAGTAGGTAAGGTGGTTGCTTTTCACTACCTCGGTCCCACGGTCGAAAGTCCGAATCCTGCGGTGGGTGATTTATTATCGCCTCTGAACACGGTGGTGATAACAATAAAGGCTCATCTATCGCTATGTAAAAAATCTGTTAAATCAGCTAGTATTATTTTCTTTAAATACGGCGCACTTTAGTTTATTTCAACAGTGTTGGCTTCGCGATTTATCTCGTTCTATTTACCTGCCTGGCTGAAACCCCGGGTGCAACGATTTTTTGGGCTGGCACTGTATATATATATATATATATATATATATATATATATATATATATATATATATATATATATATATATATATATATATATATATATATATATATATATATATATATATATATATATATATATATATATATATATATATATATATATCGCTTTTGTTGAAAGCACCTTGTGCCCTAAACCCCAAAACTCAGGTGCAATAGTATCGAGGAGGTTCAGCCTATACTTCCATTGAGTTGCAATCTGAACAGCCGATAGACTTAATCTATATCTTAAAATACTAATATTATGCACATGTTTGGCGTTACAGGTTATGTGTTATCTGATCCACAGTTTACATGCAAAAATGAATACACACAGTGGTAGAAAGTCAGACTACCCATGTTTTGTATAACTTTCCATGTTAACCCAGGGCCTGGACTCTCCTCTTGGAAGAATCCGGATGTATTCAGCGCCACAGCGACTTAGCATGTGGCAGCCATGCAGAAAATGGACTGTATGGTCTAGCTCTGGCTAAAGGAAAGCTGAGAGTCCTAGCGGTCATTAGCAGAGATGAAATATACATTCCGTGTCAAGTGACCTTCTACCCAGTCAGCAGCTCCACCTGATAATGAGTAGCAATGTTTGAGTAGTTTAACATATTATGTATATTGTATGCAGTATTTAGTCTTCTGTGGTTTATTTGCTACACTCGTGCACATGTACTTTTAAGGATACTAGTTGTATGCACTGTTGTGGGACAGCTGGCTGCTGATAATAAATAATAGGTTTAATGCATGTTCATTCTAAATTAGTGACCTAAATTAAACTAAACTAAAGTAGTGCAGTCGACAAGCACTTAATTCAACTCCGTCAGCTGCACGTGTTCTGTTTATTAGCGTTGCCATAATGATCCTGCCTTGCTTCTGCTACAAGAGTCGTTTATTGTCATTAAATATCATATAGTCGCTGCATGCCTTCCTAATTGAAGCAACACAAGATCGCTGCCAGCTTGGTTTTCTGTATCAGTGGTGCGATATTCTTGGCTAAGACGCACCATCCTACTTTAGCAATCAAAATAATCTCTAATTTCTTAGAGCCATTTAAATAAATAAATAAATAAATACTAGCTGATTAAACAGCCTCTTTTTGTATAGCGACAGAAGAGCCTTCATGGCTATCACCACCGCTTGCAGTGGCGATAAAGGATCGCCCACTGCAGGATTCGAACCCACGACCTCGGGGCCGAGGTCGTGAAAAGCAACCGCCTTACCTAGTGCGAGCCATTACGGCTCACTAAATATCTACCACTTCAATTCTTCTGACTTGTTATACATCAGTCTTTCTGGATTTCTATGTCACCGTGTGTCAGTAATAAATAGAAATAACTATCCCTTTGTTAATAATAATAATAATAATAATAATAATGCACTTAATAAAGCGCTCTCAAAAAACTCAATCTCTCGCTAGTCGCTTGAAATTTGCTGCAAAGGGAAATGCAATTGAATGGTGAGTAATATCAAGCTCGATAAACAAACAGAATGAATAACATGGCTAGGGGTAACATGCACAGGGTCAGCATGCAAATGCAGTTAGTGGTAGCATGCACAGTGTCAGCACCCATAAGCACATGCAGAACGAATCACAGGGACCCACTAAATTCTATCCTAAATGGGTGTTTTTAAATTCTTTTTAAATGTGGTCAGGCCTGGGAAAATTCTGACGCAGGTCGGGATTAAGTTCCAGGTTTTGGGAGCATACGAACTAAATGCACGGTCTCCAAAGGATTTGAGGTTTGTACGAGGTATTTGTAGACTTGTTGGATTCTGAAAGGCTGGCGGTACGATGCTTGGCCTGATGGGGGAGTATATCTGAGAGGTAGGCTGGAGCCAAACAAATGACGTGACCTAAAAGTGACCGACAAAACCTTGAAGTCAATCCGTTGCTTGACTGGTAGCCAGATCAGGTCGGCGAAAAGTGGTGTAATGTGGCAACTGCTACGCTCACGACAGACAAGCCTAGCTGCGGAGTTTTGCACCAGCTGCAATCGTCGGATCGCACATGCTGGTAGATCAGTAAGTAGCCAGTTGCAGAAGTCGAGACGGGATGTCACGAATGCATGGACCAACTTGGACGTGGTATCCTTATCTAAACAAGCCCTAATTTTAGCGATGTTATGAAGCTCTTACAAAGTTCTTACGCTGACCCACAAAGCCCGCCACGGCTTAGCTCCTTCGTACCTAGCTGAACAGCTGCATCAGTTTCAGCCTATTCGCGCCCTCAGGTCCTGTGTGGACGATAAATTAGCTGTCCCATTCCTCCGCTTAAAGACAGTTGGCGACAGAAGCTTTAGCTCTGCAGGTCCTACACTTTGGAACTCGCTTCCACAATTCTTACGCAACGACATCTACTCTCCAGCTGCCGACTATGGCACATCTTTTTTAGCGGTTCTGAACTGCTACTTCTATGCTACTCACTACCTCAACTGCTCTCCTAACTCTGCTATGCTTCCCACTTTCTCTTTGTTGCGTGAGACGAAGTCTGTTGGCTACCGAATGTGTACCGAAAGCCGCTTAGGCTGTGAGTGAGCTATAAAAAACTCTCCTGCGTAACACCCACATGGTCTTTATAACTTTTTGGAGTTACTGACGGAGATACATATATATCAGCTGAAAATAGGCAGATTTGACAGTGAAGCTGATATGGTCGTCTAACGAGAGGTCGCTTTGGAATATGACGTCAAGACTTGGAGCTGAATCAGCTGGAGATATGCTGGCAGAGTCGATTTCAAGAGTCTGCCTTTCCAATTTGTGAATCACACTGGGTTTGTCCATAACTAGTAAGTTATTTTTCTCATCGTTTAGTTTTAGAAAATTTGCTGCCATCCATGAGCTGATGTCATCCATACATGCAGCAAGTGTGTTGAGAGTTTTTGAGGTGCTCGAAGGGCGCGAGGGATTAAAGCAAAGGTACATCTGAGTGTCATCCGCATAGAATGAAAGCCGAGATTCTGCTTGGCAATCACATCAGCAAGAGCGAGAGTATAAACCGTGGAAAAACCCTGACCTAGTACGGAGCCCTGAGGTACCTCATATTTCAGAGGTACCTCAGATGATCTTTGTCCATTCACGGCAATACTCGGGAGTCTCCCACTGAGATAGGACCTGATCCACTGCAGAGCAGTGCCAGTGATGCCCAGGCAAGCTAATAGGCGCTCTAGAAGAACTTTGTGATCGATGGTATCAAAAGCTGCCGAAAGATTGAGCAAAACAAGCAGAGACACTCTGCCCATGTCTGCATTCCTAAGTTAGTCGTTGTATACCTTAAGCAATGCTGACTCGGTGGAGTGATTATCTCTAAAGCCGGACTGGAACCTTTTAGCAAGGTGTGAGGTTTCGATATATGAATTCAGCTGGTCCGCCACAACCCGTTCCAGTGTATTTGATAGAAATTGTAGAAGGAAGACTGGGCGGTAGTTGCTTAAGTTCCCTTGGTCTAGTTTTGCTTTCTTGAGAAGTGGCCGACTACAGCTAATTGAAAGGTGCTGGGACATCACTAGAGGCTAATGACATATTAATGATGTTAGTTATGCATGGCAGCAGCAGATCAATGCAACGTAGGAGCAGGATAGTGGGAATAGGGTCCAGAGGACTTGTTGTCTTCTTTGATTGAGATACGAACTTCAGGACTAGATCACTGGTGACCTTCTTAAACGTAGACATTGAGGTGCAGCCAGGGGTTCGTTACGTCATAATGAACTTTGCTACTTCCATGTGCATTACTACATGCAAAACCGGTTCTGTTCCGGATTCCTGTTGCGACATCAGTTTCTCTCTTGTTTTCTTACCTTTTTTCTCTGCCTGTAGCAACACCGGAAGCAAATCAATCATCCATTTTTTTCAAATGCAGCAAGAGGTGGTTGATACGATCGATGCAGAAGGCAAGCTATAAAGCTTTCATGACTCTAGCTGCAAACAGTTGTATGTTGAAGAAAACTTGAGCACTACAAGTCTCTGATGTGTTATAATACGAGTGTAGACATATTACAGGACATATTGGATTGGTGTGGATCAAATGTTCGATAGCATACTATTGCAGGTCCACTAGTAGCAAAGAGAGATGTGGGTGAGTGAGACTGGATTGCTTTTACAAAAAAGGCTTGTCTCGTAGCCAAATTGAGAAGAAACCTTCATGTCTGATCACGCTGTGGTTGTGGTCGATGTTTTGCTGTTCATCTGAGGCATTTGCGCCGGACACAGTTCTCCGGAGTTATCCTTATGCACACTCCATCAGTCGAAAAGATTATGTCACTGGTGCATTGCCCAAACCAAAAGGCATGACCACTAGCTGCCCCAGCCATCACTCGTCCATACGAGGATCCCACCTTTGGTTCATCTTCCTCAGCCGTTCTCACTTGATACTCAGGCCTGAGATCATCCAGCCTCGAGAGTCATTCAGGCCTTGGCAATATCGTCCACGGTCAATCCGTCAATCCGTGGCAACAAAGACGAATTGTTCTGCTGTTATTAACGGTGCTCAAGTCCGGCAGAACTCATCCCTTTGCAGCAAATGTGAAGCCACTAGAAAAAGATTGAGTTCTCTCAGGGCGCTTTATCAAGAGCATTATTATTTTTATTATAGTACCATTTTTCTTCTTATCTTGCGAAAGTACTTGTGTGTGTGTGTCCGTGCGCGTGCGTATGTATGCGATAGAGAGAGAGGGTTTTACCGGCGTTGAGGAATGCCCCTCAAACAGGAAACAGCTTCGTCGGGTAATATACGGTACATTCGCGGCAGGACGCTGTGCTGTGCCAATTGCCTAACTGTTGGCCGAAGGTAAGGCGTTCGTGCAAATTACAACCGCAGCAGGCACACACAACATTGCCTAGCGACATTGCGCACGGGCAAATAAAGTTCCTAAAATCCCCTGCTTGTGCTTGGCTTCGCCGAGAACTCGTGACTCCTAGATTACGTTAAGTAGGACAGCGCCAGAAACGCTGTAGGCGAGATGGACTGCTCAGTGCGAGTTAAGCCCTCCGAATCGTAATTCGGCAGTTGGCTATGCAGCTTTGCAAGCGTTGGGGTCGAGCACGTGATATTACAGTATAGCGAAAATATGACAGAGGAATATGTTCGCGACTTCTTTGAGAAAGCTTTCGAAGCACAGCCGCAAATCTAGAACATCTATTCATTTGTGAACCAGTCTGAATGGTCATTTTTGAAGAACTGATTCGTTTGCTCATATAATTAAATATGAACCACGAGAAGAAAATTTTCAAGTTTTTGGAAAATTTGAAATTGGTAAATTTCAAGTTATTCACTGACCTGGTCAAAATAGTTAAGTTTGTCGGGAATTGTGGCCACTTTCTGTACGTCGGAGGCAGGAGCCGAGTAAGCTGAACCAAAGAATCGTAGGACGGGACAGAGCCTCGCCGGATTCCATCTGCCATCTGCCCAAAATCTGCGTGCGAACCCGGCGCTGCTACTGTATACTGGCTGCTTACATAATCTTGGGACATGAACGGCAGCGTAACGCCACATAGGAAGGATTGTGGGACGGACTGCGAAGGATTCTTAGATGAGCGACTTCTGGCGAAAGACAGCTTGGCCTCTGGGGGTGGGGCAGGTGTGCGGGCGCAGTGCCATTGGCTGAGCGACTTTGAAGGCCGAGTAAGGGTTTAGGTTTGTAGCTTGGTGGCAGCTTAGGCCTGCGAACAGGTAGGAAGTTCGGAGCTAGCAACGGTGAGAGGCGGACGACGTCGCTCGGTTACCGATCGGCCTGAACCGGCAACTAAGTGGAGTGCATAAACGCATGCTAAGGCCTTTTCGACGACTTGATGCAAGGGCGTTGACAGATTTATAGTTTATAGATTTGCTTTGTGTTAAACCACCGACCTCCAGGACCTTGCAACTATAACCTCGCCTTGGACTTGGCTTGACCTTATCTTGGCTTGACCTTGGCTTGATCTTATCGCTGGGGACTGTGGCTGTTTGTGTATTTGTATGCTCTCAGCCGAAAGCCTTGAAACATCTAGGCAGACTTATAATTCACCTCGAGCACGACAGTTGCTTTGGCGCGAGCCTCCATGTGTCGATTGTCATCCAACCTCAGATCCACGAGTTGTTACTGTGCTCAAACTTCGGTTCTGATCTTGGTTCAAGCCCTAGTGCTATAGCTTCGGAACGGAACAGAGCGAGTTCGTGGTGCAGGTCTATTGAGAACAGTCATCTTTCTATGGAAAAGTTACTGCAGTGGTCATTGGTGTTAAGGTGTACGGCCATTGGTATTGGCTTTCCGCTTGGTCCGGCATTGTTCACTTACAGTGTTTGGGAAACTGCAGAACGAGTGGTATTCAATCGCAGCATTCACCGTAGAACGGCTATACTAATGGTGGACTAACTATTGCAGATCCGGTGCTCCTAGAGCCTGAAATGGGCTAGCGAATGCAATCACGACTGCTAAAATTAAAAAGAAATATACAGACAAACCTCTTCGTCCAAAATTTCGTTCACAATTAGCTCCGGCCTTTAAAATTGTCCTCTATGTGCTTAGGTGAGTTCGAATGTCTGAAGTATTTTAAATATTCAGCTGAAATATTTTGTTTTAAATATATTCAAAATGCCTTGAAAGTGATGACCATTTTAGAGCGACATACAATGTTTAATAATGTTACTAAAAGAGTAGGTTTACAAATTCCGTTAGAGGTCTGTCAAAAGCCCAAATCCGCTCTACGACGCGAAATATCCGAGCTAAAATTAAAATTAGCAAAATAAAATAAATGAATAAAATAATAAACAAAATAAAAATCAATAACAAAAATAAAAAGGGGACGAATTGCATCGGCTCCCGATAAGAAATAGCACTCTAAAAATCATGTTCTATTATGTTGTCCATATTACCACTATTCATTTAGTCTTGATTCCAATACAGCACATGTCAAGTATTTAGAAAGGGATCAAATTCCATGAGGGTGCTTTAAAACTGTATTACTATTAATGTAGTCGATGGCCACTCCCAATTTACTCATCCCTTGTCTCCCGTTCACCGATCTTACATTGAATGACAGCTACACTAACAATAATAATAACGATTTCAGTAAGAACTACAGGGGTTGTACGATTCTTTGCCCCATGAGGGATTAGTTCTGCTAGGTAGGCTCGAGCCAGAGAATGAAGGAACCTGAAGGTAAATGACAGAACCTTGAGCACCGAGGAAGTTACGATTCGTGGCTGCCTATTTTGGCGGCAGAGATGCGGGCCTTCGAACCAAAAACTTGCCGAGCGAAGCCGCTGAGGGTCTAGTTTCGGGGTGACAGTGAGTGCAGTTCGCGCTTTTGTCGATGAGTGACTCGGCCAAAGTGACCATTGCTGCTAGCTGCCTGCGTCGCATTTACGAAAGACGAGGAAGGGAATTTTATTACAGTACGCGTAGCTCAATTTCAATGTCCTCATGATTGTCGCCGCCGATCTGATTTGGGCGCCCGAGTTTCGTTGGGGCCTGGCCTGCCTAGCCTAGTATTGTTGTCGTGGCTAGTGGACCCTGGACTCAACCGGCAGACTTCATGGTGCTTAGTTTCAAGGTCCAAGAAAAGATTAAGAAATGCCTGGTCGCGGACTATAGCTGTGCAGCGCTGTGCACCGGCTGTTGCCTTAAAGCCTTCCGTAGTCACGTCGCGACCGTAGCGCCCTGTACTAGTACTAAGTTCAAGGACGCTTGTCAGGACTTGGAGATCGCATCGACCTCGCCAATCGACAAGGTAGAGAGGGGGATTGGGTGTTAACTGTTATCTGTGTTCCATCCGTTGGGTTGCAGGATGAAACTGCAATCCGGAAGATGTGCGTGAATTGTCTCCATTTCAGGGCGTTTATAACGTAAAAGAACTATCTACAAAAACATTGTTAACTGGTCGCCCATTCATGAAGCGTCGTACAATCGCTGTTCTGGCTTATGTCGTTTAGCAATGCCTCGAAGCAGCCGAAAGTCCTTTGGAGATCGTGCCTTCAGTTTGTATGCTCCCAAAGCCTATAGTAATAATAATAATGTTAATACATTTCTGTTTTTCCCTCAGGGAACTCAGTTTCTTTCTATTTGCTTTACATTTGCTGTTAAGGAAACACGATCAAATGGTGAGTAGTATCATGCTTGATAAACAACATGAATAACAAGGTTAGGGGTGACATGCACAGGGTCAGCATGCAAGTGTGGTTAGTGGCTGCATGCACAGTGTCAGCACGCATAAGCACATCAAGGACGAATGACAAGGACCCACTA
>WPIO01000169.1:0-147500 GCA_009760855.2 Cristatella mucedo
GCCTGCTTCTTCTGAGTTTCTTCTTTTTGCAGCATCCCCTTTCCCTTCGCCTTTCGAGTCTTTCTGGTTTGAGTATTGCACCCCCCCGCTCGTATTGAGTTCCCCACTTTCTTCCCCTTCCCCCCCCTTTCTTTTCCCCCATTGTCTGGACCCTTTGCCTCTGCCTATGCCCCCCCCGCAACTCCCCCTCTTCCCCTTGCTCAGACTTCTTCTTTTTTTTTCGATTTTTGGTGCGGAACCCCCCATTACTACGGGGACAGATCGTCCCTCATTCGGCCCCATCGAGCGCACGCCCCCCCTGGTGCGAATCTGAGTCTTGCGATATTGATGTTATTGTTTTCCCTCCCCCCCTCCCCCCCCTCCCTTTTTTTTCCCCCCTTTTTTCCCTCTTTTTTTTTCTCTTTAAGATGACAGAACCGACCCGAGATTGCCAGAGACTCTGTGAGAATCCTTACGAGCTAGAGGCCGACTCAGTCGATCACACCTCTCCGTGCGAGTCCTGAGTACGGAAGATATGGTAGTCGAGAGTGAGTGTTTTGGTTTTTATTCGGGAAGATAGCTGAGGAGAGACACTTCAGAACCGGAATGATAACAGCGAATGTGACCCAGAGTCCCCCCCCCCCCCGTTGAGCTGTTCTCTGAGACCCAGATGGCTAGCCTTCGTTCCCCCCCGATCGAGTACCTTGAGCCATAGATTTTTATCGTTGTGTCCCCCTTTTCGCATGTACTCCCCCCCCGAGCCCTTTTGATGCGCATTTCGAGACATACGGTTCTTTTTTGCACGATCATGTGTATGCTTCACTTTGTTCTTCCCCCGCAATTTCTTGAACCCTCCGGCCACCCCTCCGTCACGGATCCCGCTTGTGTAGCACCCTCCCCCCTCCCCGACGACCTTTCTTGAAGACGCCCCGACGAGCCTCCCCTAGACTCGCTCCCCTCTCTCCAAGTATACGCCCTTTCCCCTTTTTAGACGTCCCCGCGTGTTTAGATCGCCTCTTGACGAGCCTTTCACCCTTCGACCCTGGAGCGAGCACCGCCCTTTTTTTAGCCTCACGCACTTCCGTCCCTTTGGCTCCCGATTTTGATGATGAGAGATTGAGATGCATCGTGTACCCGAGTCTTCAGAGGGCTTTTACCCGGCGATTGATGGACCCCTGAGGACTTTTCCGCTTTGCCCAGATCCCCCCTGGTATTGTTTTCCCACCGACGAGATCACTCCGATTTTGGCTCGGAGCCTACGTTTATGGACAAGTCAGAGTGAAGACGAATCGAGACCTATTGAGCGACTTCGAGCCCCGCACGGACCGTTTTATGATCCTGCGGCATCCGTGAGCCCCTACTCTGAGGATGGCAGCAACTGAACGAATCTACCCGACTCATTGTTATGGCGAGAGAGTCCTACGTTTCTCTACGAAGAGGTGTTTCTGCTCCCCCCTTATTTGAGAGGTAGAACATTTGTTACGACCCACATAGACCTTCTTTCCCGATACCGGTTTATCCCCTGGTAGTTGAGTTTGCCTATTGGTTAAGCTATCGTTTTTTTTTTTCACAGAGGATTTGAGTCTCTACGAGAGCGGCCTTCACACATCACCCATCTGTTTTATTATTTACTTTTGTCTTTCCAGCCCCCCCTTTTTTTTTTTTTTTTCCCCTTTTTTCTTTTTCCCCCCTCTTCCCCCCCCCCCCTTTTTTTTTCCCCCCTCTCCCCTCGGCACGTGTGATCTTGATTCTTGTACCGTTCGCTATTTGCGATTCAGAGTCCCCACTTTTCCTGTTGCCCGCTCTCCTGTCATTCACCTTGAATGTTATTTCCCTATCTCGATTCCGTTATCTTGCCTTGCTGCTTTTGATAGAGTTCGCTCCACTGTCCTGATCACCAGCCTCGCGTCCCCCGCCCCCCCTATCGCTCCGCCTTGCCCCCCTTCTTTTCTGATGAATCGTCTGAAGCTGATCGACTCGAGATTCGATTTACCCCCTGGCGAGAAGCACCCCTGTTAGATAGCTACCACCCGCACGAGTGTCACGGACTTTGATTGAGAGAGATAGTCTCGTACCCGAGATGACTCCTCGATTGCCCCACGCCCTTCCCTCGGCACAGCCTTTCTCCTTTGCCACTGTTTCGAGCATTCCTCGCTAGTTTTGTCCTGTACCCTCGTCGTCGCAGTTGACGATTTCCTCTCCCCTTGTGCCTCGATTTTACTCCCTCTGCATCTACTCACCCGTAGCCTTTGTCTGCCTCTCGACTCGATGTTTCCGATGTCTGACTTTTCCCCCCCCCCTTTTCGTTGGGAGTCTTGACGGATGATGACTTTCTTTTGACAACCCCCGTGCAGTTTTCCCCGAGACTCCTCACACTTGCGACCCTGCTTTCTTGACCCCACTGACTTTCGTTACGCACCGACTACGAGATCCCACACGCTATTGACATTTCCTCGCTCGTCGACCGTGCATCTCTCTCCCCCCCCCCCCTGTATTCGATTTTGACCCCCTTGCCCCCCACCCGACCGATTAGACCGACGAAGTTTGATCGCACGCAATCGCCCCCTGCCTCATTTTCGTGTTTTTTTTTTCTCTCCGTTTTTGCCATTCCCCCCCCCCACCGCATTTCTACTTCTTCCTTCTTTCTTCTTCTCCAGACCCTTCCTGCCCGTATCCGCCCCTCCTTTCTCCTGACCCTCGATTCCCTTTCTCCGTTTCGTTTCGATTCCCGATCCCCGACTCTTTCGTTTATCCTTTTCCGCTGCCTTGATCTTCTTCACTGTCTATCTCATTCCGCTACTTACTTTTTTTTTCTTTTCCTCTTCCTCTCTTCTTTCCCCTTTTCCTCATTTCCCT
The DNA here is from genome assembly GCA_009760855.2 of Cristatella mucedo. NCBI lineage: Eukaryota > Metazoa > Bryozoa > Phylactolaemata > Cristatellidae > Cristatella > Cristatella mucedo. Next base: position 2,836 of record WPIO01000169.1, read on the forward strand.
TCTATTTCCGTCTCTTCTTTCGGATGAGAGAAGATCGGCATTGACCTTCCCTTTCGGGTTATTCTGCCCCCGTTCTCCTTCCCTCCTGCTGATTCGGCCCCCCGTTGAGTAACTTTCTGAGACTCTTCGCCCTCCGATTGCGCCGTTGCGTTACTATCGCGATTGACGATCTTTGCGTCCTTGTCCGTAGTATTTCCCCGCCTATGTAGTCTGACTTTTTACTTGGCGCGATTACGTACGTTCTTTTACCGACCTCTTGACGTTCAATCGCCAGACTGTTGTATGCGGAGTATGTCGGTTCGCACTATGTTCCTGCATGTATCAGTGCAGATTCCCCCCCGATCCGCCCCCTCTAGATCCCTCGATCGATGTAGTGATTGGTTACCGCCCATCCTCCGATCTCCCGTTGATCGCACCCCTCACTTTGATCGTCTCGCCCGTTTGACCCCTTTCTTTCTGTCCCCCCCTCCCCCCCGCACCGATCCTTTCCGATCCATGCTACCCTTGCTAACCCCCCTCACTCTGCTTCGGTACCCCTGTACTAGCATCCCTTTGATTTCCTTGTCCTTACCCCTGTACTTTTCTGTCAGCCTTTACTCCCTTCCCCGACGCACCCTGAGACTAGCTCTTCCCGAACCTGGACTGACCATCGCATTATTCCTGGATACTTCCCCCCCACAATCGCTCTCTCATCCTCCCCCACGTAGACGGCTTCTCCGCAGAGCTACCCCGACCCCCCCATTCTTTTTTTTGACGAATTCAGCGCCAGCCGGCTTCATGGATTCGTCCCCTAGTCCCCTTCCCTCTCTTTTTACCAGTCATTCCTGCCATGCCCTTTTCCCCCCTCGCAGAGTTTACTCGATGATCCGGCGCTTCGTTTGCCGATCTTGCAGACCTGAGTTCACGAGTAGCTTCCCCCCCCCGCGATTCGCCTTCCCCGACTCCCCGCCCTAACTTCCTCTCCTTTCCGTGAGTACCCCTCTTTCAGACCCCCTACCGATGACCCCCCCCCACCCCACCGAACAGACTTTTCCGCCCCAGGCGGACCCCGATGTTTGACGGAGTTCTCTGTTTGCCCTTTTTCCCCGCACCCGCGCCCCCGATCTCTGACCGGTTTTCCCCCGCATCCGACGCTCCCCTTTCTTTCGATTCTCCCGATGCCCGAATATTCTTGCCTTCCCTCGAGAGTTCCATTTGCACTTGAACCACCCTTTCCGCCCACACGAAGTGACCCCCTCCGTCGCCGCCCTTGCGATCGATTTTTTAGGGTACCTTCGACGTGACTCCGTATCTTACGATCACCGACAGACCGCCACATCCTGTCCCTCCTGTCCCCGCCCGTCCGAGCTGAACGCAAGGACGATGCTTCTGGCCTTGACGCTCGCCCCCGAGATCCCCCTCCTTTGATTTTTTTCTCCCTTCTTCGTCATTAGGTTTTCCTTTTCTTGAGGAGGCTTTATATTTTTCGAGCTTTGATGTTTTTGCGTATTGTATTTTTTTTTTGATGTTTTCATGATGGATTCCGACTTGTTGCCTTTGCGTTCTGTTTTTCCGGAGACAGAGATCGTAGGAGACTTTTTGTATTTTGCTGTATATTATCGACTCGACCCGACGCACCTTCTATTGACCCTCTCTGTCCTACCCCCCCCTATATTTTGAGGTATGAGTTTACGCCTTTTCGAAGTCCCCCTCCGGCCATGATTCGACCTTCCACCCTATTCCCCTTCTTAGACTTTCCCTATGCGAGGATCCCCCCTCGTGAGAGAAGAGAGAAGACGATATCGCAGAGGATTTGGATTGCGAGAGAGTGCAGATTGCGCCCCCGGCGAGAGGCGAGGTTGGACCCGAGTGAGCAGTCACTTTCTTGCCCCCCCGAATACCTGAGATTTATTTACGCGACGCAGACTTACCATACGAGAGTAATAGCGATTGAGACGCCGTTAGACTCGAGATGCTAGAGACCCGAGTTGTGCATGTATTCCACAGACGTTTTTTCCCCCCCCTCACGGGCGGATGAGCCGCTATTCGGGATGTTCTGACCCCTTAAGATGACGAGACTCTTCCCGATGACATGGGAGGAGGAGATAGAGGGAGACGAGAGTAGGTTCACCTGCCCTCAGAATCTACATCTAGCCCTACTTATCCTATCCCCCTTTTCCCTCCCCACTGAGCGGTTATGACGGCAGACCCTGAGACCCGTGGACCATTGATGAGACCGGGTATTCCCCCCCCCCCGCGCGAGAGCGCGCAGTGATTGGCTGGATGAGAGGAGTTGATTGGACCCTGAGGATTCCGGGCCTCCAGTCACTTGATCCTCTACCCCCTGATGCCCCCCCGCTTCGATAGGTACCGATTTCTCCTTGACTACCCCGACCTTCAGATGATTACCCCCTGGCCCCCTCCTTTTTTCCCCTCTCGAGCGCCCCTTTTAGATTCGTGCCATCCGACCGTGATCCGATCCCCCCTTCCCTCCGCTCCAAGACCTTCCCCCCCCGACGTCTCCTGAAATGATCCCCCAACGATCGACCCCTATTTGAAGGCAGGTAATGGAGACCCGCGTGTCGCATTCCTGACCCGATTTTATCTTTGCCACCCTGATCCTGCCATTTTGACTTTTCCTTCTTTTGACTCTTATGTACGACTGCCCCCCTGATGCTACACGATCTTTTGACCCTCCCCTTCCTCCCCCCTGTTTCGCCGCCCCCCCTCGACGCGATTTGACTCAATCCTTCTCCACCGACTTCAAACCCCTCGCACTCCTCTTGATCCCCCCTTATTGACTCCCTCACCGACGATTTCCCTCTACGCCCCTCTTTGTTTGACAGACCTCTGTCCTTTGTTATTGCTGCCTTTCCACGATCAGAACTGACCCCCCCCTTTGATGTAGGATGCACTCATTTGCTTTTCACCGATTCCGCCTTCCAGAGCTTATCTTGCCCCCCACCTTTGCCCGAGCAAACACCAGACCTTGATATCACGGATGTTTCAGGAATTTTTTCCAAGACTGTCCCATTCAGCCGGGGTGCTCCCCTTCTGTTTCCCCGTTCCATTTGTAGATAGTCGAGATCCGTTCCCCATATCCTGACTGTGTATCCCCAGCCGGATTCTTTCCTTTTTTTTTCGAACCGTCCTTCCCCCTTGACTTCCCCGTCCTCTTCTTTTTCCCCGCCCCCCCCCGTTTTTTTTGTTTCCACATCTGAAACGACCCCTTCCCACTTTTGTTTGTCGATTTTTCTTCTCCAGTTACCTTCCCTCATCTCCCTCCACGCATTCCATACCTCCTTCCAACTTTTGTCTATTCCCTCGTTACTTTCCGCACCTCTCCCCGGTTTTTTTCTCCCGTCCCCTTCGCGCGTCTTGTCTTTTTTTTTTCATGCACCTCCCCCTTTACGCCCGAGCGCCCGACTCCCCCTGCATTCCTTTTTTCCTTTTCCCCCCCCGTCACCCGCTCTCCACCTCTCCACCGCCATTTCCTTTTTTTTCTTTCTTTTCCATATTTCCCCCCGTCCTTTTTCTTCTCTTTTTGTACCCCCTTGTCTCCTAGATTACCCTCCTCCGCTCCCTTCCCCTTTTTCTCCCTCGCCTTCTCGCTTGACTTTCTTTCCCCCCGGCTCCCTCCCCCTCGTACGTTGTTGTACAGTCCATTTTTTTTTTCCTTGACCCCCCCCCCCCCCCTGACCCCTGCCTTTGGTGTATCCTCTCTCCCTTTTTCCTCCTCTCTCTCCCTTCCCTCTATGCCGTTTTCTCTTTTCGTATCTTTCGTTCCCCCCTCTTGCCCACCGCTTTATTTTCGCCCCCCCCCCTTCTCCCCTTCCCCCCTCCTTTCTTTGTATTCTGCCACCCGACCGTTCCTGTTTCTTTCCCTTCCTTTCCTCCCCCCTTTCTTCTCCCCCCGCCTCGCTAATACCCCCCCCTCCCGCCCACCTCCCTCCTGTCCTTCTTCTTTTTTTTTTCCTTTCCTTCCTTGTCTTGTACGATGTCCCCTTCGCATGAGGAGGATAGAGCGAGAGAGAAGGGATGCGGGGAGATGTGAGATATCCTCCCTGCCTTTATTGCGATTCCTCCCGAGCGAGTCGTACCGAATGTCTCCTGTCAGTCTTCTCTCGTTACCCTCCTTCTTGACCCCCTTTTCACGTTTTTTTCTCCTCTTGTGACACTTTTTCCCCCCCGCCTCCGCACAAACCCTAGGGTATGGGGCCGAAGAGGTCTGGGTTTTGAGAGACGTGCTTCCGCCCTTGACATACCCGCCCTGCCCAAGTGGTCGCTCTAATGTGTTCTCCGCTGTCCTTGATTTCCAATTAGAGAGAGACCTATTTTTTATCGTTTGTAGCGCCTTTTACTCCCTCTTTTTTCTCATGTCCTTGTGTTCGAAGATAAAACTGCTCCCATTTTGAAGCAAACGCAGCGAAGTGCTCTCCGGTATTCGCTGTTTTACGTAGACTATCGGAGAAATGAAAAATCCTTGCAACGGTATGCTGCTTCTCTACCTCGTCTCTCTACTCTGCTCACGATCTGACACTGCGACATATCTACTCTTCGTCTCTGAACTCTGATTCCCCCACCCTCGAATGTGACAATTCTCGTACTTGTACCAGAGCTATGGACATTGCGCATCTCTCGTCTAGACCTCGAATCCTCTTCAGTGAACTTGAGGAGACAGCTTTCTACTCTGTCTTGTCCGTCTTGAGTATCGGCTATAGACCTTGCCATCTAGACCCTGAGAGCAACTTGCGTGACTGCAGACTCGACTCTCGTCCTCTCTACCGAGGTTAGGTACCCGGAAGCGGTCTGACTCTCTCTGGGAAGACTCGGTAGGCTACTAGTATCTCTGCTTTAGTCTATCTGACTAAGCGTTAGAGGGCTGATGAGAGTCGTGGCTCTGCGTACCTGATATCTGACTCTCTGATCTCAAATTCGAGGCATTCTCAGCTAGTCTCCTCTCGCTAGCCTCCCTACCATTCTCTGCATATCGATGATGACCAAAGCTATCTATATACCTCCTTCCCTCTACTCCCTTCCTCCTTGCCATCTTCTCCCCTCCCCCTCCCTTCCCTCTTCTTTACCTTCCCTTTGTTCCTTCACTCCTCTCCGCCATCTTGTTATCCTCTTCGTTTCTGCGTTCCTCTTCATGCGATTTTTTCTTTGCTCAGACGTGACCGTATCTCCCCCCCCCCTTTGTACCCTCCCCCCTTCGCCCCTCCATGGAGAGGAGAGAGGAGCCGAGAGGCGAGATTTAGAGTTACTCCTTTGATGGGTTAACTGCAAGTCCCGATCCGTTTGAGGCCCGATTTCCCGTTTTTACGCTAGTATTTTTTATTTTTTGATCCCCCCCCTTTTTTCTTTGCCGATCCCTTTTGCCCCTTACCTTCCTTGCTTCCCACGAGTAGTTGAATTTTTTTGTCCTCCCCCTTCGAGATGTACCCCCTCTCTCCTTTCTTCTTTCTCCCCCCGTCCCCTTTCCCCTGTTTTTTGGAATCCTTTTATTAGAGGATCCTCCCCCTTTTTCCCGAGAGACTTTTTGCCATGCCCCCCCTTCCCCCGACCGGATGACCCCCTCTTGCATTTCGTTTATCTTCACCGATCCTTTCCCTTTTTTCCGTTTTTCACGCTATTCCCCCCCGGATGTATCTTTTCTTCTTGGCGACTGCCCTGACTTCCTTCCCCCTATCCGTCCCTTCCGTTAGAGCCCAGTTTTTTTTATCTTTCTTCTGCTTCTATTTGGGTTTAGGGGACGTGCCTCCGGCCGGGAGTTATCTTGGTAGAGAGACGAGTTTGGCAAGACTGCCGTTTTCCTGTTTTTTCGTGACGCTCGAGGGCGCCTTCCCCGGAGGTGATGCTTTTATTCTCGATCCGTCTTGATGTAGCGGAGCCCCCCCCCCCGCGTCTAGAAGGAGCGAGAGGGTGTCCGACCCACTTGAGATGCACCCGTTTCTAGGAGAGAGAAGCTTTTTTTTCGTACTCCTTTTTCGCTTCTTCGAGACCCCTCTTTTGTGAGCCCTTGAGAGACCGGAGAGATCGTTTTTTTTGCATTCCCTCTTCTTTTCCGTTTGTTTTAGCACCCCTCACGTTTCCTCGTTTACCTCCCTATTTTTTTTTCCGACTTTTCTCTCCTGTATTCGTTAGTTTTTGCTAGGATTTTTGCACCTCCACAGATTTGGATTTTCGCCGCCCATCCCCGCCCCCCCTGTTTCCGTTTGTTTTCCTTTCAGACGACGATTCTTTGTTTATCTCTGCCCGACGAGACTCTGGCTTTTAGCGACGACTCTTTTTTTGAGCCTTGTTGCCATCCCGCGAGCTCCCCCCGAGAGAGTTCTCTTGCCCCCCCGGTTTTCCCCGCTGTTTTGGCAGATTTTCCCTGTTGCTGTCATTTCCTTGTTTTTTGCCGCCGGCCCCCTTATGCCATTGTGGGGGAGTAGAGAGAGAGTAGATTTTTCGAGAGAGGTTTACTCTTTCTTTTGGCGGCGGTTTTTTTTTGTTCCCCGCATTTCTTTCCCTAACCCCCCCTGCTATCTTCTTTCTGTCCTTTTTCCCCTGTACCTCCCCTTCCGAGACTTGCCCCTTTCCCCCCCGATCCTTTTTTTCCTCCGACCCTTTTTTTCTGATTTTCGTACGTTTTCCCCCACCCCTTTCCCCCTTGACCCTTTTTGGTCTCCTCCCTGTTACCCCCTTTCTTTTTTCCCGTCGTCTGATTTCGGATTTTCTCCCCCCCGGACGAGGGGATCCCTTCCGCCTAGATGCGTTAGAGTTGTTTTTCGGGAGAGTCTGTTCCGTTTTCCTCGCGGGAGAGTTTTTGATATGCAAGGATGAGGGAGAGTGGAAGGGAGAGAGATCTTTTCGGATTGTTCCTTTTTTGGTCGGGAGTCGTGGAGAGAGAGGATCGGAGAGGGGTTACTGACGTGCGAGGTATTTCCCCCGGAGCATTTGCACCTCGAGGGAGATTGTTCCCGCACATGTCTCGATTGGTTCTCGTTTAGAGATGGCCCCCCTTTCTGGTCTTGATCTTGGTTGCTTCTTGTCCTCCTCTTCGTAGATTCCGTGATTTTTTGATCTCTTCGTATGATTTTTTTTCCGGGTGGTTCTTTTTCTTTCTTTCTCCTGTCGAATTCTCTGGGTTTTCTCGCTTTTTCTAGTCTCTTCTACGAGTGCAATCGTATTCGGCTATGTTAGCGATTGTAGGTCAGAGTTTTGTCGAGGGTTTCTTCTCGTGACTGTTCTTTTCATTGCAGGTAGAGATTTGTTTTTTTTATCTTGCACCCGATTTTGCTCTTCGCCTCAGTTCGATTTTCCTTGCATGGATCTGCTTCTTCTTTCATCTCGAGTTAGAGATGAGTCCCATGCATGTATGAGACAGCCCCCCTTCTTTTCGGCTCGCTAGAGAGAGATGTACCGCATGTGTCTCCTTCTCAGTATCGTGCTAGACATCGTCACGAGCGTATCTCGACTGATAGCCGACCCCCCCGCCCTTCTCTCTGGTAGACCCCGATCGTATCGAGAGAGATTTTTCTCTCTCGACGAGACCGTAACGAGATCGAGGATCGAGAGAGTAGACGGTAGAGAGAGACAGGAGGGATTTCGACGGCGTCTTTTTTTTGAGATCCGGTTAGAGACTTTTTCCCCCTTGGAGAGATCGGTCAGACCGTCCAGAGATGAGATTCTGTGTAGGAGGAGAGAGAGAGAGAGAGAGATGCATATCAAGGCTTTTCTTTTCGATAAGCTAAGAAAGCGAATACCTCGTTTGCTCATGGTACAGTTTTATCTTCATCACTGGCTTCAACTCTTAGCATTCCATGCAGTACAAGCTATAAACTCGGTTTTCATTAGATGAAGGACCGTTAGACTTACGGCTCTGGGCAGGGGGTTGCCTTTTGCCATTCTCAATAGGCCTCGGTGTGTTTCATGTTGGCATTAAACGATGCAGAGGAAACCTGTGCCGACGTCTGCATCTCTCCTATCAAAAACCGCGACTTTCTTCTGCGTCCAGCACAGCAATTTCGTTCAAATTTCCTGAGCCAGCCAGCATCTCCTCCTCCTTCCTTATAAGCTTTCAGGTTTGCTGAGCTTAATTGGCTTCAGCGGGACTCGCCATAAACCGCACCATTCCCTCCTGTGTATAACTAAGACGCACCTGCTGCACTGGTTCTCGTTTTGGGCCAACCAGTGTGTCTGCGATAAATTCGAAAGTGTAAGCATAAATGCGCCAAACGCCGGATTGTAAATGGTGTTATAGTAAGCTTCAAAGGCTTTCATAGAGAACGACTGAAGATTCGGCGATAATTTTTTCTGCCTGCTAAGGGCTACTTGTTCATTTCCATCATTTCGTAACAAATGATTAACCGGCTGGGCTACAAATGATATTTTTCCAAAAGCGACAACAAGCAAAGAACTTGTTATGCCAAAATGCTCTCCTTCCAAAGAGTCCTCTTTATTATTAGTATTATAAAAATTTTAATTAAATATTTATAAGTTCTTCCAAAGAGTCCTCTTTATTATTAGTATTATAAAATTTTCAATTAAATATTTATAAATTCTTCCAAAGAGTCCTCTTTATTATCTTTCTAACAAGATGCTCGCATTCAATTTACCAGCCAGCGGTTACCCAGGGAACCGCTGGCTGGTAAATGGCTGCTGCTATGCAACTGTCTCGAGCCGCCCCCTCTAAGTGTCCTGTTGGCGAAGTGGTCACAAAGTGGTGGTGCACACGATCTTCTTTATCTGCCGTCCGACGAAGTAGTAACCAGCTTTGACCTCGGCCTCTGGCAGCGGCGGAAGGACACGCTGGAGGGACTAGGAAGCTGCTGACTCGTTGCCTAAAGCCTTGGCAAATCACTTCACCGGGCATAACTTTGATTTGCAGTGGTGGCTCCTGCACCTTCCGAGGGTCAGCAAGCGGCTCACACTCGGCGTTGTTTTCTATAAAGGAAACTCGGTCCGCTGTTGCCAGTCCCTTTTTGCGACAGTGCGCCTCGGCGTTCCGGTTGTATCGTAGGCAAGCTAAACAAGTAGACATCGTGAAACCGATTAGTAGGCCCGTGACGCCATTTTGCGGTCAGTCTAAAATGACCTACCGGCGGCCACGTTTGCCATATTTCAAGGCAACGTCAGCGACATCTTGAACCCGGGGTCAAGGTCCTCTTCGAGGTGCGCTGGGTGAGCGAATGGGGAGAGACGGCTGCTCGATCTCGATATGATGTGGCACGTGACCTCCTGAGGCTCCTGCTCCTGATCTGCTGCTGCAGCAGCAACGTGATTAAAGGCAAACTCTTGTCAACTCGACGTTTTCAAGGGTCCGACATGCAGCAGTAGCTGTTGCTTGAATGGCCATACGGTTCCTACTAAGGTCTTGTGATAGAAAACGGCTCTCGGTTAACTTCACGGCTCTCCGTTGACTTCTGTGCCAGGATGGAAGGAACTGTCAAAGTTCTTTAAATTAAGAGATTCTTTTTTCACGCACTGTATATTATTGAGAAGAGATTAAAATCTAGCGAGCAGCAATTGTTCACATCACCTTCAGGAAATCTCGTGCAATGCTCTTGCATGTCGAAGCATTCGGTTTAGGCAATCTGAAATCTTAATAGCTTCTTTCAGGGAACAAACTTTGTTGCTCTCGTCTTGATACAATCACACACAAACACACACAAAGACACATGCAGTCGCACACACTTACACATGTACACACACACACACACACACACACAGACACAGACACAGACACAGACACAAGCAAACACACAGACACACAGACACATGGCACAAGGCATGGCTACTGGGTGCAAACAACCTCTTGATGCCATGTTAATTAAATATGGCAATCTGCTATTCTCTTATATAGACTACAGTTCTAGTTTATTGCAACTAAGCTAATACCCGTCTATGGATACTAGTCTATAGTGTTAATTCCACCCAACTCTCACTAATTTGGCTCGTGGCATAATGAGTGCCATATGAGTTAGAGCCTAATGTCCACATCGTGCCTGAAAGCAAAATCCAAGAATTTCAAGATCTCGTCCTGCCCTCAGAGGCTACGATTAGGGGAAAATTAACTATCTCTTATTTATTTTAGGCACAGGGAATAAGGAGAACTCACTTTTCACCCAAGGAAAAAAATTTTGAATCTGTTACTTAGTACTAAGGCTCTGCATCAGGTCTTTGGTGCATTGCAACGCGTTGGCAGTAATTAGCAGATTTAAACTATTATGTCAGTATTACATCAGATACGACATTATCGATTTTTACAGTGCAGTGAATTAGCTCAATCGCTTAGTGGCACATTAGCGCCACAGCAGGAAGGTCATTAAACCAGGCTGTGAGCTCTGCTGAAGTGTGCTGAAGGCTGCATCTGCTTATAATTATTTTTGAATAACTCAGTAGTAAATCGAAACATCATTAAGTACTAGTAACACACTAGCAGCTCATGGGACCTTTCGAAAACATGCTAACCCTTTGGTCAAGGAAAATGTTATTACAACCTTCCCCAGTAAGGCGAGAAGGACGTCAGCTCTCTGTTATCTAACCTTTCGGTAAATTCAAGTGACCCGTGTCATTGAAGCTGTCCGAACGAAAGAACCTACCTTGCCCTGGTCGCTCAAGCTTTCGTCCAACATTTCCATAGTAATGGAATGTTACATCACAACACTAGCTGACGCTCTTGTAGACTTTGGTCCTCTCGCTAAGCACACTGTGTGCCTCGCCCAGATGGTCGACGACTTACGCTGGGCATCAAGCCAGCTAGGCCCACTAAGCAAAAGCCTGGGAAAGCAAACGCAGCGTCAAGACAGACGGTCCATTGACTAGCAACGAGGACTTCTTTAGATCGTAGAAATCAACCCTGGCAAAGATCAAGTCGTGCATCTATTAAAACATGGTCGAAAGGCAGATGCACAGTAAGAAAATCAACCAGCCATAAGCTATCTCAGTAATACACTCGCAGGTCCAGCTCCTTACGTGGATGACCCTCGAGGCAATCTTACTAATAGCTTGCCTAGCTCTATTTCCAGCTACACAGATAAGGCCAGAGACCTTGTCGCCAAGGTGACATCCATAACCGAGCTCCTTTCCTTCGATTCGATCATTCGATCGTGCTTCCTTTGCGGCTAACGTGCAGTGCCTAGAAAGCGACTGAGTTCTCTGAGGGCGCTACATCAAATGTATTATTATTAATTCCTTTCAGCACCTCAGTGTCCACATTAAGCCTTGTCACAAGTGACCTCACCTTGAAGTTCATCTCTAAGTCTAAGGAGGCTACTAGCCCTCCAGATTATATACCTAATGTTTCGGCTCTGTGCGACTCTTGGATTCTCGGCGTTTGCTGCTGCCCTGCATGATCAACATAATAAGCATGTCCTCAGCCTCCAGTTTTGTACCTGGACCATTAAAAAAAGCTGTAGCCAAGCCATTCATTTAGAAAGCAACACTAGGCTAGGAGAACATGAGCAACTTCCACGGAACATTTCTATTTGCGTTCATATCACAGACACTGGAATGACTAGTGGCAAGCCAGTTAAACTTCTATATTTAAACTTCAGGGAAATCAATTTAAGTTCCAGCCAGTTTCTAAAGCTAATCACCCAACTGAGTCAACTTTGCTACCTGTGTTTAACGACCTATTCAGGAATGCAGACCTAAGTCAGTCTGCCTTTTTGCGGGATCTTTCGATAGCGTTTGATATGCTATTGATCACCAACTCCTTCTCGAGTGCCTCTCATTTCACAAAAGCATCACTGGATTGCATTACCATGGTTTAGGTCCTATCCCAGTAGGAGAACCCCCAGCATTTATGTCGACTGGAAAAAGTCAGTGTGGGCACTTGGATGGCAACACTATTTTTAAAATTGAATGAAAATAAAACCAACAAACCGTATTTATACGATTATAAGTCGCACTTAAGTATAAGTCACACACTGAATGTATGGACACTATTTTTTGAAAAAACAAAAACGTTTTATTCTAAAATAGTATCACTGAATATATAGCCCATTTTGAATTAGTATAAGTTTGTTTCAATCGTCACAGTTAGAAAGAAACTTGTCATAAGTATATCAGTATCACTGCTAACATCTTCATGGTCTTTTGCAGCATTGTCAATGTCTGAATCGTCACTTTCCTCATAGATTGCATCACCTCCAATTTCATCCAGAATGCTTGAAATTCGAAACTTTAGGGTTGACGGTCGGTTGAAGTAAAGTATAGTATAAACTTGTTAATCCCACATGAACCTGTTGAGCAGTCTAGATAGGCAGGCAAGGAATTTCTTTTTTAATTTTGTTATGATTTGACTTGCATTGTAAAAGTCGCAGGTTTAACTTTTCAAAACAAATTGAAAAAAGTGCGACTCAAACTCGTAAAAATACATTACTAGTTATGCGAAAACGAAGTGATACTCAGAAATAGGTAAACCTAAGCCTAAAAAATTGACTTCGCTAGCATATCTCCTGCTCCCACTCTGGATGTCCGGTTCAAAAGTGACCTTTCACTTGACGACCACATCAGCTCCACAGTCACGTCTGCGTACTTTCATAATATTGCGGAAATTCGGGCCTGCTTATAGAGGGATACCACAGCCAAATTCGTCCGAACATATGTGACATCACAGATTGTCTTTAGCAAACTCATAGCTCGCTGGTCTTTCAAGTTTATGCAATAAGACGCTTACAGTTGGTGCAAAACTCAGCAACCACACTCACTAGTCTGCAGTGAGCGTCGTGGTGGCCACATTAGATCGACGTCTCGCCGACCTCCACTGGTGCCGTACGCAGCAATGTATCGACTTCAAGGTTTGGTCACTCCCTTCATTCCCTTTCCGCAGCGTATCTATCGGAACTACATCCCAATCAGGTTAGGCACGATGCTGCAACCAGCTCTTCAGACTCAAGTTGTTTAGCTGCACCTCGAACCTGCCTCAAATCTATTGGAGACCGCGCCTTACGTTTTTATGATCTCAAAGCCTGGAGAGCTCACTTCCGACTGAAATCACGACATTCCCTATCTTGACGACGTTTAAAATTTAGCTAAAACGCTCCCGTTACAGCATCTGCCGAGTCGGTGCGAATAGTCATTTTTGTGATGATGCGTACTGACGCTACTGCTCATGCTATTCACAACCATATTGACACGCTCCCCTTGTAGCATATTTAAAGGTCCCAGAGAGAGATTTAGTTATATTGGGGCTCTGCATACATATCTTATTATTATTTTCTATCAATTACTTCCGATTGGCGTAACCAAATCCATCTCGATCAGGACACTGGTAGAGCACAGCATTGATAAGAGAAACTATACTCAGATGCCCAGAACTATAGCAATTGACAGAGATGATGTTATATATTCAAAGCATGCGCCGACATAACACCAGCCAACGCATAGGGGCTTAGGGCTAAGGGTTGTGCACCTGCAGGTGGCAGAGTGGAAACGTAGAATAACTCGAGACAGATAGTAAACACGCTCACTGCAGCTAATAGACATGCGTCGCAAGAGTTTATGAGTTTTAAATTTATGTAAAAGTGTTGGTACTTAAGTGCAACTCGATCGAGTATTACAACCTGGTAGCTTTCTCATCTACTACATTATGGTGCGTGGAGTAAAAAAGCGCTTTACATAAAAAAGAAGACGCTGATCATGATGACCTTCGTCTCTGCGTCGCTATTCTCACGCAAGTAATGCTCCTGCGCCTTCAGTTGGATACGGAAACAAGTCACGGGAGATTTCTTTCAAGCTGAACCTCACCTAAGCTTTATTTTTCGCTTACACCGCAGTCTTCTTTTTTGACGATTCGAGCGTTTATTGCCTCCACAATAGAGCTCAGCTTAGGATAGGATGCCATTAAAAAAGAAGGGGAGAGCCGACGTCACATCCTCCGACTCGTAGTCTTGACTCACTTATCGATCTATCTCGTAGTAGCCATCGCATCGGGCTGCGTTTCATCGATAGGATGAGTACCCTGCATGAGCCAACAGCAACGACCTAAGCAGACGAATATGAATAAACCGCCATAAGTACCCAGCTGTGCTCGTGATGGGTTCGTTTGCACGAGAAGATTAAAAATCTTTAGGACTATCCAGGCCGTCTGTGCACGGACGTTCTGTGGAGCTCGTCTCAGCTTTCTACTCATGCAATAGAAGGCAATCGTACTAACGAATTCATATAAATATAATTCATTTGTATAGCGCCCCAAGAGAACTTTATTTTAATTCTGGCGCTTCACATATACCACGGGGCACGAGCCCACGATCTGGCCAGACCTTGGTCAAGGCGAGCACCTTAACCACTGGGCCAAACCAGCTCGGCGAATACAACATTTGCACAGCACCTCTAGGAGAACTAAATCTTTTTTTAGGCACTTACCTTGGCTGAAAAGGGAGAGAGTCGATTTGTTAGTTATTGCATTCATAATTTTAGCTAGAGTTTTAACCTTCCTTATCTCTACAGGACCTTGTATGCTGCGCCATAAGGCTTTTTGAAAATAATCCTACACAGCCTTCAAATATATATATATATATATATATATATATATGTATGTATATATATATATATATACATGTATAAGAAAAAACAAAGTAATTTGCGCAATGTCCATGCAGAGCGACGGCCTAAATATAAATAATAAAGTTTGTTACCGAGTCGCACCTTGTCAACTAAAGAAACAAACACTAACACTAAAGAAACTGAGCCAATCGAGCCGAGGTTCGCACCGACTCAAGAAGGACATGTGACTGGACAGATTTCCTGACGCCGGTGTCGAGTTTATATTGAGGTACTTGTGACAGCTGGAGATCCAGCTGAAATGTAATCAATGCTGACGCTGGTGATTTGTCATCGAGCACAGAGCGCCGAGAAGACGATCACGGACGGCCTGGACATGTAGCCACGTTTGTGGTGAATCAGCGGTGTTCGCAGCACAATTGTTGGTAGCACGCTTCTCCCCAAAGCCATTTTAAACCTCGGAAAACTGTCTTCAAACTTAGCACCATAATTTCATAGTAGGGAAAATGTTCGTTTTCGACCGAGTAATAAGAAAACTTCACGTTATGTCAAGCTCCGCACCAAGGTAAGGCATGTGCATGGCGATGCTTAGTGCATCCCCAATCAAAAACCGAGCTGCATTCTAAAATAGGTGAGATGCTGCCAAGTGCTTCAAATAGTTTCACACAATGGTTCTTGTGCCAGAAAATGGCTGCGAGCGAGTTTAGATGCAACTTCGTTGAATGCCATCGACATAGCTTTATATATATATAATTTTTGGAATAGTATAGATAATATATAATAGTTTATTATATAATATATATATAGTATATACTAGCTTTTATATATATATATATATATATATATATATATATATATATATATATAAATATAAATATATATATATATATATATATATATAAATATATATACATACATAGTTTTTAGAAGCTGCTTTGTCTCAGTCCGTTAGAACGGGATAGGAAGCAAGCTTGCTTCCATGACCATGACCTTGCTTCCAGACCCATGTTCAATTTACTAAACCCGCAGCTAAACTAAAACTAAAAAAAGCTAAAAAAAAACTAAAAATAAAACTAACTAAAACTAAACTAAGACTAAACCGTCACCTGTTGCCGGCTATGTGGCAAAAGACATGAGGCGCTATTGGCACGACTAACCATACTTAACTTCAATGCTCACCATCCTCACAAGTAAAGTGCACTGCAACTTCAAACGCGCCTGCAATACGGATTTACATTGGATTCTTCTTAACAGGTCTAGTTAGGGCCTTATATTCCATTGCTGGACCTACATGCTCAGCACACAGTTACACTCTCATAACTTCTTAAACCAGCCTGACGTTGCAAGTTCAAGTTGAGGCATACTCGCTAATCTAAAAAGCTATGCTTTTTTAGTGATGAAATGACGCTCGTCTGCTTTCTCTTTCCTGATACGCTGACTCATAGTAGCCAGTGGCATTGCAGGAAGCTGCTCTTGAGGTGCGATGCCTCCTCAGTAATCAACACACGCACCGTCAGTCTGAAGCTCACCTCGACAGCTTCGGTCACTGTCTGCAACGTATATAATTCATTTGTATAGCGCCCCCAAAAGTACCTAATCTCTATTCGGGCGCTTCACATATGCCTCGGGGCTCAAGCCCACGACCTCGGCCACACCTTGGTCGGGGGGGGGGCGGCGCGAGCACCTTAACCGCTGGACCAAACCTTGGTCGGCACGTCGGCACCGCTTAATTCTCAGCTAAAGACACGCGACGCCCTTCACCCTCAGTTTTCCTTTCGATCCAGGAGATCCATTGTACTCGCACTCGCGCGCTTCGCCTATCATCTTTGCACGACTCTTCGCATATTGTCGCTATCCAGAGATCCTAAAAATCGATGGCTCTGCGGGTGCGAGGGGGAGGGGTCTTTCTATGTGCTTTAACGTGCATGCTAGCCGAAGCAGGATACTTGTTTACTTTTGCACGCCTGCTAAAGCAGGCGAAACGGCGGTAGCGTTGCACATCGGCAGGCCTTGGTCATTTAATTTTGTGCAGGGCGTTGTAAAGTTCCGGATGGACTTTTAGTTCTCTCGGAGTGCTATGTGAGCGACCTGTTATTACTATTATAATTTGTATTACTAATTGAACACCATTCTTATGCGCTGCTGCTGGCTTTGCAATGGCGTTGTCCTGGCACATTGGGCCTTAAGCACATTTACGTGTCCACCGTGGGGCGCCGTGGCACCGGCAGCTTCAATCGCAGAGTGGCCTCGCTGCTTTACGGCTGATGTATGCGGTAAACTACTGCATTGCTTCCCATCTGCATATGAGGTTAAAGCCGCGTGAACAGATGCAGGTGCATCCTGCAGGATCTGTTCGAATCGCACAGTTGATTCTTATAGCCATTCGGCAGAGGGAACTTTAAGAAAACAGATGAAACTTACGTAAAAATCACCAACACTAGACATTGCACTGCGCAATTACTATTTGCACGACCCTTCGAGGTAGGAAAATATCCAAAATGCATTGCATGGATAACACATGCTGGCTAATAGCCTGTCAAGAAGTTGGCTCTAGAGTGTCATCGACCGTTCCAATCGCAGAGACTAAGTCGTTGCAAAATCATTAACATCCGACAGTGCGAAATAAATATAGCACGGAAATGCTAATGTTCTGCTTTTATTGTTTGATTGCGGCTTGTAATTAATTTGATCCGGGGTTTCATTTTATTGTAGGCGGCACGCAGCTGTGCTTCTGTGCTTCAATCTATTCATTTCTTCCAAAATTTCGAACTCTCTTAGATCCCTTGCATTACGAAACTGCTGGCACTCACACTGGAATGGCAGAGAATTTTTCCCGATCGCATTGCCATAAAATAAGCTTAATATTTATTGACCTAAACCTAGTGTTACTCGGAAATTAAAAGCCCAGTTCCCAAAATGGACTAGAGCCAGTACATCTACTGTAGCTGCTGAAATCTCGGTCTCGTTCCAAAGTGACCTTTTGCTATTACCAATAGATGATGATATCAGCTCCAGAGGCAAGTCTTCCAACTTTCTGCTAAGCTATGAAAAACTTTAAGCATACTTCAAAAAGGATACCACAGCTAAGTTGGTCCATGATTTCGTGTCCTCCTGACGAGACTTTGGCGAAAGCAACTCAGTACCCGCAAATCTTCTTGCCGGTTCAGTGCAGGTGCGTGCAATTGATGCAGAAGATATGCTCGATAGTCGTGAAATTTGCAAGTGTTACACTGCATCACTTCTCATCAATCGTTCAGAAGACAGATTTTAGAGTCAGTCATCTAATTCGATCCCTGTCCTAGAATAGGGACTGCCTACAGCGATGGCTCGCAAGGAGCACCTCGACATAGTTCACACTGTTCACACAAAGTATGTCTCTCTCTCTCTCTCTCTCTCTCTCTCTCTAAAAATGTATATGAACAGAATTGCTGCGAATTTTCGCAGCAATCAAAAGAAGTTTTGAAGAACTCTATATATTTGAAGCATTGAGTTTAAATATCTTGAGCATGCAGAGTGATGCCAAGCAGACTATGTGCTATCGTTAGCAATCAGAGGATGTAACTTTGGGTAACCTATATTCCTTTGCAATCTGTCGCTATATCCGTCCAGCTCTCAAGATCAGTCAGTCCATCAGTTCTATTAAATTGCCGTGAAGACTCGCTCACTCACATCCTTTCATCGACCGATGAAGCTGCTGCGACAAATGCTTCTGCTGCGACAAAAGAACGTGGGTGAAAACAAGACGTTTCGGCCAGTGCATTCCTTTTGGGGGGGGGGGCGGGGGGGGGGGGGGAGCAGAGGGCTGCGAGGTATTGCAAGAAAGCGAAGCTATTCCGGACGCGTCATGCCGAAGAGCGAAGCTACTACCACAAAGGAGATGCTGAAGAGGCCGAGTCTCTGCTGCTGCTGCTGCTGGCCATCTCGCTGCAGCGTCTGAGTGGACCGCAGTCCCCTGCCGCCGCCGAAATAACGGCCCTAAGGCACCTTATGTCGCACCATCATTGCGTCCGCCCTAACGCGCGAGCGTACGCCTCTGCCAAGGTCACATAACATCACGTGCCAAGGTCACGAAGCTGGCACCGAGCATTTCGCGCGGGCCTGCGTAAGAGCGAGCGCCGGGCGACGCAGACGCGACTCGTTTCGCGGCAAACGCCCGAGGCGGTTGCCGTTGCTGCCCAGCGGAAGCTGCCGGCGCACGCCAAGTACGATAAAGACAAGTACGACAAGTACGATACGCCGGCAGTAGGCTTATCGCAAGAGTAACGACCATGCATAGTCAGTCATCCGGGCGCCGCCCCCCCCCCCCGGAGCACGAGTGAGTGGGTGGGCGCGGGTCATGAGCGAGGCAGCCAGCAGCAGGTGCTGCTCGCAGCCTCGCAGCCGAGCGGCGCTTCGCGTCGAAACCATTCGCGCCGTCGTTCATCATTCAGAAACTTGTCCGTATGTACCTCGGAGGTGAGTGCTTGTGGGATCGATCCGCCCAAGAGCGAGACAGATGTTGGAGCAGCTGTGCCTGTCCAGCGCTCGGCAGCCATACATGCCGCCGCGTCTGGCCGCTAATCCGCGCGAGTAGCGAGCGAGCACGCACGCACGCACGCACGCACGCCCAAGCGTGTGCGGGTCTCATGCAGGCAATCGCCCTGCTTGGAATGCATGACATTTCAAGTACATCTGGCTTCTTAAGCATAGCTAAGCTAGCGGCTGCCGATATTTCGCCGCCCGTTCAGTTCGGCTCAGGCAGCCCAATGTATCTATCGGGAAAGCCGAGGACGATTGTTCTTAGCAGAAAGTTCTATCCTCGGCTGTAGCGGCAGATCGTGAACCAACTATTTCCATTAACCGCAGCTCACGCCTTCACTAGGAGATTAAGATTCATCTCAAGGTCAACTAGTTCCGTTACCAATAGAATTTGCTTGCACAATAGCAATAATAGTTACAATATTTTCGTAGCCCTCTAATGGAAGTCAAACTCTTTAGAGTTCTTCACACACGCCTCGGTGCTGCGTTTCACAAGTAATTGTGAGTGCGACTATAGCAACAGATAGCAAAACTTTGTCCAAGAGAACCCCAAATCTGACTAGTTGTAGTTTTCAAAACAGCACGTTCTTAATCAGCGCCGAGCTGGTTCGACTCAGTATTTAAGGTGCTCGTACAATCAAGGTCTGGCCGAGGTCTTGGGCTCGAGCCCGTAGCATACGTGAACGCCTGAATAGAGATTAAATTCTCTTCGGGCGCTATACGAATGAATTATATATTTATATATCGATATATATATATATTTTCTCTATCCCACTCTCTTTCTCTTTGTCTCTTTCCTTCTCTGTTTCTCATTGTCTTTATCTCCCTGCTCATGGCTCGCTCACACTTCCTCTCCGTCCCGCTCAAACTCATTATCATCAAGGGACTACGATAGACGTCGGCGAAGAATCCTTTGAAGTACGCCCTGTTAAGTTTCCAAAATGCCGATTTCAAGTCCCCTAAAGAAGCTGCTGCACAGCTGACGAGCGCCTCTCAGCCCGCCCCAAGCGGCTGCCTCGTTTTTAGGCAAAGCTGGCCAGACCCTCTGCATTTTGGCGGCACAACAGGTGGCAAGCAACTTGAAGAAGGCTATGCTCGATGGGCTTCCCAGATGCTCCCATTGCCCCAATCCTATTCTCCGGAATCTCTGCTAAACCCCTCGCCCCCCCCCGGCAACGGCCGGCCATCTGCGGCCGCCGTCAGAGGCCGGCGTATCTTTTTGCTCACCTGCAGTGGCCCTTTGTTTGCCGGTTATGCTTGCGCGTCCGACAGCGTTCGATCGACTCGGCCAGCCGTGCCGCCGTTCGACCGTCGTCGTCGTGGTGGCATCGGTCCGCCTCAAGGTCGGAGGCTCCTGCTAGCAGCCGCGCTCGCACGCCGCGCGCGAGCGCAGCCGCGGTAGCCTGTGCAGAGGCAGCGAGCCACGCCCACCGACAGACGGTCGGAGCGCTGCCGGCGGGCGCGCGCGGTTCGTCGAGCGCCGGAGGCCCGGCCCGGGATCTGCGCGCGAGCCTCGCGCGCGGGCGACTGGTGCGCGCAGCCTTGCGTGCGCAGCCGCCCCTGCGCCGCCCGCCGGCTCCTCGCGCACCCCACCCCCGCGAGGCCGCCTCCCTTTTTAAGCAGGGCGAGCCGAGATACAGGCCAGCAGAGCCCTTGAAACTTGCCGCGCGAGCGCAAGTGCGAGGCGAGCGGAGAGAGGCGAAGCTCATAAGAGCCGCGCCACGCCAGCTGCGCCGCCGCCGCTCCGTTCTATCTGCTCGACGAGAGCAGGCGCTGCTGCAGCGGCAGAGGAGGACGCTTGAGTTGCGGTGGTGCTGCTGCTCGTCGTGTCGTCGTCGCTGAGCGCCGTAACTCTGTCGTCCGAGACTCGCGCGAGTGAGAGCCGGAGCGAGAGCAAGCTCTCGCCATGGAAGTGCTCAGCGCAGCAGTCGTCGTCTGCTTGGCGATGCTGACGTGGCGGTCTCCTACCGTGGCGCCATTTCCTCTAGCGGAGGTGCCAGGCAACAGATCTCGGATGACTAATGTCGTCGTACAGCAGGGTGGCAGCCAGCTGACAGAATTTCCTGGTGGAAGGGGACGCCGACCCGACAGATATCGAGAAGAGTACGAAAACAAGGTAACTACAAGTTCCTAGTTGCACTCTCTTTCTCTCTCTCTCTCTCTCTCTCTCTCTCTCTCTCTCTCTCTTCTCTATCTCATTTTTCCTCTCTCGGTTGCTCTTTGTCTCCCTCTCTTTCTCTCCATCTCTTTCTCTCTCTTTCTCTCTCTCTCTTCTCTCTCTCTCTTCCTCTTTCTCTCTCTCTCTCTATCTCTCTCAGCTGCTCTCTATATCTCTCTCTCTTTTTATCTCCTGCTCTCTCTCTCTCTCTCTCTTCTCTCTCCCTCCCCCTCTCTACCTCTCTCTCTCTCCTTTCTCTGTTTCCCTCTCCGTCTGCCTCTCTCTTTGTCTCGCTCTCCGTCTCTCTCTTACCTCTCTCTTCCGTTTTCTTGCTCTCACCCTCTCACTCTCTCTCTCGCTCACTCACCCGTTCTCTCTCTCTCTCTCTATCTCTATCTCTCTCGTCTCGTCTCGTCTCTCTCTCTCTCTCTCTCTCTCTCTCTCTCTCTCTCTCTCTCTCAGTGTCTCTCTGTGTCTCCATCTCTTTATCTCAATCTCTCCGTCTCTTTCAAACACACACACGCACACTCTCTCTCTCTCTCTCTTTCATTTGGTCTCACTCTCAGTCACTCTCTCTTATCTCGCATATTGAGAAGCTGCTCAGACAGAGGTCGTTCCGATCTAGCTCAACAACGCTTTTAGCCGTATCTTATTCGAAGTTAAATAGCACTCCGATTGATGGTAGAGAATGAGACGCCCGGAGACTTATACAAATCCGGCCAAGCGTGCATTTCGGGCTTCTCGGCCCAACTGCCTCCTTCCGTGCGAGTTGATGTGTGGCTTTCCCTGGACTGGAAACGGCCCCCACCATCAGATATCGGCGTCTTTCTCCTGCGCTGCAGTCCCTTGCAGCCATTTGGCGAACACGTACGTCTGAATCTGCGGTAGTCTCACTTCTTAAGACCCCAGTCGTAAATTTATTCAATTTCAGTCTAGAAAGAAGCGGTATGCAATAACAGTATGCCGCATGGGCGTGGGCGTGGGCGTGGGCGTGGACCGATCGACGAACGTTTTACAAAGAGGCGGCAGCGGCGGCAGCGAAACGGCCGCGTACGCTAGCGCTGGCGCTGGCGCTGGCGCCGCTGCCGCCGTCTTTGCAAAATATTCCAACCATGCAGCCTTTCGTCGTCCGCTCCGGCTGAGAAAACCTTGGAATAAATCTAATGTAGAGGAAATCTAATAATAGAATCTAATGTACTGCTCTAATTATAACAATAACAAGATATTTCTACAGCACTCTAAGGAAACCGAGATTTCTTTTTATTCCCTTTGCGAAATGGTCTGCCCAAAAGCACTAAAGTTTGTGCTAGATAGTGGACTCAGCCGTATAAAGGCTATTTTGACGTTAGACTTGAGGACGCTTTCCAAATGCTCACCCACCAACTTGACGCCGAATAAGAAATTCTAGAGCACGTCCTTCCATTAAGAAACGGACTCGTTGACACGACGTCACTGTGAGCCGGTGGCGGTGGGTGCTCTTCGCTATGCACGCTCGCGCGGCTAGCTCTCTCTCCTCTTCAGCTCGCTGTAGTACTTCCGCCGGCGCCGAGCTCTGTTCACTCCACCCTCGTCTCCAGTCGCTGGCTCGACGCAACGAGTCGACTTCCAAGCGAGTGGCCATTTCTTAAAATAAACACCTGCCATTGCTTGACGCAACCGTCGGTAAGAGGCGTAAAAACGCGCAGGAGCCGGACCGGAACCGAAATCCGCAATCGGCGAAATGCCGTCCTGTTATTTACGGTAAATTGTAGCCGGTCGCCCGACGTTGATTCATACGCACGCCATTACTGTCACCCGAGATGCTTTTACTGGGCGGCAGCCTGGCTTGCGGGCCTGGGCGGGCCTGGGCGTTCGAGCTTTGAGCAGCTTTGCGATTTTTGCTCCGCCGCCATTTGCATTTCACCCTCGCCGCCTAGGTACGGTTTCTGTTAACTCCCGGACAGGAGACCGTGCGGTCGCTCGAGCTGGCAGTGGATTCCACGATCTCTTTGGCTCAAAAGTGGTACAACATCTCGAGCGACCAGCAGCCCGTTTCACTGACGACGTCCTCGACGACGGGCCTTTGGATCTACGTCCTGAGAGGCAGCTACTCGCGACCCAGGCAAGTCGCCGCCTCAGCAGCTGCCACTCGGCTCGAACTGCGGCTCGCTGCGGCCCCGCTTTGTCCGCGCGCGCCGGAGCGCTTCCGGGCGCGCTCACACGCGTTCGCGTGCGCGCACGCTCGCTCAGAACCGCTGGCGTCGCTTTGCAGCATCGGACGCGTCGTTTTGGCGCCAGGCAACGGCGAGCTACTCAAGCTGGACGCCGCGAGCGGCGCTCAGAGCTTCCGAGGCGCCTCCAGCTCGTGAGTACGGCGCCTGGCTCTCGCTGGCACCGTCGCCGCCGTGGCGCTAGTGCACGCTTGCTTGCTCGCTAGACGTCGCCGCGGCTGGAGAAGGAAGTCGCTGCGGCGACTGTCGAGCTGCTGGCGAGCAATGCGAAAATAACATTTCAGGTTGGCCAACCCTCAGCGACTGGCCGTCGATTCGGACGACAACGTCTGGATCGCCGATCGGGACAGAGCCGAGGTGCGAGCGCGCTCCTCGCACTGGGCGCTCGCGCGCGGGAGCGCGCTCCTCCCGCTGCGCGGCCCTGCTCCTCGGCCGATCGCCCACTTCCGCCGGCTGTCGAGCGACTCGCCCCGACTCGCTCCGACTCGTTGGACGAAGCGCGCGGCGCGGTGCGCGCGCGCGCTCACAGCCTCCGGAGTGGGCCGCTTCGCTTCGCTTCGCGCGAGCGCGGGCGCCGCCGCGCATCGCTTTCTCCGCCGCTCGATCCGAGGAGGAGAGGCTCTTCGCGGACGTCAGAGAACGCTGCTATCGGCTCGCAGGCTGACGCCACGCGCGAACGCAAGCCGCCGCGATTTATTATTATCCGCCCGCGAGCCGATCTATAGGTGTGACCTTTTATCGTAGGATGAGTCAGCTCCGAGCTCCGCAATTTGCCGCCATGCGGACCCCTCGCTTTCTTTGCGGTCGCAGGAGGGTGACCCCGCGCGCAACGCCGCCAGCGTGGTCCAACCCCGACTACTAGCTTCTGTATATAGCTTACTATAATATATTATATTACAATATACATAATATATATATATATTATATAATATTTAATATAGCTTACCAGTATAGATAGTAATTACTAGATACCCCGACACCTCGATAATGAACCGGTAAAATGCTCCTACGGCTCCTATAGGCTCCGATCTTCCGTAAAGGGCAACTCGATAGCAGCGAATACTCGCTCGGGGAGCGCTAGGACGAGCGCTCGCCGGGTGGCGCTTACGAGCAGCCGGCACTCATTTCTAGGTGGCATCGAGGCGCGACC
Source organism: Cristatella mucedo (assembly GCA_009760855.2). NCBI lineage: Eukaryota > Metazoa > Bryozoa > Phylactolaemata > Cristatellidae > Cristatella > Cristatella mucedo. The sequence continues at coordinate 27,347 of WPIO01000169.1, forward strand.
GTGAGTCGGAGAGGTACAACGGGCCCGGTGAGCATTTCTCGGCAATGACTCGTCGGACCGAGGCAAACTCAAAACTCCTCCGCAGGAGCGCCGGCGCGTCCGGCGCTCCTGCGGAGGAGTTGCGAAGGGAGCGCCGGACGTTTGGCGCTCCTTTCGCCAGCTGGACGCACGAGCGCGCCGCGCTAGCCGCAAACCGCCAGCGCGGCAAAGTCTGCGCATGCGCGGCGGCGGCGTCGCTCGCGGCGAGGTCGGGCTATGACATAGGCTTCGACGGCCTAGCGGTGGCGGAGAAGAAGGGGGTGAGAAGGGGCAATCGTCCTCGCAGAGAGATAGAGAGAGAACGGGGTGAAAGAGAGAGAGGGGGTAGAGAGAGAGAGAGAGGGTAGAGAGAGAGAGAGGGGGAAGAGAGAGAGAGAGGGGGAGAGAGGGAGAGAGAGAGAGAGAGAGAGAGAGAGAGAGAGAGAGAGAGAGAGAGAGAGCAGGGTGAGGATGTGGTAGTGGACAGACCGCGTCCAGTGCCGCCGCCGGCCGGATCTACATCTACTGCCGAGACAGGAGCTGCTCGGGAGCAGCTCACTTCGCAGTCGATCAGCGAATGCGCAGCGATCGTTCGCCACGCGCTTGCTCTACTCGCCGCGCGTCCTGCCTCCTGCACGACGACGCCGGCTCCCCAGCCGCCGGCGCCGCAGCGTACGAGTGAAGAGCGCCCTGAGATCGGTGCGATCGCTCAGCTGCTACTCGCTCAGCCGATAGACCGCCATTTTGGGCTCTGGAAAGGCGGAGATGTGCAGGAGCGACGAAGCCCCCCCCCCCCCCGCATCCGCCCCAGCTTCCTTCCGAGATGGAGTCCGGCAAGGCGTGCTCGTCTCTCTCGCAGTCACGCCGAGCTTCTCCGCCTTCTCCGCTCCGGAACGCGGCGATCGGCTTCGCGGGTCAGCACCGCCGGCCGAGCGCCGCTGGCCAGCGACCATCGCTCGAGCTGCGTTCGCGAGACGCAGCCGAGACGGTCCGTCCGTAGGCGGCCGCGATTTTGAGGGCCACCGGGCTCGCATCGAGCGCAGCCCGGTGCCGGGGCTGTCGTGCGGCGTCCGACCTCGCGGAGGCGGCGGCTAGCACGGCACGCGAAAGCGATGGCCCGATAGAATCTTGCGATAAAAATAAATAATGTTAAAAATATTAAATGACAAAAGGCGACGAATAAAGGCGACGAATACGATAAAGGCGACGAATACGACACAATAAAGGCAACAAATACGATTAAGGCGAATAAAATAAAGGCAAGGGCCCGACGAAATCTCAGCGGCGCGGCCCGACGAAATCTCAGCTCGCGCGCGGCGGTGAGCGCTAGTCGCCGCCGGCACGCACTCACGGAGGCGCAGGAGAAGCATCGCATCGTATCGCATCGAAGGCGATGGCGGAGCCTTCACACGCACCGCGTGAAGGCTCGCGGTGCGCGGCGGCGCCGCGAGCTCACGGCAGAGACGGTTGCCAACCCGAGCTACCGCGCCTCAGGCCGAGCCGCCGCTCGTTCGAGCGTGCGTCGCGTCGCGTCGATGCACGCGCGCTCAGCGAGGCGCGCCTCCGCACGATTCTCCGCTCCGCTGTAGGTCGTCAAGCTGAGCGGCGTCGACTTCAGTCGGCTACTGGCGGTCGGCACGTCGGAGAAGCCCGCTGGTGCGCGACCGAGATTCTGCCTTCCGATCGACGTCGCCGCGGCGATCAGCGGCTTTGTCTTTGTCGCCGACAGGTACACACGCGAGCGCCGATTTCAGCATGCGCGGGCGGGAACGCGGGCGGGGAGAGTCGCACGCAAACGGAAGCCGCCCGCTCGGATGGAATGCGGCTCGCGAGCGTAGAATTCTAGAGCAGCTGCTGCTGCTGCCGCCGCCACCTCCGCCACCGCATGCCGAGGGCGTCGATCGATCGTCGATCGTCGATCGATCGAGAAGTCGACTAGCGGTCCAAGGTCCGCTGCTCGCGCCTCTCTCGCCGCTCTTGACACAAAAAAGCCCCCTTTGAATGGCTCGCAAGTCCGAAACGGCTTCGGCATTGCTCTTGCCTGCGGTGTAGCAGGTGGGTGGATGGGGGAGGGGGCAAGCTCGTGCAACGGATGAGCGCCCGCCTGCCTGCCTGCCGAGATGGGTTACCGAGAAGTGAAGGCCTCGAGCCGTCGCAGCCACGAGCCATTGGTGCCTGCAGGTGGCCCTGACGTCAGCGTAGTCCGGCACGTGACGTGGGCAGCGCTCGCAGCGCCGATGGGCCCGAGCCGTTGCGACTGCTCGCCGAGGGCGGCGTAGGAGCAGACGGACTCCTCTCCGTCGCGTGCCCTGTGCCCTTCCTCATTCGCAAGCTCGCACTCAGCCAGTGCTCGTTGAGGCCAGAGAGACGCTGTCCAGTTCGACTTGTCCAGTGACGCGCCCCGGTTCTTTTTCTCGATCTGGTGTCAAGGACAGGGCAAGCGATCACTACCGCGGCAAGCGATCGTGCAGACGGCCACCGCGACGACGGCTCTCGTATTGGCCCAGGTCTTTAGCCTAGCTTTATCCGGAGCATAGGTTGAACTAAGTCCCTCTCCGTTTCTTAAGAGGAAAGGTCGGCCTCTGCAGCCTTAAGCGACCCCGATGTTTTTTCCAAACACTCCTGTCACGTGGCCACTGTCACGTGGCCACAAAACTCCTGTCACGTGGCCACTCAGTGCACGTCGGCTGAAAGAGCACGACTCTGATTCTCTCATTTCTGTACTGTTGTAATGCGGTGCTACTCGTGCGTTCCTTTCTCCATCTTAGCCAGTGCAACCCACGATTGCAAGTTTTAAGCTTTTACGGCTCAGTTCTAACGCAGCTGCAAAGCTTTCAGTTCGAAATCGAAGCTCAGTTGTCAAGCTCATGTTCGGTAACCGCGGGTAGCCGCGATGGCACACTATGCAAGGCGGCCGCTCTTCACAACCTCGCTCCCGAGGTCGAGGGTTCGAATCTTGCGGTGGGCGATCCTTTATATATTTATCTCCGTCAGTAACTCCACAAAGTCATAAAGACCAAGTGAGTGTTACGCAGGAGAGTTTTTATTGCCGCTACAAGTGGTGGCGATAGCCTTGATGTAATGTATCTCCGTCTGTAACACCACAAAGATACTAAGACTGTGTGGGTGTAACACAGAGGAGTTTTGTATAGCGAACTCACAGCCTAAGTGACTTTCGGTATGCATTCGGTAGCGCACGGACTTTGTCTCACGCAACAAAGAGAACATGGGAAACATAGCAGAGTCGGGAGAGCAGTTGAGGGAGGTAGTGAGTAGCATGGAAGTAGCAGTCCAGGACCGCTAAAAAGGATGAGCCATAGTCGGTTGCAGGAGAGTAGTTGTCATTGCATAAGAATGTTGGAAGCGAGTTCCACAGTCTAGGACCTGCAGAGCAAAAGCTTCTGTCGCCAACGGTCTTTAAGCGGAGGAATGGAACAGCTAATTTATTGTCCACACAGGACCTGACATCGCGAAAAGGCTGAAACTGGTGCAAAGATTCAGCTAGGTACGAAGGAGCCAAGCCGTGGCGGGCCTCGTGGGTCAGCCTAAGAAATTTGCTCTGTATCCGTTGCTTAACCCGCGGCCATCCTAGCTTTTTTTAGCAAAGGAGACACTGCGTCAAGCTTCTGGGATCTGCAAACTAGCCTGGCAGCCACATTCCTAGCCAGCTGCAGTGGCCCACTGGCTTTTTTCACTAGCTCAGTTAAGAGGGATCTAGCCAACGCAGAACTAGGTAGCTAGTTGAATTTGTTTCGAGCCACCGTGGAAGACGACTCCTAAACTTAGATAGGGACCGGACGCGATGGGTAGCTGTAGAAGCAGTCTTCCTAACGCTGCATGTGGACTACTGGCACCAAGCGCTTGCTGCAACGTAACAGCAGCCACTGCTTCCGCCCAACACAACGCTACGGATGGAGCGAAACGCTACTAGGCGTACCGGTACATGGAAAATGGCGGCGCCGCGCGCGGACACATCCGGCTGAGGTGTATCGGTCCCACTGCTTGCTCTATCGACGGCAGAAAACGAGATACTAGCACTGATAATATTAGCAATGTATTTTATATTGAACAAAACGACTAGGTAACTTTTTTCAGGCTTTTAAAATAGCCTATAAAGACGAATGCATTAAATTGGTGAGTGATACCGTGCACACGACGAACACAAATAAAAGCAACCAAACTTTGACTGAGAAGATACCGTGAATAGCTGAACTGCCGCACAAGTTTCAGCCTGTTCGCATCCTCAGGTCCTGTGTGGACAATAAATTAGCTGTCCCATTTCTCCGCTTAAGGACCGTTGGCGACAGAAGCTTTTGCTCTGCAGGTCCAAGTCTGTGGAACTCGCTTCCAACATTCTTACGCAACGACAACTACTCTCCTACTGCCGATTATGGCACATCTTTTTCCGCGGTCCTGAGGTACTACTTCCATGCTACTCACTACCTCAACTGCTCTCCTGACTCTGCTGTAACTCCCAGTTTCTCCATGTTTCGCGAGACGAAGTCTGTTGGCTACCGCATGCGTAGCGAAAGCCACCTTAGGCAGTGAGTGCGCTATACAAAACTCTCCTGCGTAACACGGTCAAGTAGTCTTTATGACTTTGTGGAGTTACAGACGGTGATTCGTTACATTAAATGTGATGTCTCAACGTTAGAATGGGTGCGTTCCAGACTTAGTGATACACATATAACAATGGACCCTTAACAAAACAAACGACTATGGCAGGACTCGAACCTGCAATCTTCTGATTCGAAGTCAGACGCCTTATCCATTAGGCCACACAGCCAGCCATACGATGGGTATAAATACAAGTTATATGGATTAGAAACTTCAAAGACTACTTTAAGAAGTTAGGATATTTGTCACGGTGTCTACCTGGGCGTTTTGTAACTTAGTACTGGATTCAGTACCTTTTTATGGCCAGGTCAGGAAAAGCAACCGCTAAGTGACGTACCGCATCCCATGGGCTGGCGTCTACCTGTCGCGCGACGCAGTTCGACACGCTCAGGCTCTCCGGCAACTGGAGGTTAGAAGTCCTCGCCGTTAATATATCCAACTCCTTGGTGAAAGCGATTGGCAACTTTTGAATATGCCTGAAAGACGTGGGAGGAGGCACGGTGGCAGGTGACAGGGGGAGGCCTGGTGGCGGCTGACAGACGTCATATCTGGCCCAAAGCGGTTCCCGTCGTACATCCTCCTCAGCATATGTCAAGTAAATATAAAAAATTCAAGTAAAGGTTAGCTGATACAATGGACTCTTTTCCGCTATTAACTGCCTGCAGCACGCCCAGCAGAATTTCCTGCTGCACTACTCGAACCCTTGACCCCTGGGTCATGGAGTGCCCGCACCTTACTCGTAGGTCGGGGGGGGGCCATCCGAGCCCTTCCGTTGTAGGCCAAAAGCAACTTTCCGTAGTGTTTGGAACTCCGTGCAGAGAGAGAGAGAGAGAGAGAGAGAGAGAGAGAGAGAGAGAGAGAGAGAGAGAGAGAGAGAGAGAGAGAGAGAGAGAGCGAGAGAGAGAGAGAGAGAGAGAGAAAGAGAGAGAGAGAGAGAGAGAGAGAGAGAGAGAGAGAGAGAGAGAGAGAGAGAGAGAGAGAGAGAGAGAGAGAGAGAGAGAGAGAGAGAGAGAGAGAGAGAGAGAGAGAGAGAGAGAGAGAGAGAGAGAGAGAGAGAGAGAGAGAGAGAGAGAGAGAGAGAGAGAGAGAGCGAGGGAGAGAGAGACAGTGAGGGAGAGAGAGAGAGAGAGAGAGAGAGAGAGAGAGAGAGAGAGAGAGAGAGAGAGAGAGAGAGAGAGAGAACCAGACAGACAGACAGCGAGCGATATGTATTGCCCTTGGAAATGTATGGCCTGTGTGACCTAATGGATAAGGGATCTGACTTCGAGTGAGAAGATTCGAGGTTCGAGTCCTTCCATAGTCGTATTTTTAGCCCCTGGATCTTACGAACCCCAGAGGTACGGCGTCAGGACCCTTCGCGACCCAGGTCGTGGGTTCAAGTCCTGCACTTGGCGAGGCGGCGACGGTAGCTGTTCGCTCTTCTACCGCTACATAAATGAGACTGTTAAGTCGGCGAATATCTTTAAATTAGAAATGGCGTGGCAGCACTTAAGTATTTACCTAAAGACGGCGACGTGAGTTGTATCCCTAGCATGCGACTATTCACCCAAGCAGCCGCCTCCGCGGCTGCTTGGCGTCTGGCGAGCTCGAGCAGCCGGCGAGCACTCGCAACGGCCATTGACGCAGCGAGTGGTCCCCGGGTCACGTGCTGGACTACGCTGACATCAGGCTTGCGCTTCTCAATAACCCATTGCGACAGGCGCTCATCCGTCCTCCCGCCCGCCACTGGGGAGAGCAATGCCGAAGCTGTCCTCCTCTCTGACTTCCGAGCCGTTCGAAGAGCTTTTGTTTCAAGAGAGGCGAGAGGCGCATAGAGGACGTTGAACCGCTAGAACCGTCTCGAGCGACGATTGGCCGTCGATGCTGCGGCGGCGGCGGCAGCAGCAGCAGCAGCAGCAGCGAAGTCCGAGCTGCTTACCACTGAGCCAAGCTATAGCAAGCTGTGCTCTTCTAATTGGCGACGATCGTCATCTTGTGCCAGGAGTGAACGTGTCCTCTTTGATAACTGCTTGACGTTTGGAAGTTTCGTTAATTGAAGACGGCTTCCGGAGCGAGCCCGTCGCATTTGATCCCGGTCCGAGGTCGAGACTCTCTGCGGCGGTTACGTCACTGGCTGTAGACGTCACTGGCTCATTGGCTCGCTGTCTGGGTGGGCCGGGCGCGGCAATTCCGTTTCGGCTGGGCTACCGATGAGTCGCCGTCAAGTCGCCACGCGCGCGGCATCGATGCTCGACCGAACTCGATTTCTCGCGGCTTCGATGCTCGACCGAAGTCGTCGCCGACGGTCCAGCCAACTCGGGTTCATTCAACGCGGGGTCATTCAATGCGGGGTCAAATAGGGGACAGTCTCCGCAGCAAGCTGTTCAGCACCGTCGCCGCAGTCTGTTATTATTTGCGTCCATTGAACACGTTTTGTGATTTCTTTTCTGCTTACAGTTACACTACAAAATCGCCTCAGCATTAAACGCCAAACCCCCAGCCCTTAACCCTTAAAATCAAGCTCAAAAAAAAGCAAAATCTAACCACTTTGCCCTGAGCCAGTAGCCCAAAAACATCGCACTCCCACATGCTACTAGAACCAAACTGCGAAACTCGCAGCTAAAGCGTGTTTATTTGACGTAAGCATAAGCGGACGCTCGCGAGCGGCACTGCTCCAGCTGCTGCTACGAGCATCGAGCCCTCAGCTGAAAGTGACCCGGCGGCGCACGAGCGTCGACGCATTAGCCAAATGCCGGTCGCCGCGTTTCTCGAGCTCCGCTAGCCATTTTCGAGCACGTGACAGGTACTTGAAAGGCGGGCCGTCGTCAGGCCCCAAGGCCGCTCTTTTGGACCGATCCCGAAGGGATGCGTCGGACGGCCCCAATCCCCCACAGTCACTGTCCACTCTCTTTTGATTAGCTGCCCTCTCTTGTTCGGACGAAGTGCTGCAGGGAACTCCACCCCTCCCCCTCCGTTTCCGGCGGATGAGGCTTAATCCCGTCTGCTCTAGATAGCCGTTCGCTCGGCTCGCAGCGCCCCCTCCTCCGCCGCCTCCGCCATGCCGCCGCCAGCCGGAGTTAGCGGCACAGCGAACGCGCTTCGTTGCTCTTGTCGTGTAGCACCGTGCTTGGCGACACTGCGAGACGCGAATGCTTTTCGGCGTCGCACGACTCGCGTCTGCCGTCGCGAGTCGTGCGCTTCGAGACCGACGGAACCTATGCAGGCCACTTCGATCTTCGAGCCGACAGCCGCGCCGTGCGTCTGAGCGTGGACGCGCGACGCGACCTGCTCTTCGTGGCGGACATCGACGCGAGCAGGTAGCTCGCGCGAAAGCACTTTCGTCTGCCGCGCGCGTCGCTCGGCTGCGCGGCCGCGCTGCGCTTTCGTTCCGTTCGTACCGGCGACTTCGCAAGCGGCGGCGGCCCATTCCGATGGCCGTCTTCCGGTCTGCCTCCTTCCCCGTCTTTTGCCCGATCTTTTAAGCCTCTCTTCCTGAATCTTTTCTCTCGAAGTCTTTCTCTCGCCGCCACCTTTCAAAGAGTTAGGCGAGCTCCATTTCCCGGCGCCTCGCGTTCGGCAGCGGCTAGCGAGAGAATCTCGCTTCGCGTCGCGCGAAACGCCGATCCTTCCAAGTCAGCGCCGTCGCCGAGGCTCCATGTTCTCGTGCATTCAATCAGTGAAGCCGACCTACGCGCCAGAGCGAGGCTCCACGGGAGCCTCGAAGCGCTCGCCCCGCGGCTCGAGTACGGCGTTGCGGCGAGAGAGAGAGAGAGAGAGAGAGAGAGAGAGAGAGAGAGAGAGAGAGAGAGAGAGAGAGAGAGAGAGAGAGAGAGAGAGAGAGAGAGAGAGAGAGACAGAGACAGAGAGAGACAGAGACAGAGACAGAGACAGAGACAGAGACAGAGACAGAGACAGAGACAGAGACAGAGACAGAGAGAGACAGAGAGACAGAGAGACAGAGAGACAGAGAGACAGAGAGACAGAGAGACAGACAGAGAGACAGAGGGAGAGAAAGAGAGAGAGAGACAGAGAGAGAAGAGAGAGAGAGACAGAGACAGACAGAGACAGAGACGGACAGAGACGGACAGAGACGGACAGAGACGGACAGAGACGGACAGAGACTGACAGAGACAGAGACTGAAACGTCGGGAATTACTTACGAACCTTCGAGCGTTAGCAGTGTGAGCGCCGATTTTTAAAGACCGCTAACGCACACAGCCGGAAAGTCGCCAGCCGCGTTGCGTCGCTTAAGCTGCAGCTTCCGGTCAGTTGTTGCTGCTCTGCTCGTCGCTTCGCCTCTGAGCTGGCCCGGCGCGAGTCGCGCGCGTTCCAGTTGGCTTATCCTAGAGCCGCCAATTTTGAAATTTTCGACGACCACGGCTTTACGCAGCGAGTGCCGGCGTCTGTCGTTTCGAAGCTAGTAAGGGGGCTGGCGGTTTCTACTGGAGCTGACCTGAATGAATCCCCTGGCTACGCCCCCCCCCCGCCGCTGCTGCACTCTAGCGACTGTACCATATCGCCGCACCTTTTTGCGCATCCGATCATGTGCGGATTTCTTCTACTCGGATGGGCGAGTCTAGAAACTTGAAGTCTCTGCACATTGACCCGAGGCATATGTGAAGTGCCTGAATAGAGATTAAGTTCTCTTGGGGTGCTATATATATATATATATATATATATATATATATATATATATATATATATATATATATATATATATATATATATATATATATATATATATATATATATATATATATATATATATATATATATATATATATATGGGGCGTTTTGCGGAGACAGCGCGGCTGGTGATCCCTTAGGGATCACCCGCGCGCGGCGCGGTCCGCCGTGCGAAGCGCGGACGAAGCGCGGACCGCAGCGAACGCTTCTCTTTTTTTGGCCTGCCTCCATCAGTACTAAAAGCGGCGCCAGCAGCGCCTCCCTCCTTCTCTCCCTCGGAGAATGCTTTCATTGGCAGCTGCACTGCCGGTGGCGCGCACTTCCGTTCTATTGCTGCGTCGGCCCGCCCGCCCGCGTCCCGCCGAACGCAGATTCTGGCCACAAGTGATGGCGGCGGGAAGGCTGCGAAGTTCGCCGTCGGAAGCTGCTCGAAAGTCGTCGGCGGATTGTTCAGATCGTAGAAATAGCGACCGAATAGAAATATATGCATCTATATATCTATGCACTTTGTATGGGCTGGAAGGGAGGCGCGTCAATTGATTAGCGATAACTAGCGAAGTGCCCGTAGCCGTAAGCAAGAAAACGAAGGAGAATTCACGGGAAGCGAATAGCGAACGCGCTATGCGGACCAGCCTCTAGCTTCTTCTTAAGCTGTTCCCTTATAGCAAATCCGAGGGTTTCGTAATGTCTATGCGGAAAGAGCTTCCGCCGTTTCGAGCGCGTCAACTGAAGGAGCGAGCTTCAAGAGATTTTAGGTGGAGCTCGAGGCGCAGAGCAGAAGACTACTATTATGTAATGTAATGCATCTCCGTCTGTAACTCGATGAAACCATAAAGACTACTTGACCGTGTTACGCAGGAGAGTTTTGTGTAGCGAACTCACAGCCTAAGCGGCTTTCGGTACGCATTCGGTAGCCAACAGACTTCGACTCACGCAACAAAGAGAAACTGGGAGTTACAGCAGAGTCAGGAGAGCAGTTGAGGTAGTGAGTAGCATGGAAGTAGCAGCTCAGGACCGCTGACAAGGATTTGCCATAGTCGGCAGTAGGAGAGTAGTTGTCGTTGCGCAAGAATGTTGGAAGCGAGTTCCACAGACTAGGACCTGCAGAGCAAAAGCTTCTGTCGCCAACGGTCTTTAAGCAGAGGAATGGAACAGCTAATTTATTGTTCATACAGGAACTGACGGCGAGAAGAGGCTGAAACTGGTGTAACAGTTCAGCAAGGTACGAAGGAGCCAAGCCGTGGCGGGCCTTGTGGGTCAGCGTAAGAACTTTGCTCTGTATCCGTTGCTCAACCGGCATTCATCGTAGCTCTTATAGCAAACGAGACACGTGCTCAAACCTCCGGGACTTGAAGACTAGCCTTGCAGCCATATTCATAGTCCGCTGCAGTGGCCTAATAGCTTTCTTTGGTATTTATTATTATCTTATTAAGATTATCACTATCTTTTTAGAAGAGTGGGCGATACGAAGCCCGGCCTGGCTGTATCGCAACTCGAATAGGCGAAACCAGAGAAAGACAAGAGCTTATAAATAAATTGGCGTCCATTCTGAAATAATTCTCAGAAACTTGAAGTCGCTGTGCTGCTTGATGTAGGGGATAAGTGCAAGTCAGTGAGAATCAGCGTAATGTGGTAGTTGCGATTTCTACGCCCCAGACAAGCCTAGCTGCAGAATTGTGCATCAGCTGCAAGCGTCTTATTAAAAAGGAAAACTTCAAGGTCTTGTTGCTCGCTGTTGCGTTCCTCGCTCCCTTGCTCCAGCTATCCCACCTATTCGAACTGCTTCCTTATCAGGAACCGTGTGTGAATCGCTCTTCCGACGTTCAAGTCTTTAAGCCGCGCCTTCAATCAACGCATGCGCGCCGCGCCTCCACGTCGCAGGTTGTACGCTTACGGCGCCGGCCTTCGTCCCGGTAGCGGCTGGGCGTTTGGAAGCCTGCTCGGCGAAGCCGCGCTCAGCGAGAGAGTCATCGACCTGCGAGTCCATCCGACGAAGGACCTGATCTACGCGAGCACGACTGCGCTAGACGCGCAGCGGTTCAGCTTCGGGTTGACGCTGAACGCCTCGAATCTCGGCGCCATGTTCGTGCAGGCACGCTGGTCGCCGCCAACACAGGCTTACGTAAGCATCCGCCTCAGTTGAGCTCGCTCGCCGCCGCCGCCGAGAAGCGCGGGCGACTCTCGGCGACGCTGCTCGCTGTCTCGCTCGCCTGCTGCACTCGCGCGTCGCCTTCGCGCTTTAACTCTTCCTCTCTCTGCTGCCTCGCCCAACCCGGCGATAGGTGGGCCGGCGGGCGCAGTCTGAATAATCGAACGTGGGGGGGGGGAGGAGCACTCGACGAATTACCGTAATACTAGCCGATATAACAGCCTCACTTGTGCAGCTGCCGAAGAGCCTTAACGGCTATCACCACCGCTTGCAGTAGGCGATAAAAGATCGCTCACTGCATGATTCGAACCCACGACCTCGGTCGTGAAGAGCGAGCACATTACCTCCTGGACTATCACGAATCTACCTCAATCCACTCTCATTAAGCAAAATCAACCGAAAATTGGCGGCGAGAAGTGCAAATATTGAGTCAAATTATACATAGTACACTGTCGCTATAATCTACTCACCAAATTCCACGTCATTTCGCTCCCGTGTTCTCATGCAAATGACCCCCAAAGATGGTGGCCACAGCTGTAATCCACAGCAATTCCGGAAAACGTCGCTGTGCGAAGCTCTAGTTTGATTGCGTATCAAAGTACACTATTGTTGAGGTGTAGCCACAAAAATTTCGCGCCGTCGCCCGGCACGTTCTCTTGCAATCCGCTGCAATTGACTGGACCGACCTGGGCCAGTACCGAAATCCGCCGCCAGGGATGCTGCAGCCGCTGCAATCGATTGCACGAGAAAGCTTTGGCGAGAATTTTGTGGGTCACTTTAAAAAATTGTAAAGCTTAATCTGCAATCCTGATCAGAGCTTTGTACAGCCAATTTTTTCCTGCGGATGGGAGGGAGATTCCAGTAGGTTGCGGTATTGGCCAGCGCATCCGGAGTCCATTTACATGAGAACACACAAGAGCGAAAGTGCTTTGCGCGAGGACTCGCTTACTGCGCTGCCAGCGGCGCCGAGGGTGACGGCGCTCGCAGCGCTCGGAGCGGCGCGCTCGAGAGAAAAGTAGAGATTCTCGCGCGCGCGCGTGAGCTGCCACCGCCGTTGTTCTGCGCCAAGCCCCGTGAGCGCTCGCGCGAAGGAGACACTGCTCGGAACCGCTCGCAGGGCTTTTACCGGCTCGTCGGACTCGCGGTCGACAAAGATGGATCGGCGCTGTACGCGGCCGACGACGACGGCGCGACGACAGCCTTTTGGAAGTACGCGATCGCGTAGAGAAACGGCTACGCACGCACGCACGCAGAGAGACGAGCGCGCGCGCCGGCGGGCGGCGGGGAAGACCGGCGCTGCAGCTGCCGCGCGTCAGCGGCAGCTGCTGCATACTCGTGGCGGCGGGCACGCTGCACAGCTACTGCTGCGGCAGCTGCTGCTTCTGAAGCGGCGGCGGCGGCTATGGATGAGTGAGTTCGCGTCGTAAAGAGCCACCGACCTGTCGAGACTGGCGGCCGATCGCCCTTCCTGTCGAGTGCGCTGCCGTCGCGGAGAATCTCAGACATTGCCGGCTGTATTTTGGTTATCGCGCATTAATAATTTATGGCAAACTGACGCGTTCGTGCGAGCGCACGTGAGTTTTCCGGTGAGCATCGCTCGAGCGCAGTACTGTCGTGGTCTTTCTCGGCGGGCTCGTCGGAGACGAGTAGAGAAAGTCTCCGTGGCTCGCGAGAGAAAGCATCGAGCGCAGCGATCCCACAGCGATTCCACTCGTCGAGCCCGCGACGGAGAGAAAGTGAGCGAAAGTGGAATCGGGAGTTCGCAGCAGCACGGAAGTGGCAGCTCATGGCGGGTGGAAAGGATCGAAGCCTCGGTCTGCACCAGGAGAGTAGGCGTCGTAAAGTAAAAATCGCGGAAGTGAGTTGCACAGTCTGGGACCAGCTGAGTTTAAGCTTCTGTCGCCAAAGGGCTTTACAGAGAAGAATGGACAGCTATTTTACTGTCCACCTGAGAACAGAAGTAGGCTGAAACTAGTGCAGCAGAATGTATTAATGGTAGGTATGAAATGGTAGGTATGAAGGAGCCAAGCCGTAGCAGGATTCGTGGGTCGGCATAAGAACTCCACTCCATATCCGCTGATCAGCCGGGAGCCATCGCGGCTCATTTAGCAAAGAAGACACATGACTGAACTTTCGGTATTTATTTTTTCACTACCCCTGCAGTCACAGTTATCGCCAGCTGCTATCGCTTAGTCTCTTTTTCGGAATCCCTACCAAAATAAGAGTTGCATCAATCCAGCTCAGACAGAAGAAGGGAGCTTGTTAAATTGATTGCAGGCGATCATGGTAGGCATTCCGTAATCTTAGACCAAGGTCAGACGTGATGGCTAGCTGTATAGGTATTCTTATTGATGAAACTTTCAAAATTTAAGCTGTTGTCAAAGACTGCACCTAAACTCTGAGCACTAGGTACCAGTCGCGTGACAGTATCACTTAGTAGAAGAGAAAAACTTCCTAGTTCAGTCACATGTTTGGCGTGTCCAATGAGGAATAATAATAATAACAATAAGTACAACAATATTAATACATTTGTATAGCGCCCTCAAAAAAACTTAATCTCTTTCTAGGCACTTAACATAAGCTGCAAAGGAAGCACGGTCGAATGGTTAGTGGGAGCACGCTTAATGACAGCAAGCATAACATACTTAGAGGTGACATGCACCAGGTCAGAATGCAGTTATGGTTAGTGACAGCAGACAATGATGTCAGCATTTGTATGCACACAAAGGTGGAATTACATGGACCAATTAAATGGTGTAATAATAATAATAATGCACTTGATAAAGCACCCCCAGAGAACTCGATCTCTTTCTAGGTGCTTTACATTTGCTGCAAAGGGAAACACAATTGAATGGTGAGTAATATCATGCTTGATAAACAACATGAATAACATGGTGTGATAAATAGAGGCGTTTTAGCTTCTTTCTAGGTGTCGTCGAATCAGGGGATGTCGTGACGTCATGTCCGGAGGTGAGTGTTCCTGGCTTTTCGAACATGACACCTAGATTTCATGCAGATTCAACAGGTGATATGCTGGCAGAGCCGATTTAAAATTTCTGAATCGCACTTAGTTTTCCCACAACAACTGGGTTCGTTTTATCATCATTTAATTTAAGAAAGTTTGCTGCCATCCATGTGCAGATGTCAGCAATTCATGTATCAAAGGAATTAAAAGAGTCTGTCGTGCTGAAGTGCTTGGAGGGATCGAAGCAAAGGTGCAACTGAGTGCTATCTTCATAGAATGAAAGTCTGGGCTGAAAGGCTCAATTTTGCATGGCGATCACATCGGCATCGAGGGAGAGTACAAACTGGAAAGAGGAGCAGACCGAGCACGGAGCCCTGAGGTACCCCATACTTAAGGTACTCCTCGGATTATCTTTTTTGATTTACATCCATAAATCAAAAATCAAGTTAAACAAGGAGACAGACTTTAGCCAAGTCTGAATTCCTAATCAGGTCGTTATAGGCCGTAAGCAAAGCTGACTCTGTGGAGTGATTAGCTCCAAACCAGACTGGAACTTGTCGGCCAGGCTTAACGTTTTCATGTAAGAGTTCAGCTGATCTGCCGCATCTCACTCCGGTGTCTTTGATAGCAACGGTAGTAGTTAAAATGGGTGGAGGCTGCTCAAGTTTTCTTGGTCCAGTGCCGCTTTCCTTATTAAGGGCCTAACTAGAGCGCTTTTAAACGGGGCAAGGACACGGCCTGAGACTGAGGTCATATTTATTGAGTTAGTTATGCATGACAGTAGCAGATATGTGCACCGTAGCACTGGAACAGCGGGTATAGGATCGAGTGGACTAGTAGTCTTCTTTGTTTGGGAAGTGAATTTCAGATTAAGGTCAATCGTGGCCTCCTTGAATGTAGACATTGAGACGCTTCGCCGAATTGAGAGATGGGAATCCTGTGGGGCTGTTACTGAGGGGCAGGAGTCCAGAAGAGATAGCAGTGCATGTTGTGCAGGCTTCAACATGCAGTGCATGTTGAAGCAACATATGCGAAGTAGTACATTATCTCTCCTGTTCTTAAAATAACACTCATCTTAACTAGAATATCGTCAAGACAAGTGATATGCGACGTCAGTTGGGGCGAGCTCCATGCTTTTCGGCACACGAATAGCAGCTACGGTCTCTTCAAAGAGGTGATTTGAGGAAAGACGCTGCCATCGGCCTGCAGATTTCGGCATTATACTCCATACGAGACATGAAATCGGTCATAATAGTGAAAGGCAGCGACTGATTGAAGCACGAATACTTCTCTGTTTCACTTGTAAAAAAAATGGAAGCCTAGTGTGACCATCCTTTTGGAGTGCCTCTAGACACGCCCAAGCATCACTTGCAAGTTATAAAACTGAGCTACGTCCTACTTTTGTGAGAGATTTAATAGCAGCTGTAAAGCGCCTAGAAAGAGTTTTGAGTTCTACGAGGGCGCTTTATCAAGTGTATTATTATTGTTATTATTAAGAGTGTAAGTGGCTGTCGGTCATCTGGTTAGTCCTTAATGTATGGGATTCCTTATGGTTCGATCATAGGCCCGCTTCTTTTTACTACCTTTACACGCCCTGCCGGCCGATGTCATCTTCAAACACAATCTCCGCTTTTGTCTCTGCACTAGTTCGACTGATCTCTGCGTATCCTTTAATCTTTATCAGCAGTACTTTGCACCGTTGTGACACAATTCTCTTGCAGTGTGCATTGACATGCAAGCGCTGGTTTGGGCCAGTGGTTAAGGTGCTCGCCCCGACCAAGGTCTGACCGAGGTCGTGGGCTCGAGCCCCGTGGCACACGTGAAGCGCCTGAATAAAGATTAAGTAATGGGACTATACAAATGAATTGTAATGTTATATTATTGACGCGACGTTCGCACTCAGATGCTCCACTAACTTTGTGCGACTTAATTACGATGCGACCGACCTAATATTGTACGGAAAAGCAGTCACCATCAAGTGTGAAGATCTCAATCTCAAGATTGGTTCATTATTGGCACAATTTCCGTGACGTCTGCCCGTAATCTGGGCGTGCTGTTCAAAGAACGACTTGTCATTGGCTGAGCCACACAGCCTCCACTGTCATGTCGGTCTACTTTCAGCTGAAATAAATTACGGGCCTGAAATGACAAGATTTGAATAACTGAACACAACCAGTCGAGGGTTGCACGGGGAGCTACAGGACTCGATCAGATAGCACGCAATCGTCTATGTCTTCAGGTTTTGCTTTCCAGAATGATGCCCCATTCAAAGAAATTAAGAGCTCTATCTAAGAAGACAGTAGGAAAAATTTTTGTTTTTGTTTTTACGCCTTTCAATAGCACAATTAGGTTATAGTTACAATCACAAGTGCTTATGATGAATTTTAGCCCTCAAAAACCTAAAAAAATTCCTTTGCAAACGATGGCCACATCTCCCTGAAATCCGATTTAAACTCTGACATTATTTGCTTTAAAGTTGTAGGTCTTTATAGCAAGCAGTATTAATCTGCCCGATATAAAGTAGAAGCTACCGGTATCAAGCCATGCAAGTAAGTAAATCATGTCTCTAAACTATGGAATCAGCGTAGAGTGAAATAACTAATGACACACCCCAGGGTTAACTCTCAGTTTAAAAGGTTGGAGTGCTGTAGGAGACAATTCTTTATTCCCCATTGCAAGCGGTGGTAATGGCTGCTAAGGCTTTTCTGTCGCAATTTAAAACGAGGCTGTTTGATCAGCCTTTGACCTTTACTTCTATTTGCTTTTCGTTTCACTCTTTCTCTTCAGAGAGCACCTAGCTGCAAGTACAGTCTATTCGAGAATGATCATAATAATATAATAATAATTCACTTGATAAAGCATCCTCAGAGAACTTAATCTCTCTCTAGGCGCTTCACATTTGCTGCAAAGGGAAATGCAATTGAATGGTAAGTAAAATCATGCTTGAAAAACAAACAAAATGAATAGCATGGTTAGGGGTGACATGCACAGGGTCAGCATGCAAATATGGTTAGTGGCAGCATGCACAGTGTCAGCACGCATACGCACATCAAGGACGAATCACAGGGACCCACTAAATGCTGTCCTAAATAGGTGTGTTTTTAAGTTCCTTTTAAATGTGGTCAGGTCAGGGGATGTTCTGACGCAGTTCGGGAGGGAGTTCCAGGCTTTGGGAGCATATGAACTAAATGCACGGTCTCCAAAGGATTTGAGGTTTGTACGAGGTATTTGTAGACTTCTGGATTTCGAAAAGCAGGTGGTACGATGCTTGGCCTGATGGGGGAGTATGTCGGAGAGATAGGCTGGAGCCAAAGAATGAAGTGACCTAAAAGTGAGCGACAAAACCTTGAAGTCAATCCGTTGCTTGACTGGTAGCCAGTGCAGGTCTTCAAGAAGTGGAGTGATGTGGCAACTGCGACGCTCACGACAGACAAGCCTAGCTGCAGAGTTTTGCACCAGCTGCAATCGCCTGATCGCATATGCCGGTAGGCCAGTAAGCAGTGAGTTGCAGAAGTTGAGATGGGATGTCACGAATGCATGAACCGACTTGGACGTGGTATCCTTATCTAAACAAGCCCGAATTTTAGCAATGTTACGAAGCTGAAAATTGGCAGATTTGCCTGTGGAGTTGATATGGTCGTCTAACGAGAGATCGCTTTGGAATATGACACCTAGATTGATTCAACTGGAGATATGCTGGCAGAGCCAATTTTGAGCGTCGGCCTTTCCAATTTCTGAATCACACTGGGTTTGCCCATAACTAGTAAGTTAGTTTTGTCATCGTTTAGTTTTAGATAATTTGCTGCCATCCATGTGCGGATGTCATCAATACATGCAGCAAGTGAGTTGAGAGAATTTGAGGTGCTCGAAGGCTGGGAGGAATCAAAGTTAAGGTACAACTGAGTGCCATTCGCATAGAAGTGAAAGCCTAGATTGTGCTTAGCAATCACAACGGCAAGAGGGAGAGCATAAACCGTGAAAAGAATCGGACCTAGCAAGGATCCCTGAGTTACCCCATATTTGAGAGGTGCCTCGGATTATCTTTGTCCATTCACGTCAATACTCTGGAGCCTTCCATTGAAATAGGACCGGAACCATTGCAGAGCAGTGCCAGTGATGCCCAGGCGAGATGAGAGGCGTTCTAAAAGAACTTTGTGATCGATGGTGTCAAAAGCTTCCGAAAGATCGAGCAAAACAAGTAGAGACACTCTACCCATGTCTGCATTCCTAAGTAGGTCGTTGTATACCCTAAGCATTGCTGACTCTGTGGAGTGATTAGCTCTAAAGCCAGACTGGAACTTACTAGCAAGGTGTGAGGTTTCGATATATGAGTTCAGCTGGTCCGCCACGACCCGTTCCAGTGTCTTTGATAGGAATGGTAGAAGGGAGACTGGGCGGTAGTTGCTCAAGTTCTTTTGGTCTAGTGTCGATTTCTTGCTGGGACATGAGCTGAGGCTAATGACATATTAATGATGTTAGTTATGCATGGCAGCAGCAGATCAATGCAACGTAGGAGCAGGACAGTGGGAATAGGGTCCAGAGGACTTGTTGTCTTCTTTGATTGAGATACGAGCTTCAGGACTAGATCACTAGTGACCTGCTTAAATGTAGACATTGAGGTGCAGCCAGGAATCGGGGTACAGCATTCTAGTGGAGATGTTGTCATCGCAGGGATGGATTCCCTGATCTTGTCTATCTTCTGCACAAAGAATCGATCGGTCGAAGAGAGAAGCGATCGGCTAGATCATCACTAGGATCATCAGGTAAGGAGCTGAAATAACCTGGCCAGCAGCCCTCTCAATCGGATTTCTGATAATACCTTAATCTGATGCTCAGTCGTAATTTAACCGATCGAGCTTGCATAGAGGCCGCCCCAGGTTCCAGAAGGCAGCAGCAGGCAGTAGTGCAGGCTGCTCGGGGTCAGGGTCACAGGTCAGGCACTCGGGTAAGAACGCTCGGTATATGAGCCTGTCTGGCATATCAGTATGGTGAAATTTTACCATTTTTTGTAAACGTCAAGTTTCGGGATGTCGTGATATCAGACAATAGCGATTTACAGGTTTTGGGAGCATACGAGCTGGCAGCGAGGTATCCAAAGGATTTGAGTTTGGTTAGAGGCTGAGCTAAACGGCTCGAGTCTGAGGGGCCGATGCAACTGTGCGTAACTGCGGGTAGCTGAGGCACTAGTATTTCATATTTCATGTAATATTATATTAAATATACATTATAATATAATGTATTATTAGCTCATATTTCATTTTGTCATTCATATTACAGATGAGCGTACCAGAGCAGCAGGAGAACGAAGGAACCAAACATCCGAGTCGTGTGCCAGGATCCAGGAGCCACAGCCCTGCTGCTGCTGCTTCTTCCACTTTGTAGGGAGCCGTCGTTGTTTCACCCTTTCCTTAACCTATACTAAGCGGAAGGTCGAGCTACTCCTGCTTTCGCCAATTCTTTCCCTCGGATCTAGCCGGGAACGCCCGACAGGCTCGGCTCCTAGTTCGGCTGAGTCGCTGAGTTTCGGCCCATCCCTCTCCGAGTCGTCCTCTCGACAAGCTCTGGGCGCGCTGTGAATAGCGACACTCACCTAGCGGTTTTCCGACTCGCTTGCTTCTAGGCTAGTTCGATTACATCGACGCACGCATTCCTGAAAGGCGGATATGCGCATGCGTGCTGAGGGGCAACTCGCGTCGACCTGATTACGCGAGGGGAATGCTAGGGATTGAATTATTAGCGCCTCTGAGCGGGTTAAAGTTTAAGGTTAGCTAATTCAACAGCGTCCTTTTTATAGCGGCAGAAGAGCCGCTATCATCGCTGCAATTGCACGCTGTGCAATGAAGAATCGCCCGCTGCAGGACCCAAACCTGCGCGTGGAGGAGGAGCGTGGGGACCACTCACTCAGCACCTTGGCCAAGAGCCAAGGTGCTGAGTGAGTGGTCCCGGGTCAGTCGACCTGTAAAGAAGACACCCAACTAGACCGATGTTCGATCTCACCGAGTTTGTGACCACTTGATTTTTTTCGAGCCGCCGCACTTCTGTCTGTGTATGTGTCCACGTGAATGTATGTGTCCACGTGAATTGTCCTTGGTGAGCTATGCATACTGCCAGCCTGCATTTTATCATCAAACAGTTTCACCTGCTTTGTTTATAGCAAATTAACTCCCTAGTGGAACTCGCTGTCACTTTGAGTTTTGAGCCGTTATGTAATGCATCTCCGTCTGTAACTCCGTGAAGCCATAAAGACTATGTGGCTGTTACGCAAAGAGTTTTGTGTAGCGAACTCACAGCCTAAGCGGCTTTCGGTACGCATTCGGTAGCCAACAGACTTCGTCTCACACAACAAAGAGAAACTGGGAATTACAGCAGAGTCAGGAGAGCAGTTGAGGTAGTGAGTAGCATGGAAGTAGCACCTCAGGACCGCTGAAAAAGATGCGCTGCAGGAGAGTAGTTGTCGTTGCATAAGAATTGTGGAAGCGAGTTCCACAGTCTAGGACCTGCAGAGCTAAAGCTTCTTTCGCCAACGGTCTTTAAGCGGAGGAATGGAACAGCTAATTTATTGTCCATACAGGACCTGCAGGCGCGAAGAGGCTGAAACTTGTGCAGCGGTTCAGCTAGGTACGAAGGAGCCAAGCCGTGGCGGGCCTTGAGGGTCAGCGTAAGAACTTTGCTCTGTATCCGTTGCTCAACCGGCATCCATCCTAGCTCTTTTAGTAAAGGAGACACGTGCTCGAACCTCTGAGACTTGAAGACCAGCCTTGCAGCCATATGAGCGTGAAATCAAAATTTCAAGCCAGTCTTAGTTCGTATGCTCCCAAAGCCTGGAACTCCCTTCCGACCTGCGTCAGAACATCCCCTGACCTGACCACATTTAAAAGGAACTTTAAAAGACACCTTTTTAGGACAGCATTTAGTGGGTCCCTGTGATTCGTCCTTGATGTGCGTATGCGTGCTGACACTGTGCATGCTGCCACTAACCATATTTGCATGCTGACCCTGTGCATGTCACCCCTAACCATATTATTCATTTTGTTTGCTTTTCAAGCATGATTTCACTTACCATTCAATTGCATTTCCCTTTGCAGCAAATGTAAAGCGCCTAGAAAGAGATCAAGTTCTCTGAGGGCGCTTTATCAAGTGCATTATTATTATTATTAAACATTCTAAAAGACGACCCCTACCTAAATGCAGCGAAGTCAAGCTCGGTTAGCCTTTATGACGCACAGAGAGCTACTGGTGCTCCAACTTTCTCGCTCCAAGGGCTGACAAATTGTCGCCTGCAGACAACAAGAGAATGTGCTGTCCGTGCATTGAATACATTCTCGCCGCGGATGCGAAGTGGTTTCAGCTCTGGTATGAACGGTACGTCACTCGGCAGTCATGCATTCCCGCTGCACACGCTCTCCGCTCCCTGCGGAAGCTTTCGAAGCTGCTTTCACAGTCGCTGCAGCTGAGGTCGGCTGCTTGAGGCGTGGCAGACGTCAGCGCCGCTCAAGCTCTCGAGCGCCGAGCTCGTCCTGGCAAGAGGCAGCTTCTACTTTACATAGACATACATACACTTTTCGAGCAGCCGCTTCGTGCGCTCGCGTGCACCGACAGACGACCGCTGCTCTCTCTCTCCTCCAGCCGGTCGTTCGGCCGGCTCAAAGATAGCTTCCAAGTCCTTCTAAGCCGGATGCCGCCTCCCTTGAGAAGGTGGCCCGGCGGAAGACTCCACCCCCGCGCACCGACCGGAGCGAGGCTGCGGCGGCGGCACATCTGCAGCAGGACACCTTCCCACGATTTCCTCCAATGGCTAGGTCCAGTCTGACCCCGCATGTGACCTAATCCGGGCTGAACAGCCAGACGAATGCGAGGCTGGCGATTTCCGGCGGGCGCGGCCATCGCACGTGGCGCTCGTGCAGCCCCCAACCCTCTCCTCCTCCTCCCTACGTCGATGAGTTCGAGGATCAATGGCGGGGCCGCACTGGCTCCAAGGCAGGCTACTGTAAATTGTCGAAAGCGGGCGCGAGGCGGTCTCCGTAGAGCTCTCGCAGCAGCCGCCAATCGGCGAGGCTCGCGTGGGACTTCCGTGCGGCTTCCGCGAGCCTACTTAGCTGCTACCTAGCGTGAGGCGAGTCCGTCCCGTCGCTATATTCGCGGCTCGTCGACGAAGCGTCGGCCGCGAAGGCTGCAGCGCTTGAGCTCTACGGTCGAAGATGGCGAGACGGATCGGCCGAGCACCAGGCATGGCGGGAGGCGCGTATTGCTCTCTCTCTCTCTCTCTCTCTCTCTCTCTCTCTCTCTCTCTCTCTCTCTCTCTCTCTCTCTCTCTCTCTCTCTCTCTCTCTCTCTCTCTCTCTCTCTCTGTCTTTCTCTCTCTCTCTCTCTCTGTCTCTCTCTCTCTCTCACACACACACACACACTCATGCAAGCCCGTAGGCCGTAGCCGCCCAAGGAAAGAAGGTGCCTTCCGCGACTCGATAGCCGCACGGTGCGAGCGGGCAATGCAGAGCGGCAGCCGAGGTGGCGGCCGCTGGCGACGGCCATTCATGGCGGCCTCGCTAGTCGCCGCCGCGCGCCCGCAGGTCGGTCTGGGCGACCGGCGTGAGCACGAGGAGAGCCACAGTCACGGTCGCCGTAAACGTGCAGAAGACGCAGAAGAAGAGACGATCAAGCACGGCCGCAAACATGATCCACTCGGCGCGATGCAGGCGCGCCCTCGACGCCGCCTCGGCCTGTCGACGCACGCCGCCGATCCAGACGTCGTCTCCTTTCTCTGCTGCTTCGTCCTTTGCCAGCCAACGACGGGTGCCGGCGTCGGACGCGGCCGCAAAGTCGTCGCCGCCGCCGCCGCCGTTGAAGCAGCAGCAGCAGCCGATGCTGCAGTGCACTCGGCCCAGCGAAAATGCTCTTTGGCGAACCGCCGCCGCCGACGTCGCCGCCGCGTGGCTAGAGAACTGGCTTCCTCCTCCTACTCCTCCTCTTCTGACGCTGCCGAAGCAGTGGCGCTTCGCGTCGTGTCCTCCGCTGCACGTGAAGCTACTGGCGCGGCGGCGCGGCTCGGCGGCGCTGGGGCCGCGAGACCCCGCCGCTGCGGCAGCCAGCAGTCGGGCGACGCCCGTCAGAACGAGGCAGCACCAGGATGGCTCGGCTATCGATGTACGCGAGGCTCCGCCGCGCCTCGCGACGCTTAGAAGCGAGGCGGCGACGTCGCCCAGCGGGTCGGCGTCGCCGCCGGCGGCGGCGCCGGATGGAGCGAGGATCGACTCGGCCAGCTCCTTGCGAACCATGTCGCGCATGCGCAGCAGCGCTGCGAGTCGCCGAAGGGCGAGGCAGCGAAGCCAGGCCGGCATGCGGTGCTGCAGCGGGCCCACGTGGTGCACCTGCAGCACCGCTATATTGACGACAATTGAGAACGACGTGGTCGACATGGTCACTGTCAGGTAGACACCTGGCGAACGAACAAACGACGGCGTTGCGAGCTGCCGGACACTTGTCGCTGACAGGCAACAACCAAATGAGAATACGAACGTAAATTAGCGTCGCATGGCTAGAAACGCCGACGCTCTGGCGCCTCGGCATGGAGTGCAAGCGCTTGACGCTGTCTTGGCGAAACTGCTGCTACTGCCTCTCTCTCTCTCTCTCTCTCTCGCTCTCTCTCTCTCTCTCTCTCTCTCGCTGTCTCTGTCTCTCTCTCTCTCTCTCTCTCTCTCTCTCTCTCTCTCTCTCTCTCTCTCTCTCTCTCTCTCTCTCTGTGTGTCTCTCTCTCTGTCTCTTTCTCTCTGTCTCTCTTTATCTCATATTATATGTAGTTGTGACACAAATTAGATTCCCATTAAAGCGTAGGCATCTACTAGGATTTTTTCTGCACAGACTCGTGCTCTTTATTTTTAATTTTTTTAAATTTAACTTCCGTATCTTAATTTCTATTTAAATTTTTTCTTTTAGCTTACTAACAAACTCAAGTCCTTTAAATTCAGTGCCTTCAGCCTCTTATTACGGACTGAATCTGAGCCTAAGCACATAATAATTTGCGTAAGTCAACTCGTGGCAGCGGCCAATCGCAGCAACTGCGGATGAGGAGGAGGAACGCGAGGGAACCGAGAGAACTAGAAGTTTGGACTGAGGGCGGAGGGCGGAGGTGAACTTCGATATGAGGTCAGCTGGACGTGGCTCGCAGGTGCACGTTAAGGCAGAGCTTGGAAATACGGATACACGTGACGGTTGGTCCAGCGGGCATGTAAACAGCGGAGGTGGACTCGTCGATTTTGCCAAACTTCCCCTCCGACTGCGCAGGCTCCGAGCCGGTGCCTGCGCGTGGAGCCGCCGGCCTCTAGAGCACTGCACGAAGCTGTCGCGGTCGCTCCCAGCTGTCGCGAGCGCCGGCGAGCTCTCACCTAGCAGAGGCAGGAACTCGGACGTCTTGGGCATGCTCTCTGCGACGAGCAGCATGAAGACGGAGAAGGCGAGCAGGACGGTGATGCCAAGCGTGACCTTCTCGCCCGACTCGGGCGGCAGCAGGAACGTCATCACGCTGAGTATGGCGAGCCACAGGCAAGGGCAGATGATGTTGAACAGGTAGTAGACGACCCGCCTCCGGATGACGATGGTGAACGTCACGTCAGGGTACGGCTCGGCGAAGAGCGCGTATTGGCGGACGTTTCGAGCCACGCCGACGTCCGCCAGGCGCCACTCGCCATTCTCCACGTAGTTGGTCAGGTCGACGGCGTCGCTGCGGTTTCGCAGGTCCACCTGCTGGCCGTCGTACATCCACGAGCCGAACTTGAGGTGGCAGCGCTGCGCATCGAACGGGAAGTACGTGACGTCGATCTTGCACAGGCTGCGGAACTTGGCCGGCGGCGGCCAGCGTACGAGGCCGGTATGCGACACGACCGCCTTGCTGCGCAGGCCGCCTTCGCCGTAGTCGTCGGCGTTGTTGTACAGCACGACGTCGGGCAGCCAGAGGGCGTCGCACGGCAGCCGGACGCTCAGCTGTCCGTTGAACCTGTCCGGCTCCCAAACGAGACGCTCGTCGGTCCACTCCTGCGGCGGTACGCATGCGCGCGAGGGATGGGAGCGAGCGAGCGACTAGCGGCCGCCGACGAGCGGCCCGCTGGCTTGCCCTGCGCCCGGCGGCAGCGGCGGCGTAGGATGCTTCCTGTACAGCAAATGTAAAGTGCCCAGAAAAAGATTGAGTTCTCTGGATAATAAATGTAACATAATAGTATTGCAATATAGTATAATACATTATAATATATACTCCCCCATCAGGCCAAGCATCGTATCATCCGCTTTTCGGAATCCAACAGTCTACCAATACCACGTACAAACCTCAAATTCTTTCGAGACCGTGCATTTAGTTCATATGCTCCCAAAGCCTGGAACTCCCTCCCGACTTGCGTCAGAACATCGCCTGACTTGACGACATTTAAAAGGAACTTAAAAACTCACCTATTTAGGACAGCATTTAGTGGGTCCCTCTGATTTGTCCTTCACGTGCTTATGCGTGCTGACACTGTGCATGCTGCCACTAACCGCATTTGCATGCTGACCCTGTGCATGTCACCCATAACCAAGTTATTCATGTTGTTTGTTTATCAAGCATGATATTACTCACCATTCAATTGCATTTCCATTTGCAGCAAATGTAAAGCACCTAGAAAGAGATTTAGTTCTCTGAGGCCGCTTTATCAAGTGCATTATTTTTATTATTTTATTTATTAATATATATATATATATATAGTATATATATATGTATAATATATATGTACAATATATATATATATATATATATATATATATATATATATATATATATATATATATATAGTAATAACACTCTTGATAAAGCACCCTCAGAGAACTGAATCTCTTTCTAGGCGCTTTACATTTGCTGCAAATGAAGCACGGTCGAATCGTGAGTAGAAATATCATGCTTGATAAACAGCATGAATAACATGGTTAGAGGTGACATGCACGGGGTCAGCATGCAAGTGTGGCTAGTGGCAGCATGCAACAGTGTCAGAACGCTTAAGCGCATAAATAAATAATAACAATAACGCTAAATATAATATATACGATGTATAATAAATGTACCGTTACTAGAAATGCATTATTATTATATTTATTATTATTAAGATCGCCGCCGAGCTCGCGCCGCACCTCGCTCCGCCGTCGCCGAGGTGCGGCGGAGGCTGCGCCAGCAGCGGTGCTCCGGTGCTCGAGTGGCAGCATGCAACAGTGTCAGAACGAGTGCGCGTGCGCCAGAAGCCTCGCCCAGCCGCCTGGATAGGCGGCTGGGCGCCATGCTGGCGCGCTCTCTCCACTCGAAGCCGCAAACAGCGGCTTTCGACGGTGCGCGTGAGGCAGAGGCAGCACGCGGCGCCGCCGGGAAGCGAACGGGTGCGAACGAACGTCTGCGTCGCGAAGCGAGCGCCGCCTAGCGGTCGCGTCCCTAGCCGCTAGGCGGCGCTCCGCGCGATCGCCGAGATCGCGCGGACTTTGCAGCGCGAGTGCGAATGCAAATTGGAGCTCTCTCGCCTGCGCGCGCGCGGCGGCGCTCGCTGCCGCGCCGCCGCCGACCGCGAGCGCTAACCTGCTCGAGCCAGACGTTCGTCGTCAGAATCTGATTGACTTCGTCCTGCGAAAGAGACGGCGGCGCGCGTAAGTCCAAGCCGCTGCTACTGGCTTCGCCGCCGACAGGCTGCTCCGATCGGCGACGCTTCCGGTCGCTGGCCGAGATCTCGTCTAGCAGATCTCGGCCAGCGACCAGAAAACAATGAGTCCGCCGCTCATAGTAAGCCGACTTCGCTTCGAATTGCGAGGGCTGCGCCAGCGATAAAACGCCTTCACACCAGCTCTTGGCGCCAGAGCGCGCCGCTGCGGCCAAGCGCGACTCGTCTTCGGGCCGCAGAGGCGCGGAGGCAGCGCTCGGCGGCGGCGGCGGCGGCGGCGCCTAGCTGGAAGCCGGTCGCCGACGCGACTTCCGTAAGCGCTTCGGTTCGCCGTCATCCACAAGTCGCATCCAAGTAAATCTGACGACGGCAACATAGCAATTGCATATCGTCCTAAGGGAACTAAATCTCTTCCTCTAAGCCGGATATTCGTTGGGAAGGAAGCACTTCAACTGATCAGGGATGACGTGCCAAATGTAAGCACCCGTGATAAGCACGAAAAGGGTAATTCTAGGACTTGGCGAACGCCACAACCGGTGTTCTTTGAAATGCCGCAAAGTCGAGAGATGTCGTTACGTCAGTTTGGAACAAATTCCTGGCTTTAGCAGCAAACTGAAACGGAGCCGGCGCCAGTTAAACCAGCCAGATTACGGGCTAATAATAATTGTTCGCCAGAATGCAATTATAGGGTACTCAATGGCCAAGGCGGTATTAAAGCCCGCGCCCTGAGATAGGCTGGAGTTGTTATTCCTGACTCGGCGCTGGCATTAGAGCTGATCTGAGCTGTAGACCACAGGGTCATCGGGAGACGCCGCCGCCGCTGCCGCAGCTGAACGCCTGCACCATCCGCTGCTGCCACATTGGCGTGTCTACGTTCTGGATGCAGACTTTTTATGCTGACGTGTGAGCGCTCTTCGTCGCCAACGCGATCCTGATACTGTCAGCATACCTGCGTGCATTGGTACAGCACCCATAAGTAGCTATCCGCACTACAAGGTCCAGGCGCCGCCGGTATAGCCTCGCGTCGGCTGACGCCAGCACCGTTACGAGCGCTGCGTTTTCGGCCGAGTTCTGACCTGCCGTAAAAAACCACAATAACGGTGCAATTATTGAAGCAATACGAACTGAATGCACTGACTGTCTTCCCCACACGATCTGCACCAATTAGGGGCTTAGATCTAAGCGAGCCGAGTCAGAGGAGCCGGCTCTACGACGCCCAGCCTGATGAGACAGTAGTTCCGATTGGTTGGCCGGAGTCAGCGAATGAGGAGACCAAAAAGTGAGTGACAAAGCATTGAAGTTGATACACTACTTGATGTGGGGCGAGAGCAAGTAGTCGGCAAGAAGTCTTGCAGTGTGACAGTTAGGACGATCATGACAGACAGGCCTTGCTGCACAGTTTTGCACTGACAGTGAGCGTCTTGTGGCGAAGACTGGAGTAACATGTGCCAGCACCGAGTTACAAAAGTCGCTGGGATTTCCAACTGCACAGATCAGCGTAGCTGTGGTAGTCTTATCTAAGCAGTCTCCAATTTTTTTATATGACGAGCAGTTTAAAGTAAGCGGACACTCGACTATCCAGCCGATCCCGGTAATTTAGGCTTTTACCCTTGACAGACGACAGTCAGATTCCGTGCGAACATCACAGGAGATGTACTATTTGAGCCAAGCGGTAGCCAGTAGGCTGTAAAATTTCCAAGCAGCACTAGGCTCACGCACAATTAGTGAGATTGAACATTTCATTCGTCATTCAGTTTGTGAGAACAGTCGTCTGGCATCCAAGTGTGAATGGCAGCAGTAATTTCTGCAAAGGAGTTAAGAGCGCCCGACCTTCTAGAGGGCAGGGAGGGATTAAATCACAGGTGCGTCACAGGCATAAAAGTGAAAGCCAACGTTGTAGGTAGCTTGGTGATTACACATCAGCCAGTCAGAGTATAAAAAGAAGGCTGACCAAGCACATGGCCCTGCCTTACTATGTACGTTTGAGGCTCATCGGACGTCTGCAGCCGGTCGACATCAAAGGTCTGGAGTCTCACACTGATATACGACATAAATAATATTAAAACTAGTAGCTGATTTAACAGGCTCATTTTTGTAGCGGCAGAAGAGACTTAACGGTTATCGCCGAAGCTTGTAGTTACCAATAAAGAATCACACCCTGCAGGATTCGAAACAGTGACCTTGGTCGGGAAGAGCGAGCACCTTACCTCCTGAGCGATCAGGGCCCACAACCAGCCATTGAAGTGCAGTACCAGTGATGCCCAACTGAGATTAGAAGCGCCCAAGAAGGGCTTGGTGATCAATAGTTTCAAACACTGCCGAAGAATCAAGCAAACCAGGGAGAGAGACTATACCTAATTCTGCATTCCTGAGACGGTCGTTGTGCTCGCAGTAATGCTGACTTTGTGGAGTGATTACCTCTAAAGCCTGAGTGGAACTAGCTAGATTTTTTTTAAGTTTTAATATTCAAGTTTAGCTGGTCTGCTGAGTTCTCTTGGTCTAGGGTTGACTTTCTAGTGAGCAGCTAAAAGCAGCCTTTGAGAAGAGTGCACAGACAAAATCTGAGGCTGTGGACATATAATTATTATCATATCTATGCCGAGAATCAGCTAATCGAGTCAATTCGGTATCAGAACAATAGGCACGGAGTCCGTAGGACAAGGAGTTCCCTTATAATGAGAGTCAAACTTCGAGACGAGATCAGCAGTAGCAGCCTCGAAGGTGGACATTGAGGTACTGAAATGAACGGATGGTGGTTGAGTCCAGTAGGGGATTTCTTACCTTGGGGATAGACTCACAGGTCTTATTTATCTTGTTGACAAAGATGAGTGAAACGTAAAGCCTCTTCTGGGTGCGCAGCAATGCTCGCTAGGGAAGGTCCTAACCTGGGAGTGGTTAATTGATGGCTTCTGGCCGACAGCAGAACTTTTGGAATGTGCACCTTGTGACTCGAGCTACGCTCTTTAGAAGCAGGACGTGGCCTCTGACCTCGGACGAATTGGTGAGGGGCTGGCCTGCAACAATCATCGCACGCCAGTCGATGGAGGGTCATTCCTCAACTTTGGTATTCGCTCTCAGTCTTGCTCTTGGTAGACCTGGCAGCTAGTTTAGCAATAAATAAATAAATTTAAACTGTAGAAAACAATGGACGAAGACGCACGACGTGCTTACAGGGAATAGCGAGCTAGCGACCCAGAGCCAGGGCGTCAATGTCGCGCTGTGGCATTCCACCAGACGGGGACCTGTCGCACAGAGGAATGATTAAAAGTGACAATGAAGATATTATTTTTTGACAGCATTACTGGCTGGGTCGTAGGAACTCGCAATTCAGGAATGTCTTCTGGCACCCAAAGAAACACAAACTGCAGATAGGGTGAGGTGTGCACGTGTTCATATGCACGAAATCCAGTGACAATAAGAGTTACCAGCATGCAGTCGGTGAAGATTAATAATAATGATGCACTTGATAAAGCGCCCTCAGAGAACTCAATCTCTTTCTAGGTGCTTTACATTTCCTGCAAAGGGAAACGCGATTGAATGGTGAGTAATATCATGCTTGATAAACAACATGAATAACATGGTTAGGGCTGACATGCACAGGGTCAGCATGCAAGTGTGGTTAGTGGCAGCAGGCACAGTGTTGGCACGCATAAGCCCACGAAGGACGAATCACAGGGACCCACCTAATGCTGTCTTAAATAGGTGTGTTTTTATAAGTATGCCGAGCTGGGTTAGTCCAGCGGTTAAGGTGCTCTCCCCGACCAAGGTCTGGCTGAGGTCGTGGGCTCGAGCCCTGAGGCATATGTGAAGCGCCTGAATAGAGATTTAGTTCTCTTGGTGCGCTATACAGATGAATTATATACATATATATATATATATATATATATAAGTTATTTTTAAATGTAGTCAAGTCAGGGGATGTCGTGAAGCAAGTCGGGAGTGAGTTCCAGGCTTTGGGAGCAAACGAACTAAATGCACGGTCTCCAAAGGATTTGAGGTTTGTACGAGGTATTGATAAACTGATGGATTCCGAAAGCAGATGGTACGATGCTTGGCCTGGTGGGGGAGTAGATCTGAGACATAGGCTAGAGCCAAAGAATGGAGGGACCTAAAAGTGAGCGACAAAACCTTTAATTTGATCCGTTGCTTGACTGGGAGCTAGTGCAGGTCGGCGAGAAGTGGTGTGCTGTGGCAACTGCGACGCTCACGACAGACAAGCCTAGTTGCGGACTTTTGCACCAGGTGCAATCGCCTGATTGCACATGCCGGTAGGCCAGCAAGCAATGAGTTACAGAAGTCAAGCCGAGATGTCACAAATGCATGGACTAACTTAGACGTGGTATTCCTATTTAAACAAGCCCGAATTTTAGCAATGTTGTGTATCTGAAAGTAGGCAGATTTGACTGTGGAGCTGATGTGGTCGTATAACGAGAGGTCACTTTGGAACATGACACCTAGATTTCGTGCAGATTCAACAGGAGATGTGCTGGCAGAACCACTTTTGAGCGTCAGCCTTTCCAATTTCTGAATCACACTGGGTTTGCCCATAACTAGTAATTTAGTTTCGTCATCGTTTAAGAAAATTTGCTGCCATCCATGTGCGGATGTTATCAATACGTGCAGCAAGTGAGTTGAGAGAATTTGAGGTGCTCGAAGGCTGGGAGGGATCAAAGCAAAGCTACAACTGAGTGTCATCCGCATAGAAGTGAAAGCCTAGATTGTGCTTGGCAATCACATCAGCAAGAGGGAGAGTATAAACCGTGAAAAGAATCGGACCTAGCACGGAGCCCTGAGGTACCCCATATTTCATGGATACCTAGGATGCTCTTTATCCATTCACGTCAATACTCTGGAGTATCCCACTGAGATAGGACCTTAACCATTGCTGAGCAGTGCCAGTGATGCCCCGGCGAGATGAGAGGCGCTCTAGAAGAACTTGGTGATCGATAGCATCAAAAGCTGCCGAAAGATCGAGCAAAACAAGCAGAGACACTACTCATGTCTGCATTCCTAAGTAGGTCGTTTTACACCCTAAGCAATGCTGATTCTGTGGAGTGATTAGCTCTAAAGCCAGACTGTAACTTACTAGCAAGGTTTGAAGTTGGCTCCTTCGTACCTAGCTGAACTGCTGCATCAGTTTCAGCCTGTTCGCGCCCTCAGGTCCTGTGTGGACAATAAATTAGCTGTCCCATTCCTCCGCTTAAAGACAGTTGGCGACAGAAGCTTCAGCTCTGCAGGTCCTAGACTGTGGAACTCGCTTCCACAATTCTTACGCAACGACATCTACTCTCCAACTGCCGACTATGGCACATCTTTTTCAGCGGTCCTGAACTGCTACTTCCATGCTACTCACTACCTCAACTGCTCTCCTAACTCTGCTATGCTTCCCACTTTCTCTTTGTTGCGTGAGACGAAGTCTGTTGGGTACCGAATGCGTACCGAAAGCCGCTTAGGCTGTGAGTGCGCTATACAAAACTCTCCTGCGTAACACCCACATGGTCTTTATGACTTTGTGGAGCTACTGAAGGAGATACATTACATTACATTACAAGTTTCAATATATGAGTTCAGCTGGTCCGCCACGACCCGTTCTAGTGTCTTTGATAGGAACGGTAGAAGGGAGACTGGGCGGTAGTTGCTCAAGTTCTCTTGGTCTAGTGTCGCTTTCTTGAGTGAGAAGTGGCCTGACTACAGCTTTTTTCGAAAGGTGCTGGGACATGAGCTGAGGCTAATGACATATTAATGATGTTAGTTATGCATGGCAGCAGCCTATCAATGCAACGTAGGAGCAGGACAGTGATAATATGGTCCAAAGGACGTGTTGTCTTCTTTGATTGGGATATGAACTCCAGGAAGAGATCACTAGCGACCTGCTTAAATGTAGACATTGAGGTGCAGCCAATAATCGGGGGACAGTATTCTGGTGGGGGTGTTGTCATTGCAGGGATGGACTCCCTGATCTTGTCTATCTTCTGGACAAAGAATGGAGAGAAGCGATCGGCTAGATCATCACAAGGATCATCAGATAAGGAGCTAATCAGGGAGCAGTTGAGGATATAGTTGATCTCGACATCAGCATTTTTCGATTGAAAATGTGACGCGTGTTACTAATGGGGGAATGCGTAGGAGCCACGCGAGAAGACAGTGAATCAGCCGATATACGAAACTCGGCCTCCAACGGGTCAGTTGGATCATCGAAATTAATTTTAAAGCCACTCGGCGTGAGGTAGGGTCGATTTTCAGCACACGGAATCGAAACGACAACTGACGAATCGTTAAAATAGCTTTGGATAATAGCTTTGGAAAGTAGAATTGGATGATGAACAAGGTTCGGAATGTTCTGGGTTAGGCAGAGCTGGGTGTCATTGGCATTGAACTGAAACACCTGATCGTCTTTGGCTATCACATCGCCCAGAGGGAGAGTATAGATAGTGAAAAGAAGGGGCCCACAGGATACCCTCATGATCGTGCTTCCTTTGCAGCAAATGTAAAGTGCCTAAAAAGAGATTGAGTTCTCTGAGTGCGCTTTATCAAATGTATTGGTATTATTATTATTATTATCTGGGGTAGTATTTTTAATGCGTGTGCTGAAGATCGCCGTGTTCAGATGGAACTTTAGCGGTTGCCAGGGACATGTTTACAGCTTGTGCTACGGTTAGAAGCAATAGGTCTTGCACCTCATAAGGAGAACCGTTGGCTTCCTTGTTTCCGACTGAGGCACATTCTTTCCAGCCGTCCTGAGCTGCCACTTCCACGCTACCCGCTTCCTCGACTGCCCTCCTGACTCAGCTATGCTTCTCACATTTGCTTTCTTGCGTGAAACGACGTCTGTCGACTGTTGTATGAGCACATGAAGCCGCTTAGGCTTTATAATATAATAATATAATTCATTTGTATAGCGCCCCAAGAGAACTAAATCTCTATTCAGGCGCTTCACATGTGCCTCAGGGCTCGAGCCCACGACCTCAGCCAGACCTTGGTCGGGGCGAGCACCTTAACCGCTGGACCAACCCAGCTCGGCTTTGAGTGAGCTAAACTCTCCTGCGTAATACCCACTTAGTCATTATAGCTTCGTGGAGTTACAGACAGAGAGCTAAATTACACCGTATGCATATTATCTGCAGAGATGGTGTTCTTTTTATGTGGGCAGACGGGTTTAGGGACGAGTTTAGTAGATACATCAATGAAAGGGACGAGATTACGAGAGCAGGGAAATAGTGGGGCTGTAGTCCCGCCTGTATGGCAGTAGAGGGAGGAAGTTGCTAATCCATTCTGCCTTACTTAAGAAGAATCTTAAGGAAAAACGCTCTGCTAGGTCACCGTTTGGATCATTGGGGCAGTATGCTTGCTTAAAAGCGATCAAAATTGTCGCTAGTGAACATTGAAATTTTTGGCTCTTCATCTGGTCTATTATTTATCTAAAATAATTTAAACTTAGCCTTAGCGCAAATGGATTGATACGACCGAGCAATGTTCTTGAAATGCCAAGCGTTCGAAAATGAGTCCCAAATGGTTTGCCTGCCATCTCAGTTTGTGCGTTTAGTGTTCTTCGCTCTTTTTACATCAACAGCAAACCAAAGGGCGTCTCGGCGAGAACGAACCTGTCGCTTGATCAGATGTCCAAACTCTTTAAGGACTATAGCCGAAGCCGAAGAGAACCATTGAGTCAAGGATGGAGGGTCGTAGGAAAGTCGAGTAGAAGGGCAGGTGATTCAAACCTGATGCGGACATCCCCAATGTCAAGAGAATTCAGGCTTCTTGATTCGCAAGTAATTTGGATATAGAAAGAGAAACACTTTCCAGGGAGAAGAAAATCATCATGCGATCAGAAGTGCCGAAAGAGGTGACGATAGGAGTCAATAGCGTACAATCCAGGGAGAAAGAGACCCCGAACGGAAAAGCTTTTTATACGTATAAGGAGCTTGAACGTATGCACGGTAGGCAGAAGAACTCAGATAGTTGGACGGTTGCTCTTCACGACCGAGGTACCGAGGTCGTGGGTTCAAATCCTGCTGTGGGCGATCCTTTGTTGCCACCTCAAGCGGTGGTGATAGCCTTTAAAGCTCTTCTATCACTATAAAAAAGAGACTGTTAATTAGGCTAGTGTAGTGAAAGCGTGTTGGAACACATCGGGTCGAATATGTTCTCAAAGTGGATATTAAAAACACTTAGAATGAAAAGTGGACGAATCCCAGTGCAAAGAACGGAGAGCAAGGGTCAGAAAGGTCAGCAACGAAGCAGACAGCGCGGCTGTTCGCGACTAGTCGTCACTTCGGCCACACACATGGGACAACGTTTGCGTGCACGCCACAGTGGATGCTTGGGTATTTTAAAGATGGACCGAGTTAGATTTATGTCTCGCTCAGAGAGGCCGCTACTAAAGATGGGTGAATGATTTACCTTAGACTTATCTCGGCCATATGTAAAGCGAAGTAAATATCGACTACTTCGAAAGCCTCAAAGGCGTAGCAGCAGCTATTTGTGCAGAGTGGCAGCCAAAGCCGGGAATTTATTCCGCGGGCTTTTAGGTGACCGGAAGTCTCAAGTTGTTGAACAGCTCTTTTTTCTACGGGCGTCACACCTAATTTTTATAATGTGGCTCCCAGAGTTGAGCGAGCGAGTGCGTAAGCGGTTCTCGTAACTAGGGGTAATTAATTAGTGGCACTAACTAAAAGCAATTAATAATTAGCAGCTGCTATTCTGTTGACGGCCTGCGGTCTTTCGGAGGCAGCTTCTTTACATCGGCCACACAAACGACGTGGAAAGGCTAATTAGAGTGACGAGGGCTACGCACAGTTGCATGTGACTGCGTTAATAATAAACTGTCGGACGACAAAACCGTGGCCTCGGGGCGTTGAGTATGTACATGTGTTCGCATGCGAGCGCGCGTTCGCTTGTGGGCGTGCGTGCGTTCGCGTCCGACTCTTGTCAACGTTATTCGAAGCAATGAAGAGCAAACGGGCATTTGGCATCTCGCTACCTGTAGCGCGTGCAAAGAGCCTTACCGGCTTCGGGGCGCGAAACCACCGAACGAGTTCCGGACGCCTCGTAATTCGGCAGCCGCACGGCTCGCGCGATCGCCGAGTGCCGGACACTTCGCAATTGGGCAGATATCGGCGTCCGGCTCACGCGATCGCCGAGTGCCGGGCGCCTCGCAATTGGGCAGCGGCACGGCAGTTCCGGCTCGCGTGCATTGCATGGGCCTATATCGAAGGCGGGTTGCCGCCGGGTTGCTGCAGTCTCTTAAGAAGAGACGCCAAAGAGGCCGACTTCCGCCGACTTGCGCCTCGCATGGCAGACTCGAACGAGCCCAGATTCAAGCCTCCTCTGGAAGGGCTCGGACTCGTCCAGCACACCTTAACGGCTTTACGACTTTTGACGCCATCTTGATTTTCACGGCGTTCAATGCGTCTGCATGCAGCTGTTTATGGGAGACTGGTGGTTAGCCAGCCCTAATCTATTCTCGCACTGAGGTAATATAGTAGGCTGATTGAAATTGACAGGCGCACCGGGAGCACGACCATCCAGATAATACCATCTAGCCGCTCTCCCGAGCTGGGTTTACTCGGTCCGTTTACTGGCTTGCCAACAGCGGGTTCGACGAGCAGCCGACGCAGGCACGGCTCCGTACGCTCGCCCGCACGACCCGATTGCAGGCAGCCTTGTCGTAACGTAACGTAAGGTCTAAGGCCTGTGCGAAGGCTCGCTCGCCCGCACGACGTAGTAGCTTTTGAGTTAACGCAGAGCGGTGCGAGAGAACGACGGCGGTTCCAAAACGAGGAGCTGCAGATACGCGTCGCAGCGCGACCATCGGTCTGCCGTCGGTCTGGCTGCGCGTCCTGCTTCCAGCCGCCACCCTGCTACGGTTACGAGGCTGATACCTCGAAATGGGCGAAACGGCGAGCCCGAACGTGTCGAAGTCTGGTGTGAATGAGCTCGGATTGTCGTTTCAGGAATTAGGGCTAGGGAAATGCAATGGACGGTAGAAAGCAAACTTTGCTAGAATGTACTGCAATGCGGTGCGTTAAAGAGCAGACGATTTTGCTCTTTCTTTATGGTGGCGGGGCCACAGCGGATAGATTTGAGGAGTCGTTGCAATGCCGAAATCGACACGTTTCCCTTGCGTCTGGACTCTGAGTCCCCTGAGGCTGCTTATATGGCGATAATAATAATAAATCCTAGCTGATTAAACAGCCTCTTTTTGTATAGCGACAGAAGAGCCTTTACGGCTATCACCACCGCTTGCAGTGGCGATAAAGAATCGCCCACCGCAGGAATCGAACCCACGACCTCGGGGCCGAGGTCGTGAAAGCAACCGCCTTACCTAGTGTGCCGATTCAAGGTACAAGCACATTCCTGGCTTTATCCTTGGCTACTGTGCTAAAGTGCTTGCTGCGTACGGTAATGGCGGCTGCGGCCTGGCGACTGCGGCCGGCGCTATCCACCTTCGACTGTCGTGCTCCTCAGTGTCACGAAATAACAGCCCGGTCTTAGAGGTCTGTGAGGCACGTAAGGGATCCAAAGCTCTTGGGGCCGGGAGGCGCTATTCAGCGAAAGTGTCATCGCTGTGCGGGATGCGGACCTGCGAGTCGCCGGCGAATTCGTGTGAATGCAGTCGAGTTATCAACGTCTGTGACAATAATTTAGGTAACAGTTTTTTCCTTATCCCTTATGCCTAAAATAAATAGAAAATATGTGTTGCTCCATCCAAAACTGTGCGTCCGTGGGAAGGAAAATTATACGTTGAAACTCTCCGGTTTCGCTAGTATGTACTTAGGAACGCTAAATTCGCTGGCATAGCACACGTTGTGCTGCTACCCGAATTAGTGAGGGTTACCGGAAATAGTTATATAGCGTTGAAGCCATAGAAGTGTAACAGCACATGCTCCCTAAACGAATTTCACTTTTTATGTGATTGCAGAGTAAAAAAGTAGTGAATAGCCGTATTTGATTTACATTGCCTGGAGAGGTTGCTTATTACCGGCAGGTGCATTTTGCTACATGTGTGAACAATTTTTCAAGACAGCGAAAAATTACTGTGTAAAAGCGTCTGTTAGGATAGGCGTGTAGATTGCAAAGCATACTTTGGCATGTGTTATAGGATCAAAATGGGGCCTAGGCACCTCAGTTCACATGCGAGCACTGCAAGTGACCTATTGAAAATAAAGCAATAATAATAATAATGCACTTGATAAAGCGCCCTCGGAGAACTTAATCTCTCTCTAGGCGCTTTCCATCTGCTGCAAAGCAAACGCGATCAAATGGTGAGTGGTGTGATGCTAGATAAACAACATGAATAACATGGTTAAGGGTGACCTGCACAGGGTCAGCATGCAAATATGGTTAGTGGCAGCAGGCGCAGTGTCAGCATGCATAAGCACATAAAGGACAGATCACATGGACCCACTAAATGCTGTCCTAAATAGGTGTGTTTTAAGTTCTTTTTAAATGTGGTCAAGTCAGGGGATGTCGTGATGGAAGTTGGGAGTGAGTTCCAGGCTTTTGGAGCATACGAACTAAATGCACGGTCTCTAATAGATTTGAGATTGGTTCGAGGTATAGGTAAATAGTCAGATTCCGAAAAGCGGGTGGTACGATGCTTAGCCTGATTGGCCAGTAGATCTGATAGGTAGGCTGGAGCCAAAGAATGAAGTGACCTCAAAGTGAGCGACGAAACCTTGGAGTCGACGCGTTGCTGGACTGGGAGCCAGTGCAGGTCGGCTAGAGAAGGTGTGGTGTGGCAACTGCGATGCTCACGACAGACAAGCCTAGCTGCATAGTTTTGCACCAGCTGTAAGCGCCTGATTGCACAGGCCGATAGGCCAGCAATCAGTGAAAATTGCTGCTCGCTAGGTAGGCTTTTTTAAAGAATATGAGGTACTACATGGAACGAGATGTTTCTTTTTTCCGGTATCTTCACTTTGGCGAGACATTGTGGCCGCTCAAACAACTGCTACAAATTCTGCACGATGAACCCTTCCACGCGTGGAGCTGGCGCAGAGCGTATCCTTTATTCGCGTATCTACGATTTTCCTCTCACAGCAGCACCACGCTGAGCCGTGAGCTCTCCGTCCCCATCCTCCGAAGAGGGATCATCCATCTTGAGAAGAAAGCTGCGCTTTTGAGAGATTTTGGAGAGAGGTGGAGAGGTTTCGTTTCAAGATTATAATGTCGCACGTACGAAAGGCCCAGGAAAGAAAAACCATAGCCTTGCCAAACCAGAAAGACGTCAAAGATACATGTATGAGCTGATTCAAAAGCCTCTTTTGCGTAGCGACAGAAGAGCCTTTACGGCTATCACCGCCGCTTGCAGTGGCAATACAGAAACACCCACCGTAGGATTCGAACCCACGACCACGGGACCGAGGTCGGGAAAAGCAACCGTCTTACCTAGTGCGCCATCACGGCTCACCATGGATCCCATCAGATAGATGGTCCAAATACCCTGTCCAAAGCAGCGCTTTGATGCCTCGGCTCAAGAGACGGAATTTTCTGGTTGAAAACGTGAAATGAAGATGCATGCGATCAGACAAAGCGTCAACAGCTTACTTCCAACTTCTTCAGTCGGCAAGATGGGCTGTGTTCAGCAGCAAAGCGGCCGATCTTTTTGAGGAATCAAGAGAAATCTCAGTTATGGCTGGGCTACGTTTGTGCGCCAGTGAAGACCACAGAGGGGATTTATAGGATCTTGAGGAGACGAGCTCTTTCACTAGACTTTGTTAAGGTGACCGCATCGCATGCGGAAAGCCTCGAAAAAATCTCTTGAGGAATGTCGCAGGTTGCGACTCGTCAACTACTTTAGTTGGAGTGGGCTTTATGGAGGCACGAATGCGAGCTATTTCTTCAGTGAAGGCTGGACGGCGGAAAACATCGGCTCTGCCGTTAATGTCTGGAAAATAAGACTAGTCAGAACTTTCAAGCAAGTTATTCACCGTCACGTAAATCTGTTTTGGGTCAGACTGGCAGGACTGTAGGGGCCATCGGCAGTTCAACGCACGTCAATGTACAAACGTGCGGCATATCTCCTGCTGAACCTGCCCAAAATCTATGTCTCCTGCTTCAAACTGATCTTTCCTGAGACAACCACATCAGCTCTAAAATCAAATCTGCATACTTTCAGCTCCATAACATTTCTAACATTCGGGCCTGTTTAGACAGTGATATCGCATCTAAATTGGTCCATGCATTTATCACATCCCGTCTTGACTTCTGTAGCTAACCGATTGCCGGTCTACCGGCCAGTGTAATCAGGGGCGTACAGCTTGTGCAAAACTCTGTAGCTAGGCTTGCCCGTCGTGAGCGTCATAGTCACCACATTACACCATTTCTCGCCGATCTTCACTGACTCCCAGTCAAGCAATGCATCGACTTTTTAGGTTTTGTCACTCACTTGTAGGTCCCTTCCTTCTTTGGCTCCAGCATACCTATAAGATCGACTCCCCCACCTTACATCATACCACCTGATTTTTGGAATTTAAACGTTTACCTACACCTCGTACACACCTCAAACCCTTAGAGACCGTGCCTGTATTTCGTATGCTCACAAAGCCTGGAACCCACTTCCGACTGACGTCGCGGGCAAACTCTGACTGGACGACATTAAAAAAAAGCCAAAACGCAACTATGTGTCGCATTATTTAGTGGGTCCATGTGATTCGTCCTTTATTTGCTTATGGGTGCCGACGCTGTGCCTGCTGCCACTAACCATAGTTGCATGCTGATCCTGTGCATGTCACATTTAACCACGTTATGCTTGTTGCAATTGAAAGTGTTACCACTAACCAGTCGACCGAGCTTCGTTTATAGTAAATTTAAAGTACCTAGAAAGAGATTGAGTCCACTGAGGGAGCTATGCAAATGCATTCTTATTATTATATAGCTACCCCTACCCGGCATTCCAGCCCTCAGCCTGCTAGTGGACACATAAATCAACTAGCAGGTTGAGCTGATAGCCTCAGCCCCACCTTGGACATTGTCTAGCCGATAACACGACTTTCGGCTGCTTGCACACTCTCTTCTCTCCTCTCTTCTGTCCGGGCTGGACAGACGCTTCCCTGTCGCTCCTCTCACACTCACTCTCTGTACAATGTTTTGGCGTTAAATCACGAGGCTAATTTGGTGCGTTTAGTTATATATCCGACATCAATTCCCAACAGGACTTCAGTTTTTCAAATGAAAAAACCCTGGCACTTCTAAACTTCCGGAGTAGACGCGGAAGAAGTCTCTGAAATTAGCTAGATTGCCATTAGACCCAGACTTCTTGCGTTCAAGCCTTGACTGCTCTTAACACTCGCACTCGCCGCCGCCTCCGGGCCGCCTCTTGGGGGTCAGTGCCCGCAACCAGCGGCGGCGAGCACCTGCTTGCAGCTGCTAGAGTGACCTGTCGGCTCCCACGAAGAAGAATGATCGTGCTTTCTCGAAGCACCGAAACGATAGCAATGCTGAGCTCTAAGATATCCCATGAGCACTAAGCCCATCAGCTCAGCTCAGGCACTGCCGGAACCTGAGTGACGCAGTGTTACTGGAAAGTACCGGCGCCAACCTGCTCCCAAACCTGACGGTTAATTATAAATAATGATAATAATAGATTTGTATAGCGCCCTCAGAGAACTTGATGTCTTTCTAAGCACTTTATATGCACTGCAAATGAAGCAGGGTCGAATGGTTAGCGGTAGGTAGCTCATCCATCCTGGAGCCTCAAAGACCCAGCTGCTTCAAAACGGCAAAACGTCTCTCCCTGCGTTTCCTTTTGAGCACCTCCAATAGAACTACATTGGTGTCAAGATATTGCTGAGTGCCTTGAAATATGGTGACTTTCGCTTCGAGGTCATTTGAGGCTTCAAAATAGTTTTATTCCTGATGGTTTGACGAAGGCGGTTTTTAAGAATTCGTCCCTGATTTCTTTGTCTACGGGACTGCCGGGACACGAAGGCGCACTATCAAAAAACATCATATCTCCGTCGGACCACAAACAAGTAAGACCGCAGATTCTGACGAATTCACTAATAATCTGAACAGGACAGAGATGGTGCCTTTGAACAGGCTCTTTGCTCGCGTTTCTCTCGGC
Organism: Cristatella mucedo; assembly: GCA_009760855.2. Classification (NCBI taxonomy): domain Eukaryota; kingdom Metazoa; phylum Bryozoa; class Phylactolaemata; family Cristatellidae; genus Cristatella; species Cristatella mucedo. The sequence continues at coordinate 69,484 of WPIO01000169.1, forward strand.
AATCGCGAGGGTCAAAACTATAAAGAGCTCGATCAAGCTCTCATATATAAATATGCCAAAACGGGATGCAAAACTGTCCTTCAAAGTCAAAATCTCGCCTCCTGACATAGAGCGCTCTAACGTGCGTTCGTGTTCGTTGCAGAATTCTTCCGAAAACCGAAGTTCTTGCGAACATCGTATACGGAAACGATACAGCTAAGACCGGTTTGAAGTTATTGTGATTTTTATTTGACCGTAGCGCGTAAGAAATTACGTGCTTTGGACATCTAAACGCTTATCGCTTCGGGCTGCTGGGTCTCCCACGCCGGTGGCTGCCTTAGCTACGCCGGCGGCTAGTAACCTGCTTGTTAGTTATGATCGTCAGCAGCTGCTATCGCTTCGTCATCGCATATCAAATGCATTCCTAGATATTAATGTTGCTGCTAAGATTCATGAACTATGCATTAACAAAAGAAAAGCACCCAGTAGCCGCCGCGGTGGCCGGAACGGCCAGCTCAGACGCCGCTCGTTGGGCGGGAACTGCGAGCTGAGTACCCGCTCGTTTGGTATTCCTAGCATTGTCTCGAACCGCTCAGCACGCTCCCCCACATGCGTCACTGTAAATCTCTCAAACTTAGTGGTCATCAGGCCTGTTGTAACCCAATCGGCCAGACTTAACGCTTGCCTTTGGAATCCTTGCTCAATGTGCAATAAACCTCTAGTAATAAACGACCTTATTTCTGAAAATGTTATCGACCTGCTCGCCCTAACTGAAACTTGGCTGAAATCGATAAACTGCCCGACAATTAAAGACGCTACTCCATCTGGTTTCACGTTCTTTCACACCCCTAGATCAATCAAAACTGGAGGTGGAGTTGCTATGATCGTGCGCTCGAAATTCAACTTCAAGCCATTTGCGGTACCCTCGAAGCAGTCTTTTGAATCTATTGTCCTGGTCTCACCCGAAAACAAGCTACCGATAGTGGCAGTAGTCTATCGCCCACCAGGTACCAAATCCTCCCTTATCTCAGATTTCTCCGATCTCATTTCGATTCTGTGTGCAAGAAATCGACCCTTCCTCGTTATGGGTGATTTCAACGTTCACTTTGATAACTTATCTGACGCTTTCAGCACCGAATTTCGTGCATTGACTGACTCATTGTCTCTTGTGGCTCATGTGCATGGCCCTACCCACATCAAGGGTCACACACTCGACCAAATTTTCTCATATAACTGCACTTTGTCATCACCAATTATTCCCGAATCATGCTTATCTGACCGCATGCATAGCTCATTCAATCTACAGTGTGTGCCCACATTCTCCTCTAAAATAACCTGTGAATCGCGAAACCTCAAGACCCTTGACATCGATGCTGTCCGTGCGAGAATATCTGCTTCACCTCTGCAGCTCAGTCCTCCCTCCGATCTGTCATCATTGGTAGATTGCTACAACACGACACTAGCTGACACGCTCGACGAGTTTGCACCTCTGACAAAGCGCACTGTGCGCCCCCGCCCAGACGGCCTATGGTTTACCACAGACATTAAACTAGCCAGGTCTACTAAACGAAAGCTTGAAAAAGCATACAAAAGATCCGGACTAACTGTCCATCGACAGGCATATGAAGACTACTGTAAGTCGTACCAATCGATCCTAGCAAAGGCTAAGTCTAGCTTCTATAGAAACATTGTTGAATCACAGATGCACAATCCAAAAATGCTGATGTCGACAATAAACCATCTCCTCAACCGTTCCCAGATTAGCTCCTTACCTGATGATCCTTGTGATGATCTCGCCGATCGCTTCTCTTGATTCTTTGTGCAGAAGATAGACAAGATCAGGGAATCCATCCCTGCGATGACAACCTTCCCACTAGAATGCTGTTCCTCGGTTCCCGACTGCACCTCAATGTCTGCATTTAAGCAGGTCACTAGTGATCTAGTCCTAAAGTTCGTATCGCAATCAAAGAAGACAGCAAGTCCTCTGGACCCTATTCCCACTGCCCTGCTCCTACGTTGCATTGATCTGCTGCTGCCATGCATAACTAACATCATTAATATGTCATTAGCCTCAGCTCATGTCCCAGCACCTTTCAAAAAAGCTGTAGTCAGGCCTCTTCTCAAGAAAGCAACACTAGACCATGAGAACCTGAGCAACTACCGCCCTGTCTCCCTTCTACCATTGCTATCAAAGACACTGGAACGGGTCGTGGCAGACCAGCTGAACTCATATATCGAAACCTCACACCTTGTTAGTAAGTTCCAGTCTGGCTGTAGAGCTAATCACTCCACAGAGTCAGCATTGCTTAGGGTATACAACGACCTACTTAGGAATGCAGACATAGGTAGAGTGTCTCTGCTTGTTTTGCTCGATCTTTCGGCAGCTTTTGACACCATCGATCACAAAGTTCTTCTAGAGCGCCTCTCATCTCGCCTGGGCATCACTGGCACTGCTCTGCAGTGGTTCAGGTCCTATCTCAGTGGGAGACTCCAGAGTATTGACGTGAATGGAAAAAGATCATCTGAAGTACCTCTGAAATATGGAGTACCTCAGGGCTCCGTGCTAGGTCCGGTTCTTTTCACGGTTTATACTCTCCCTCTTGCCGATGTGATTGCCAAGCACAATCTAGGCTTTCACTTCTATGCGGATGACACTCAGTTGTACCTTTGCTTTGATCCCTCCCAGCCTTCGAGCACCTCAAATTCTCTAAACTCACTTGCTGCATGCATTGATGACATCCGCACATGGATGGCAGCAAATTCTCTAAAACTAAACGATGACAAAACTAACTTACAAGTTATGGGCAAACCCAGTGTTATTCACAAATTGGAAAGGTTGCCTCTCAAAATTGGCTCTGCCAGCATATCTCCTGTCGAATCAGCTCGAAATCTAGGTGTCATATTCCAAAGCGACCTCTCGTTAGACGACCTCATCAGCTCCACAGTCAAATATGCCTATTTTTAGCTTCATAACATTGCTAAAATTCGGGCTTGTTTAGATAAGGATACCACGTCCAAGTTGGTCCATGCATTCGTGACATCCCATCTCGACTTCTGCAACTCACTGCTTACTGGCCTACCAGCATGTGCGATCAGGCGATTGCAGCTAGTGCTAAACTCTGCAGCTAGGCTTGTCTGTCGTGAGCGTCGCAGTTGCCACATTACTCCACTTCTCGCCGACCTGCACTGGCTACCAGTCAAGCAACGGATTGACTTCAAGGTTTTGTCGCTCACTTTTAGGTCCCTTCATTCTATGGCTCCAGCCTATCTCTCCGACATACTCCCCCATCAGGCCAAGCATCGTACCACCCGCTTTTAGGAATCCAACAGTCTACAAATACCTCGTATAAACCTTAAATCCTTTGGAGACCGTGCATTTAGTTCGCATGCTCCCAAAGCCTGGAACTCCCTCCCGACCTGCGTCAGAACATCCCCTGACCTGACCACATTTAAAAGGAACTTAAAAACACCTATTTCGGACAGCATTTAGTGGGTCCCTGTGATTCGTCCTTTACGTGCGTATGCGTGCTGACACTGTGCATGCTGCCACTAACCACATTTGCATGCTGACCCTGTGCATGTCACCCCTAACCATGTTATTCATTTTGTTTGTTTTTCAAGCATGATTTTACTTACCATTCAATTGCATTTCCCTTTGCAGCAAATGTAAAGCGCCTAGAAAGAGATTATGTTCTCTGAGGGCGCTTTATCAAGTACATTATTATTATTATTATAATTAAAATTCTGTGTGCTTATCTTGGAAAATTCAAGGGTAACGTGGGAGCTTACTCGGAAGAGCGACGCGCGAGCTATAACTGGGGTATACAGGATATTTAACTAGGATATGCTGGACATTTAACTAGGATGTACTGGACATTTAACTTGGATATAGTGGACATTTAACTTGGATATTCTGGACATTGAACTTGGATATACTGGACATTTAACTTGGATGTACTGGACATTTAACTGGGATATAGTGGACATTTAACTTGGATATACTGGACAATTAACTTGGATATACTGGACATTTAACTTGGATATTCTGGACATTTAACTTGGATGTACTGGACATTTAACATCGCAACCAAGGATAGTACTGCATAAAGAAAATACGATGGGGCTATGTTTGGGAGCATCTTTGAGAGAACAACTGCCATAGTTGACCAGGTAGCCTCGGTCTGGAAGCCGACTCGGAAGCTGCCTGCCTCCTCCGCTCCGCCCCCAGGCGCTGTAGTTGCACACTATCCCCACGCAAGTACGGAGTTCCGGTGAGAGGAAATGTGGTTCCCTTGGATTCCAATAAAAAAAATCAGACCCGCAGCGCAGGCGCCGACATTTTGTGGGCAGAGCTAAAGATTCCTTAGCCACTGGCAGTGCGAAGCGTAGCGGCCCTCGTTTGCCGAACTGGTTTGGTCTAGCGGTTAAGGTGCTCGCCCCGACCAAGGTCTGACTGAGGTCGTGGGCTCGAGCCCCGAGGCATATGTGAAGCGTTTGAATAGAGATTAAGTTCTCTTGGGACGCTATATAAATGAATTGTTTATATTTTATTCAACGCGAAGAGATTGGCTAAATTTCTGCCTATGCCCATAGGGCGCCATTGAATGGCTAGCTCTTTCCGGAGTATGAGGTCACGGGGGAGGGGCGCAGAGGCTGCGCTGACGAAGCGCCGGAGAAGCACTGCGCCCTCTGACGTCGTGCTCCGAGTCGGACTCTCCAAGTGGGGAGAACGCTGGGATTGCCTCGACACCCGCGGCTGCGAATTTCGCCAAATTTTTATTAATCGATTGTATTATTAAAATTTGTTGTGACGGTGGAGACTTTTCAGTCAATAGAATTACAATAACTCACTTTGTAGCATAGGCAGCGTCGTCAGCTGTCGACTTTTCAGTTGTAAGGACGCGCAAATGCGACGCCGCAGCCAATGCCGACGACTTCCGGATACACCGGGTCGCGATCAAGCTAGTGAACTCTCCTCGGAAAGGCTCCGACTATTGGCCCCGGTCGTGAAAAGAGAGCTTCCAAATTTAGAAAACAGAAACAGAGCGGATCGCTACTGTGCTGCCAGGCTACAGACGCTAGCGCCAAATGCCCTACGAGCGTCTAGCGTCGGAAAGCAGGCCGACAGCCTAGCGAGAAACTCCCTCCTCTTACGGGTCGAACCACGTGGTTGCGTCGCGGCCAGTCGCTCGCGTTGCCAGTCGCTCGTGCTGCCCGGTACGCGCTACGTACCAAGTCGAGGATCTGGACGAGCGCTATGCCGAACTTGACGACCACGGCCTTCGACGAATTGAGCACCGGCCTCGCGCGACTGTCGTAGTCACGGAGCAGGTGCTCCACCAGATTCGCTTCATCTGAGCGACGGCACGCAAGAAAGCGACAGCGTACAGAAAGCAGCCGCTCTTCTCTTGGCTCGCTCCAAGGCAGCGACTCGAGAAGAGGCCGCCGCCGCCGAGTGCTCCGGGGACGCAGCTACTGCGTGCGGCCAGGCGCTCAGGCGGCGGCGGCGGCGGGGGCGACCGCGAGCGAGCTCTCTCACCCGCGACGTTCCTGTTGGACGCTCCGAGCGCTGGCCGAAGCGGCACGAGCAGCGACAGGATTGCGACGAGCGCAGCCATGGATAACCAAGAGCGACGACGACGCGTTCCCCGCGACGTCGGCGCAGCGGCGGCGGCGGCGGCAGTTGGCGAGCTACAACTGACGCGGTCCTCCCGTCGGCGGGCGCGCAGGGACGCGTGACGCGGCTTCGACGGCGGCGGGCCGGCCGAGCGGTCCGAGTCTCAGTCCTCGACGGGCAGCGTCGCCCACCAAGCGCTCCCGCAAGCGTGAAGGAAGTCGAGGCTGCGCCGCACAAACGCACGCCGGACCGGCGGACCGAGTCCGTAGCGTCGATCTCATAGGCTGTCGGCGCGGCTAATTCCTCCCACCTCTCGCTCGGCAGGCAATTAAAAGAGAGCGAAAGTGCAGAACCCGGTCGACCGGACGGTGGACTCGTCCACTAAGTCCGGCCGATGTAGGTCGACCTCGCGCGTAGGCGCACCTTTGTAAGGTCGGCGTTCGGCGAGCGCTCCGCTTGCATCCGCCCACATCGCTCGCACGATATCGCTGGCTGCAGCGTTGAGAACTAATGTCCTTGGACCACCACAAAACCCAGCAGCGCCTCGGAACGGTACCCGTCGCTGCTGACGTCAGAAAAATGTCTGGGTGACCGTGAACGCTGACGCGGGTCTAGAGCGGCTTGTGTAGGTGTAGCGACAGTTCGCGAAGGTCTGCGCCGACGGTAGCGAAACGCTGCATTAATGAAGAGCGATCATAATTCAACTGCGCTCCCGTGTCATCGCAGCGTAGAGCAGTCTAAAAAATTCAACTAGCTCTTTAGTTCTATCTCGGCTTGATTATTGTAATTCCCTTTTGGCTGGGCTACCAAGGAAAGCAGCTAGGCCACTGCTGCTGAATATGGCTGCAAGGCTAGTCTTCAAGTCCCAGAGGTTTGAGCACGTGTCCCCTTAGCTAAACGAGCTAGGATGGATGCCGGTTGAGCAACGGATACAGAGCAAAGTTCTTACGTTGACCCACAAGGCCCGCCACGGCTTGGCTCCTTCGTACCTAGCTGAACTGCTGCACCAGTTTCAGCCTCCTCGTGCCCTCGGGTCCTGTATGGACAATAAATTAGCTGTTCCATTCCTCCGCTTAAAGACCGTTGGCGAAAGAAGCTTTAGCTCTGCAGGTCCTAGACTGTGGAACTCGCTTCCACAATTCTTATGCAACGACAACTACTCTCCTGCTACCGACTATGGCACATCTTTTTCAGCGGTCCTGAACTGCTACTTCTATGCTACTCACTACCTCAACTGCTCTTTTGACTCTGCTTTGCTTCCCCCTTTCTCTTTGTTGCGTGAGACGAAGTCTGTTGGCTACCGAATACGTACCAAAAGCCGCTTAGGCTGTGAGTGCGCTATACAAACCCTCCTGCGTAACACCCACATGGTCTTTATGACTTTGTGGAGTTACAGACGGAGATACATTACATTACTTGACAGCAGTGGCGAGTTACAGGTGTCCGGCATCAGCCATAGGGCTGCACAGCGAGTCTTGTATGAAGCCAGGACTGAGGACCACTGTACTTTCTGGCGAGGTCGAGGTCGAGAACCCAACTGCCTGAACATCTTGACTTAACGTAATGTAAAAAGAACTTATAATCGCACTTGTTCTTCACGATTTTTGCTGGGTCCGCGTGAATTGCTCATTGTGTAAGTATGCGAGCTGCAATTGCATGTTATCGCAAAGATGTCGACATTCTTCGTGCACAGTTCATTTGAAATGCCTAGGAATAAATTTAGTTCTCGCGATGCGTGCTACAGAAATCTAGCCGGAGTATTTTTAAAGTAATTTCTCTAAAAATAGACACACTTGACTCTGGAGGAGCATATTTAATTATCGAGCCAAAGGTCGTTTTGGAATGGGACGCCCGGATTCCGTGAAGCATCAGCAGAAGTTGATGGCTTTGCCTATTTGAAGTGTGATAAAATCCAGTCTCTTATGATACAACGTTTGTCCATAAATTTAGGTTACTCTTGTCCGCATTTAATGTAAGAATGTCGTCTGCTAAGTGTTAATGTCGGATATTGAAGCTGCAAGCTGCATCGTGGTACAGTTTTAGATATTTGAAGACTAAGATATTTTTAAAGCCCGATTAGAGGTTTGAGGCTTATGATTTAAGGTGAGGCTGAGTATCATCTGCTATGGGATGAAAGAAAAGATTTTGCCTTGCGACCATGTATCGGCCATATTGCGACCATGTATCGGCCATATTGTGACCATGTATCGGCCATATTGCGACCATGTATCGGCCATATTGTGACCATGTATCGGCCATATTGCGACCATGTATCGGCCATATTGCGACCATGTATCGGCCATATTGTGACCATGTATCGGCCATATTGTGACCATGTATCGGCCATATTGCGACCATGTATCGGCAAGAGGAAGAACATGGATTGTGAAAATGCAGTGACCTAGAAAACAACCCAGTGGTTCAACCTCATTCTTTAACGCCCCTCGTATACTATAACGTCTTTGAGATCTACCCTATCTCTCAAATCTCTTATTGCTATAGGACCTAAAATACAGCAGTGGTATGTCCACAATATCCAGGCGATATCGAGGAGGTATATGCACACGCATAAATGCTATCTCTATTGAGTGGACAGCTCTTAAGCACGATTGTAATTTACGTCACTGCCCTAGCTCTGCTAGATCTGTCTGCTGCCTTTGACACCATTGATCACGAAGTTCTGCTTGAACGATTGAGAACAACGATCGGTCTGGCAGACGAAGCACTGGCGTGTTTTAAATCATACTTGTCTGATCGTGTTCAATCCGTGTCGTGTGGGGTCAGGTCTCAGACATGAGAAGGGTCACCTGTGGAGTCCCTCAAGGGTCTGTACTCGGTCCCTTGCTGTTCTCCATTTATACGCAACCTCTGGGAAACGTGATTAAGGCCCATGGAATAGGATATCACTTCTATGCTGACGATACTCAGTTGTATTTGTCATTTAAACCGTCGGAATCTGCTGCAGCAACTGAGAAACTGAATGCTTGCCTTGCCGATATTCGATCCTGGATGTCGGAAAACTTCCTGAAATTAAATGACGATAAAACCGAACTGCTTCTCATAGGACACCCTAAGCGTGTGGCTGGATTAAAAGGCTTTGCTGTTCTAATAGGTGATGCTATTGTGCGACCTTCACAACGTGCTCGTAATCTAGGTGTCGTGTTCGACAGCTGCCTCAATTTCAAAAGCTTCATTCAGAAGACTGCCTCTACAGCTAGCCATCACATCCGATCCCTATCCAAGATTAGAAGCTGTCTCCCACAGTGGCTTGTAAAAAATTTAACTAGCTCTTTAGTTCTGTCTCGGCTTGATTATTGTAATTCCCTTTTGGCTGGGCTACCAAAGAAAGCTATTATGCAACTACAGCGGACTATGAATATGGCTGCAAAGCTGGTCTTCAAGTCCCAGCGGTTTGAGCACGTGTCACCTTCGCTGAAAGAGCTAGGATGGTTGCCGGTTGAGCAAAGGAGCAAACAATACATACAGAGCAAAGTTCTTACGCTGACCCACAAACCCCGCCACGGCTTGGCTCCTTCGTACCTAGCTGAACTGCTGCATCAGTTTCAGCCTGTTCGCGCCCTCAGGTCCTGTGTGGACAATAAATTAGCTGTCCCATTCCTCCGCTTAAAGACAGTTGGCGAAAGAAGCTTTAGCTCTGCAGGTCCTAGACTGTGGAACTCGCTTCCACAATTCTTACGCAACGACATCTACTCTCCAACTGCCGACTATGGCACATCTTTTTCAGCGGTCCTGAACTGCTACTTCTATGCTACTCACTACCTCAACTGCTCTCTTGACTCTGCTTTGCTTCCCCCTTTCTCTTTGTTGCGTGAGACGAAGTCTGTTGGCTCAATGCGTACCGAAAGCCGCTTAGGCTGTGAGTGCGCTATACAAAACTGTCCTGCGTAACACCCACATGGTCTTTATGACTTTGTGGAGTTACTGACGGAGATACATGACATGACATGACATGACTTCACACGTGTGTCGCTGGAGTAGGGAAATTGATCGGAAGTCATTTAAATTGTCCTGAACCGTGAAGTCTTACAAATAAGTGGCCTAACTATAGCCTCCTAAAGGGGTGCAGAGATCGAACTTAGGTTTGCGGTTTTAATTCTAGCATATCTGGAGGGCCAGCTAATGCAAGCGACTTACGAGAATACGATTTCCAATGGGTCTATACGTAGATGATTGTGCATAGTCTATACGTCTAATTGTCTTCATAGATGTGGAGATTGACTTAGAGATGGGAATGTTATATAGTGTGATCTAATGCGGTTGGAGAAACAGAGTAGTAGTTGATGGAGAAGTGCCCAAACTATGTGAGCGATCTAAGCGGTGCCAAATCGCTTCAGCGCGGTTCGTCGGTTTCGCTTTCACATTTGCTGGTGTATTCCATCAGGTGACTTTTGCAATGAGTTACTAGACAGTATGGTCACATTCGCGCTCGCAATCGTTTCTTAGTACTCTTGGATTTTGTCTCCGTTCAAGCCGGTTGCCTAGTTTCTCGCTGCTGGCGAACGAGCTGATAAAGCGATGTTCTTGATTCAGGCATGCATAGTCTACTCCATGTGCCTGAAAGCATTACTTTGATAGCGCGTGAGCTGCCCCTGCTTTTATGTCGTGTCAATGGCTAACGGCGTTTGACGTTCATACGAAGCGACCCCGTGAGTGGTATCTGACAGCTTGTTGGCCGCACGGCAATGTACTTCTGTCATTAACGCCAGAGCAGCAACTACTCATCCGGAGGGAAAATTAGCATGTAGCTAAGTGATTTCGTTAAAACGAGCCCAGCTGACGACCCATTCTTAAGTTGCACAAACTTGGCGAGCCATGCCGGAAATGAAACCAGACGTGGGTTTACCGGTAGAGCGACTTCGCCGAGCGCCAATCGGCTCTCCGTCCTTCGTCAATCATCGTCCATCAATACCGCTTTCACGCTTGAGGCAACGCGTGTAATTAGGACTAGCGTACGGACGGAGCCCCGCGTATTTCCCGCGACTCCTGTGCGTTCGGCTTTTGTACTCAATTTCAGCTGTGCACGCCTTTTCGTGCTACGAAGCGTGTGTGTTGTATACTTGTCGTCACGAGACACGCGCACGCACGCGTCTTGTCGAGCAGGAGCCTTTTTGCCAAGCGGAAACAATTAGCACCGCAGCAGCAGCAGGATGCACCTGTAAAATGAACGCAGCTACGCCGCTGCTGCTCGCATCTACCTCACCTCGCGTATGAATCTCATTTGCACACCTGCGTTTGCACAGCTGCATGTACACAACTTGCACGCTCGCACCTGCACGTGGCTCTGAAATCTGCAGCATTGAAGCAGCACAAGACGCCAAGGAAGGCCTCTGCCAGAAAGCCTTCCACGTGCGATAAGCCCGAAACAAACGATCCACTCGATCTGTTTAAATTTATCCGTCTAAAAGCTCCCCTACTCGCTTTTATTAGGGCTTCAATCATTATCCGCGATAAAAAGTGATTAAAATACGTGCTGCAGCTGCTTCAGAGCCCGAATGCGAGAATAGCGCATCACGACGTCACGACCGCACTCTTTACATACGATAGCGCTCCGTATGACAGAGGGCTGAATGAATCTTAGCGGTATTAGAGAAATGCAAAATACGTGCTCTGACGGGCGAGGTTCCGTCGGCCTTGATTTTGTACTAAACTTTAATGTTTGATTCGCTTCGATTCCCAGCTTGGTCAAAGTCGCTGTGCTAGCCCTGTTGTTTGTGCACACCGACTGCGTATTCATGCACGCCTACGTGCGGCTCAGTCAATCAGTATTGATCGTTTGCAAGCACTAAGCTTGCGTTCGAAACTGAATTGTCTGTACTGTTAGTCGCTGTCGGCGCGAAAGCGCTGCCTGAAGGCACGATGATGTCGCAATGCAATGTCATGATACAACGTCGTGAGTCGGAAGGTGGTGAGCTCGAGAGGTGCTGGACAGATGGGAAATAGGGAACGATGAGGCTGAAATTAGTGAAGCAGTTCAGCTAGGTATGGAGGAGCCGAGCCGTGGCGGGCCTTGTTGGTCAACGTAAGAACTTTGCTCTGTATCCGTTGCTCAACCGGCATCCATCCTGGCTCTTTTAGCAAAGGGGGCACGTGGTCAAACCTCTGGGACTTGAAGACTAGCCTTGCAGCCATATTCATAGCCATTTGTAGTGGTCTAGTTGCCTTTTTTGGTAGCCCAGCCAAAAGGGAATCGCAGTAAGCAAGCCGAGACAGAACTAAGGAGCTAGTTAAATTTTGTGCAAGTCACTGTGGAAGACAGCTCCTTATTATAATAATAATAATAATAATAATAATAATAATATTGCACTTGATAAAGCGCCCTCGGAGAACTAAATCTCTTTCTAGGCGCTTTACAACGAGCGTCGCAGGACTTTGACGAAGCTGCTAGCTGAGACTGCTAGCCGTGGCGTGACGCTCCGGACACGGCAGGACTCATTTGGACGGACGGGCCGAACTTCGAACCCACCGGATACCGGGCTGCAGCTCGTAGCCATTACATTTGGCGTGTGATCACTTCGCCGATCGTCGTGCACTTTCGTCCAAGGCGCGACGCATAGATGAACTCTGACCTTTGCTGAGAGTCGAGCCCTCCGATCGTCAGAGCTTTGCTGGGAATAAACACCAGCTAGCCGGTAGTGGACGATTGTGCTGCAAATGGATTTCCTTTCCATCTAGTATTATTTAGTATTTTCCACTTTTCCTTTCCATTTAGTACCCACACCACGCGGCGCGACCTTGGGATTGTAGTCGGCATATTGAAACGCTCCGTTTTCTGGGATAGAATTTAGTTCCGGAGCCTTCGTAATGGACCCCGGCGGAACTTGAGAGAGGACTTTGAAGTTGTGTCGCCGGACACTGCACTAAAATCTGGGGACCCCAAGGAGGCGCGAGAGTTTTGCAGGAGCCCCGAAGGAAAAGACTGCGCTGCTATCAGACCGGTAGTGGCGTGTCGACGTTTTCACTTTACATTTTCATCTGCATCCGGTTAAACTCTTCTCGCTTGCTTGTCGCGATACCTTCGTGGCTACGTTAGGCGCCTACGGCTGGTTGAAACTACGCAGCGTGGCTTGTTTGGCGTGAACGGGGCAAATACCGGGGCATTACACTAACTCTCACCGACCGGCCCAGGCTCTCCGACGAAGAGAGTACGGACTACAAAGTTATGCCGCCCACTTTTAGGTCTCTTCATCCTCTTGCGCCAGCGGGTGCCTGTCCGAACTATATATATATATATATAATATATATACCTATCCGAACTACTTCCCAAAAAGGCTAGGCATCGTACCAGCCGCTCTTCAGACTCGAGTCTTTCAGCTGTGCCTCGAACCAACCTCAATTTCATTGGAGACTGTGATTTTAACTCGTCTGCTCCCAAAGCCTGAAACTCACTCCAGAATGGTGTAACGACATTCAATGCCTTAACGACATTTAAATATAAGCAACAAAATCTATGTTTTCCTTACAGCACTTGCTGGGTCGATGTGGATTACTTACGCACACTAACAGTGTGTATACTACTGATAACCAATTGTGCTTCCTTTGAAGCATAAGTGAAGTACCCGGAAATAGATTTACCCGTCTCCTTGTGCTATTCAATTTCTTATTACTAGTACGATTACTTCCGTGGTTATGCCACTGAGATTTGAACTCGTAAAAATAATACCGAGATTTTGGTACCTCTGCATATCAAACAACTTTATCTGCTTATAACCACGTTGCGTTTACTAAATTAGTATGTATTTGAAAAAAATGAATTTGACTTCCTAGTTCAAATCGCTATACTAACTAGTTTATTGAATTACAAATGCACGCCGCCGGTGCGACACGCTCTGATAGGGTATCTGCTGAAATTGCATATCACGTCCTCAGAATGCCAACTGAATTTAAGGACGACGTGACTTTATGGGCGAGACAATACCGCGCATGAACACAATAAGCCACAGTTGCAGGACGACCTGAGATCGTGGGCTCGAGCCCTGGGGCGCATGTAAAGCGCCCGGATAGAGATTACGCCATCTTACGGCATTTTCCTGTGGATTGTATATTTTCTAAGCTGCGTCTTTAGGGCAGTCGAGGAGATTGAGCAGTCTGAAACGATCACCGCAGGACGGATGGAAAGGAGCTGCGAGCTATCAGGAGCTATCAGGAGCTATCAGGAGCGTTCGCATACCTGCTCACACTCTCCGGCATCTTCCAGCACCCGATTTGCTTTCGGTGCGAATACGGTGGCCATCGCCATTTTTTAATAATTGCGCGTTCGCAACGGTTGCTCTGCGGCGGTTGCTCTGCGGTTTTGCTCCCTCCTTTTTTTCTGCGAACTAATCGAGTAGCTCTCAATTTTGGGATCGCTGTAGATACTTTGCGAGGCAGGAATCGAGCCTCAGGCTCGTCCCTCTCTTCAGCCAAGCGATGGTCTGGCGTCCAGAGATGTGAAGCCGAAAGTTGGACACGCCTCGTCTTGGACATTATAATAGTAGGCTCATTGTATGAACCCGCTCTGAGGACGGTCACAAGTTAAGGAGACAGCCGTGAACCTCTGGTTAGTAGTTTTTGGACCTCTTGTTTATGGCTGCCACGGTAAACGGTTTTTTGAATCCAGATGATTAAGAACCGCACGAATCGCAGTCTCTAGGGTAGCTGAAAGCGTTCAGCTTTCGATATTTGTTCAGTCGTCAGCCAGTCACTGAGCTGTGAAAATGTAGCGTTCGCCATGTCGACTACAGATCGAAGCTGCGACATAGCATGCGATCGTATTTCCATCTGACTGCTGATTTTTTTGTCGCGCCACAGACGGCTGAGACTCCGTGAGCCGGAGCTGTTTGTACAACTCCGCTAGCCGCGCTTGAGGTGCTCGTTCAACGGGCACACCATCCGCGCGGCAGTGAGCTCTAGCAACCACTCGCCCGGAGCGCTGGCTGCGAGCGTTCGCGCGAAAGGCTTTAGCGTCTGCACGCGCTTGTAGCTTCGGACGGAAATTCAGAGCATTCGCAGAAGCGTCCGAAGAGCAGCTAATTGGCTGGGCTGTCAGAAAAAAAACGATCTCCTGAGTGCGAAACTAAACTGCCGCCGACTGAGCGCCCGCTCCGCACGGCTTCGCGACCTTGCCTCAGCAGGCGGGCGGCAGCAGCGGCAGGCGGCAGCAGCGGCAGCAGCTGGGGGCGTGGACGGCAGTTGCTAGGCTACGACGACCCGATCGGAGCTTCCGGCTCGAACAGAAATCACTCGACCGGCTAGCCAGTTCAGAGCGGGGGCGTATCGCTCTTGAAGGCTGACGTTGGAGGCGGGGCGGGGTATGGCCGACCTGGCAGCTAGCGCCCGGCGTTCGATCGCGGGGTCGAAGCTGCGGTGACTTCCGGGTCCTTCGAGAGACAGCATGGACAGCTCGCAGAGACGACCGGCTGGCGCAAAGGGAGAGAGGGCGGGGCGGCCGGCCACCTAGGAGTGCTGGCAGTGCTGGCAGTGCTGCCGGCTCCGGCTAGAGGGAAGCCACGGTCACCCGCCCCAAAAGGTAAACTGGTCTCTACAAACTTGCGTGAGATTGAAGTTTGTGGACATTCAGCTTCAGACACATTTTTTCCATAATTTTTATCCAGCTCTACATTGTTGGGCATTTCTCCATCAAAACACGCTCACCGTCCGGCACTTTAATTTTTGCCATCACGAAATCGCCCCACCCCCCCCTTAAAGTTCACCGCCCGAGGCCAGCGAGAGCGCCTAGAAAAAGCGTAGAGCGCGCAATGCGGGCGGTCAAGGTTACCACGGCTGCTACCTATTAACCGCCGTGCTCTGAGCTCAGCCCTTCTTTCGGGGTAACCCACCGAATGTAATCTCTCAAGCGCCTAGAAAGAGATTGAGTTCTCAGAGGGCGCTTTATCAAGGGCATTATTATTGTTATTATTATTGTTATTATTATTATTATTAAGAAAACTTTTGCTGGCGATCTCTCGCACAATCTTCTGCAGATCGGCTTTCGGACGTTTTCATTGTCAACGCGGCGCCTCAAAGCTCACATGCTGGTTGATATCGCGAAGAGACACTATTATGGAGGCCAATACCTTCGGGCTGCTTCAGGTCTACGTCGTCTGCAGCGGCTGCTTTTCGTAGTGACAAATGCCAGCTAAACTGGAACCCACTATCTTTGAAAACTGGCATCTCATTTACGAACTTCCTTTCTCACTCGAACGCAGAAAGTACGAAAGGAGCTTAGTAATCCAAAGTGCGAAAAGTACGTAAAATACGAAAGGAACATCGTAATGCGGGTCCTCGCGGACCTTGTATACGGTTACTAAGCATCGAATCGGTATCGATTAGTTTCCGGTGTGAATTTCGGCTGTGCAGTCGATGAGTGACAGACTGTACATAGTACCAGCTACCGTCATTAGCGATCAAATCGCACCCAAGCTTAGACGACGCCATCTACATTCTCGGCTGCAGGCAAAACTGGCTTCAACTTCTCGCTTTCTCTCACTCGTGGCAAACGCAACGCAGAAACGCGAGAGAAGCGTGCGATTCGCCGTCGCCCCTTTGAGAGCTCCTCGAATGACCCGGACGCCCGCCGCCTCCGACCATTCGAGAACGAAGCGGTACTAGGCGCTGCAAGGCTTGCCGGAAGTCGGGTGCACAATGTCTGCGCTGCCCCCGGGTCTCCGCTGTGACCGAAAGACGCTACGTAGCACAGCCAGCACACACCTGGCAGCTTGAGGGGAGAGAGAGAGAGAGAGGGTGGCATATCTGAAAGAAGGCTAAACTTTGGCCTCAGTCGACTGTATTAAGATTGGTGCATTGCTCCCTTTGAAATATTTCATGAGACGGTCCGTACTTTTTCACGTGTATGCCAGGGCTTATAAGAGTGCCGACTCATCGTCAGGTTGTTCGTCAAGTCTTCGATCAGCTAGTGCTCATGAGTGCTAGGAGGTGCGGCTATTCGGACAATACGCCTGCCACTGCCACGGTCGGAGTCGTGCAATGCGCCAATCGTCCGTATGACGTACGGCCAAGGCGCTCAAGTTTCGCGCGGAGAAGAGAGAGACTACCAGCGAGAGAGAGAGAGAGAGAGAGAGAGAGTCCCACTCACCAGCCACCTGTCACGATGTGTGGTTTTGCAGCATGGCCGACGACGCACTCCTGGCTTGAATCGTAGTCTGGTGGCGGATGGCGAGCTCGCTCGACCGTAGCGCTCTCGACCAGAGCTTGCGTAACCGGATTAACGAGGTTGATCAAGGAGGCGGCATAGCGGCAGCAGAGAGCCGCCGCAATGCATTCAAGGTAACTCGTTCAAGTCGAGAGACGTCGCGGCAGTACTGCAGTAACGTCCTTACCGCCATAATGAGGCACTTGCAACCTGCCGGCAGCGACCGGAAACCCCATCGGCGAAACCTGATGAGCCAGCAAGTGCAATTGGCGGCAAGTTATGGAAAACTGTATTGACCAACCGAACGCTCGCCAAGCAGTGAAGCAGCTGCTCGGTGCACGCAGTCGTGCGATTGTCGCCGAGCTCTCCGGACGTCCCTAAATTCTCGCGTTGGCATTTAAAGAGGGGGGCCTCGATTAAGTCTGGCTCAGATGGCGAGTCTGGCTTACTGCCTGGTACCTACCCATTCGAGTCTCACTTCGGTCTTCCGTTTTGAACGAGGTTTAAACAGCTGCTCCAAGCTCCCAGTCTCGCTTCCTACTCGCTCCGCCCAGCCCACCGAGCGTTCGTGGGATCGCTACTGCATTTCTCTACGGCCATACTTTGCTAACGTAATTACCGGCAGAATGAAACCTGCCCGCTATAGCCTTTATCGCTCGCCGTCTCAAAATCTGATTCCTGAATTCCGAGCTCAGAGTGTCCCATAAACAAGGACTCGCTGCCTGGAACGCGTCGATCATTTCGCTGGTGGTGGTCAAGTCGTCCGCAACTGCTTTCAAAGCAATGCACAGTGGGCGTGGCCTGAACGGTGGCTACGATCGGTCACTTGCTAAGTCTCGCTTGAAAAAGTAGAACCGCGTTTGGTTGCTGAGTCTTCGCCAAATCCTCCTTAAGTCTGGACCGCCACACAGTATTGGTGACTTATACATTGACGACTCGAATAGCTAGGAAGCAGGTAGGAAGCAAGACTCGCCGTCTAAACCAGGCTTAATGGCGTAACCACTCCGGACAATGGAGCCAGGAAGGGTGGCTTCTTCTCTGAAAACAATAGTGGCTTACTGTCATCTTACGCGGCAGTTCACATGCAACATATATTTTATAAGATATGCTCCGACTGAAAATTGACCATGTAGCGTAGCAAAATAATAATAGCTGTAGCCACATTCCATCATTTTATTTATTTTTTATTATTAATGCCTGCCATTTCCTTACGCCCGAACAATGTACACCTCCCGTCCAAATTAGACCTTACTTCCCATGACACCACGGCTGATGAAGCCTTAGAAAAATGACACGAATGTACCGCCGAAGGCTCGGCGGAGTAAGCTTTACCTGCCGCTCACCTAGCGGCGTAACCTAGCGCCTAATGCCGTTCGGTGCGCGCCTAGGCGCAATAAGCTGGCCGCCACGAAACGAGCGTTTCTGGCGCTGACCTGCTTACCGTTACTAAAGGGGGTCGTGAGTCCGCGGCGTGAATTGGAAAGCGAGACACACACAAATTGGGGATTTTACTGAGCTTTATTCGCAAGCGCACAAAGTCGGTGCGCGTCTAGCTCAGCTCAGCTTTATCTCCACACTCCTCGCACGCTCTCGACAGCGCCAGCGGATCTTGCGGAGGAAAAACGTCTCCGCACTGAGGCTCCCTGCGTCTATAGTGGGGAGCGACCCAAATAGACAAAGGAGCCCGAACCCACGGAATATCTCACACCATGCAAACTGCGTTTAGCTCGCACCGGCAAATCTTTATGCCGAGACCACGTGCGAGCGCGCACACACAAAACACAAAAGAAACACAAAATGCCAGCTCGGGTGCGATGCGACTGTATTCGGTGGACTCCACCGAATCCTCCTAGCGCTGTCTCGTCCTGTCCCGTCAATCGCCGGCGAACAGCCCGCCCTCCTCCCTCGCTTTCAGAGAAACGAGTGCCCGACGGCGTCGAAGCGCAGAGCCGGAGAGAGGAGCCGGACAAAAAGACCAAGAGTGAACGTCGCTCGACTCTTAAATACCTAGCTGAGACAATGGGGCCAGAGCTTAGCGGTATTTCGCCCGACACCGTGGCCCACTACGGTAAGGAATTAATACCGTCACTAAGCCAACGGAAGGGCACCCCTCCTGTCCAGCTTGAATGCCGAATGGGCTCCAGACGATTCTTTTTGGACAGACGCATGGCGGAGTTTGACAGGCTAGCCAACATCAATCAGCAGCTGCCGCGAGTATCGGACCAGTTCTAAAGGCGGCATCACCACCGCTGGTCTCAGAGCTGCCTGGCTTGCTCTTAAGCTCTTGCTCTCGAACCGCCCTAGCGCTCCTCTCTGGCTCACTGCTCCAGGACAAAGGAGTTCTTGCCCGCCGCCGAACAGCTCTTGTTCGCGCTAAAATATAAACATCAATCAGCGGCTGCCGCGAGTATCAGACCAGCTCTAAAGGCGGCATCACCACCGCTGGTCTCAGAGCTTCCTGGCTTGCTCTTAAGCTCTTGCTCTCTAACCGCCCTAGCGCTCCTCTCTGGCTCACTGCTCCAGGACAAAGGAGTTCTTGCCCGCCGCCGAACAGCTCTTGTTCGCGCTAAAATTAAGCCAATGCCAGCAAGGCGCTACACGAAGCCCCACTGCAAGGTCTAATGCGAAATAACTTATAAGAATAAAGAAGGGAGCAAGTGGGATAAGTTGCAGTAAAGACCTCTAAGCCCAGCTTGGCTGAATAGCGGCTGCCGTAAAAAACAAATTAATTAAATACTAGCTGATTTAACAGCCTCTTTTGTACAGCAACAGAAGAGCCTTTACGGCAATCACCACCGCTTGCAGCCGCAATATAGGATCGCCCACTACAGGATTCGAGCCCACGACCACGGGACCGAGGTGGCGCAAAGCAAACTCCTTACCTAATGTGCCATCACCACTGCTCACAACGAAGGGCAATGGCCGCTATATATGGTGCGACCCCACATTGCGAGGCTTCTTTGTGCTGCAACAATAGCAAATGATCTAATGGAATGGTGAGCCGCGATGGCACACTAGGTAAGGCGTTTACTTTTCACGACATTGGGCCCGACGTGGTGGGTTCGAATCCTTCGGTGAGCGATTCTTTATTGTCACTGCAAGCGGTGGTGATAGCCTTTAAGGTTCTTCTGCCGCTATACATAACAATGTTGCTCAATCAGTTTGTATTTTTTTATTTATTTATTTGACCGCAAAGGCAACATCCTTTCCCCTAATGAAGAAGACGGAAACAACTGTATTGTATAGTACGCAATCAGAAGGCCCGCCGGACGGCGGCGGTAGTGTTCTTCGCTGAAGGCGAAATCGCCTACTTAACGACCCTCCGTTGAAGGGTGTCGGTGAAGATGTGGCCTTGACCTAGAGCCGGCAGCTCCACAAGCTTTGTGGTATGTGTTGAGTATGACGTAGCACCGAACGCTCAGCCGAGGAGGCGCTGACACCTAAGAAGGTCGTCATGCACCCGAGGAGGTGCTGACTCGGTGGAGTGATTAGCTCTAAAACCAGACTGGAACTTACCAGCAAGGTTTGAAGTTTCAATATATGAGTTCAGCTGGTGTGCCACACACTCGTTCCAGTGTCTTTGATAGGAACAGTAGAAGAGAGACTAGGCGGATCTTTCTCATGTTTTCTTGGTCTAGTTTTGGTTTCTTGAATAGTGGCCTGACTACAGCATTTTTGAAAGGCGTTGGCACATGACCTGAGGCTAAAGACATATTTATAATTTAGTTATGCATGGTAGCAGCAGATCAATGCATCGTAGAAGCAGGAAAGTGGGATCATGGTTCAGAGGACTAGTTGTCTTCTTTGATTGGGATATGAACTTCAGGACGAGGTCACTCGTGGCCTCATTGAATTGAGATGTTGCACAGGATGGAGGGACAGGAGTCCCGAGGGGATACTGTCACCCTAGGGATGAACTTTCAGATCTTGTCTATCTTTTTGTTGACAAAGAAGCGATTGGCAAGATCACCATAAGGATCACTAGGTAAGGAGCTAACCTGGGAACGGGATGTTTGATCGTAGACATAAGCATTTTTGGATTGTGCATCTGCTATTCAAAAACCTATTTTTTATGGAAGCTAAACTTGGCCTTTGCTGGGATTAATTGGTATGATCTCCAGTAGTCCTCTTGTGCCTGTCGATGGACAGTCAGTCTTGATCTTTTGTATGTTTTTCAAGTTTCTGCATAGTAGCCCTAGCTAGGTAATGTCTTCGGTAAATCAAAGGCCGACTATGGCACATCTTTTTCAGCGGTCCTGAGCTGCTACTTATATGCTACTCACTACCTCAACTGCTCTCCTGACTCTGCTATGCTTCCCACTTTCTCTTTGTTGCGTGAGACGAAGTCTGTTGGCTACCGAATGCGTACCGAAAGCCGCTTAGGCTGTGAGCTCGCTATACAAAACTCTCCTGCGTAACACCCACATTGTCTTTATGACTTTGTGGAGTTACAGACGGAGATACATACATACATTACAAAGGCCGTCTGGGCGAGGGCGCACAGTGGATTTAATCAGAGGTGCAAACTTATCAAGCATGTCAGCTAGTGTCGTGTTGAAGCATTCTAGTAATAATGATGGGTAGGAAAGGAGATTGAGCAGCAGGGACAAAGATATTCTCTCGCAAGCATCATCGATGTCAAGGGTCTTGATGTTTCGCGATTCACACGTGATTTTACATTCGGAGGAGGGCTACCACTGTAGTAGTAATGCTATAGTAATTTAAGAAGACTACTTTTTAATACAGCTCTGGATTTCAATCAGTTTATATTTGTATGTGCTCACAAAACAACGAATTTAATTCGCTGTTATGGCAAACTTTCGTGTCCCAACTGACTTTGGCCATCAGTTTCAGTAGCTGTCTTCTAAAGCGCACAGGCATTCCCATGCTACGGCTTCAGATGGCCCGGGTCAGCCAGGCTCCCTACATATTCGAACTGCGATACAGCTGTCATTTCTACAATAGGCTTTGCACAACTGTGGTTTCAATTCCACATTACGGAAACAGTGTTCAAAGTTTACCAACAAATGTTCATCCCATTGGTTGTGTGGTATTCCATGCAATGACCTCCAATGACCCCCTCCCGCTCTGCATTTTCGAACTGCGATACCGTTACTATTTTAACATTAGGCATTTAACAACTAAGAATAATAATAATAACACATTGATATAGAGCCCTCAGAGAACTGAATCTCTATATACGCACTTTACAGATGCTGTATAGAAAGCATTTCCAAATGATTGGTGGAAACATCTACAAGCAGCAGTCATAGTGCAAGCAAGTACATGCACACGAACGACGAATCACAAAGCCCACCAACTGCTGTAACAAAAAGATGCATTTTAAGCTGCTCTTTAAATTTCGTCGTGTCAGGAACGTTGTGATGTGCGTCGGTAGTGATTTCTAGGCTTTGGGAGCATAGAAACTATAGCCACTGTGTCCGATGGTTTGAGGTTCGTACGAGGTATGGCTATACGATTCGAGTCCGAACAGCGGGTTGTACGCTTCTTCGCCTAGTGGGGGATTAGTTATGATAGGTAGGCTGGAGCCAGAGAACAAAGGGACCTAAAAGTATTGCTTTAATTCCACATTATAGTAGTCGGTGTTCTGGATTCACCGTCAAAATTTCATGCGACTGTGCATGGGCGTTTTCACGCTATGGCCTCTAGTTTCGCGGGCCTACTAGGCTCTCTAGACATTCCAACTACGATTAATGTTTTTGTGATCAAGTCTTCAGTTACATTGCTCTAAAAGTCTATGACTAGTTCCGTTTCTTTCACCCCTTGCAATGGCTTTTAATCATTTACGACGTTTATATTCATATAATGTGCCTCGTTCATGTTTATCGTCCTAAGTGTTCCTTAAGTTTACAACAAGTATGTCATGATCACTTAACTAGAGAATATGCTCATTGATCAGCTCATGTGCATTGCCTATAAAGACGTTACTCGTAGGGAGCTCTCTGGTTGGTATTATTATTATTAAATGGATTTTATGTTACCTTAAAAGGTGTGCATCCCGATCTGTAAAGTCACTCTGCAACAAAGCTGGCTAGTCAATAAGGAGTCTTGCAAAATGGCCCGTTACTTGCGGGCTTGTGAAACCGCATGCATACATGCGGCTTTTGTTAATGAGCTTTACCTAAAAAGCGATAAGGCCTATAGCGCTGGTGTTGAATATAACTACAGTTTTTTCAACTTATCAAAGAAGCAACTTGTGTGTCTCCTGAGCTTAAAGGAGCTGCGATGTCTGCCAGTTTATCAACAGATGCAAAGCAAAATTCTTGCTCTCACCCATCACCCGGCACCCATCACCCGTCACGCCTTTTTTCATATCAAGCTGAACTTCTGCTTCAGCATCCTCGTGCCCGCAAGTCTTTTTTTGAACAACTAATTAGCCGTTACACTATTTCCCATTGACTGTTTTTGGTCAGAATTTTTTGCTCCTAAGATCCTAGACTGTGTCAATGTGTCTATGTCACTCCCACAATTCTTGTGCAGCTACATCTTTTCTGCTGCCATCTGTTGCACATCATTTCCAGTCGCCCTGAGCTGCTACTTCCACTCAACTCTTTTCCTCGAAGACCACCCTCCTGACTTAGCTATGCCATTCTATCTCTCTTTGTTACGTGAGATGAAGCCTAGTGTCTACCGTATGCATATCGAATGCCGCTTAGGCTTTGAGTGCAGGCTGCAGAAAACTCTAGCGACACAACCACTTAGTCCTCATTAAGAAAGAGACAGCGATACATACAGTACATGCATATCGTATTCATATTGGCCCAAATAAATAAGCTGATTGCACAATCACGGAAATCTACTGCAGCAAGCCAGGTTCACAATTTCCTGTAGCTGAAATTGAGTAAGTAACCCTCAGACTCCGATATTGCTTGTTTTAAAAAGACAGAAGGTCCAGTTGATTCAACAGCCTCTTTTATGTAGTCGCCGTAGAGGCTAACACTTCTACTTGCCTTACAGTGGGCAATACAGAAATGCCCTCTGCAAGACTCGAACCCGCGATCTGGGTCGTGACTTACAAGCACCTTGCCACTAAGGTAAGATAGTTTATAATAAGCAGCCAAGGTGGGGTATCTTAGAAGTACAGAACCAGCGAAGGCCACTTGCTGTATTGTTATTAGAAAATTTTCCACAAAACTGGCCACCTATTCGAACGCCTCCCCCGGCAACTCCCCCAACAGCTACGAAACTATGCCCTACTTTCAATCGACGAGCAACCGCTCAGTTCGAGACGAATAAACACTTGATTTCGCACTATAATCTTTTCACTCCTCGAGGGCCTTGCTTCTACGCAAAAACCATTCGGGTCTTGGACCCTAAAAAAAAATCCCGACTGCCTGTTTGCAACAAATTACCGAAATCCACCCTAATTAAGCAAAAATATATGGGAAATCGGCTGTGCAGCTCGAATTATGAGGAAGTAATGTATTGCCGTAGATTACCATGCTGACGAGGGCAGCTAGTGCTAAAGGTGGTGGACTACAATATTCAATAGAAGCTTGAACACCTCGTCACCGACTTCATGTCGATTTTGGATTGAAGTGGGTTGAGGTAATTCGTCACATACGTTATGTGAATGAGTTTACTCGACATCTTTAATGGCTGAATGCGTGTGTCGATGATAATAATAGTAATAATATATCGCGCCTTAAGAGAACTTAATCCCTATGCAGGTGCTTTACAATGCACTACAAGAGAATCAACAGCGAAGGATTAGTCACATGCACAGTATCCAGTAAGCAAACACAAAAAAGCGATATTTTGCCCAACATGCTAAAGTAAAACATAAAGAAACTCGTGGCCATTGGTTACTAAGAACTTAGGCAAGTAACTTGCAATGAATCAAGCACAGGCGCGGCTGAATAAAATCAGACACTTTCATTGGGATGAAGGGAAAGCCGACCGGAAAAGGGCGCATCTTTAGCTGAGATTTAAAAAATAAATGGTCCTCGCAGGTAATGACCGTAGCCAGAAACGAGTTCCAGACTTTTGGCGAACGCGAGCTGAGGACTCGATCACCAAAAGATTTCACTTGTGTGAGAGGGATAGCCTTAGCAGCTAGCAGCACCAGGCTAAGTAAGTCGCATTTAGTCAGAAACTATATTCAGATGAATAAAGCAACTGGTTGAAGCAACAGTCGAGCTAAGCATCGAGTTGTCACGTTACAAAGAAGCACTCGTCCCAGAACAGGATGCAGACGTTGGC
The DNA here is from genome assembly GCA_009760855.2 of Cristatella mucedo. NCBI lineage: Eukaryota > Metazoa > Bryozoa > Phylactolaemata > Cristatellidae > Cristatella > Cristatella mucedo. Next base: position 94,452 of record WPIO01000169.1, read on the forward strand.
TCTCTCTTTCTCTGGGAACCGATGGTGTGGCCGACAAGTGCATTGCACGTTATTCTAAAAATCACTTAAAACAGGAAAGGCAATAACATGCATACATAAAAATATAAGCTGCGGCAAGCCAACATTTTGCCACTAAAAGGCAAGGCCATAAAGCGTCAATGAACAATAAAACATTAAGTTGAAATCACCCTCAATCAAAGAGGCTTTTGAAAGCGCAAATCGTTTGTTATCAACATTAAAATCCCAAGAGAATTGGGCGTAAGGCATGCATGCCACTTGACAGTTAAGTAAACGCCTGAGTAATGAATTTGCAAGTGGGCAAAGTCAGTTGAGCCAAGTAAGATGACCAGTGACACCTGTGTACCAGAGGCCTAAATCAGTTCTTATTCTTAATTTCAATAAAGCTGCTGTTTCTGCTGGGCTTAAACAATAAAAGCTCGGCATATCTTCTCAGCAATTTCTCCCAGTAGCACGAGACATCTTCCATCCTCAAGTGGTCCATGATAAAGGCTCGTCCTCTACAATCGAAGTAGAAACACTGCCAACGTTTCTATTAAGGCGTTTCCTAGGTTGCTTTCCTTTGGTGAAATGAACGAAGCAGTCAACTAACTAACCCAAGATCAGGTAGCATAGCTATTATTAGCAAAATCAAATTAGGCGATTAAATTCGCGAGTAGGGAATTGTAACAGCTCACCATCACGAGTGAATACAGTGAACACCCCCTTACCTATTTGCAATGTCCTTCACGACATTATCATTTTCCTTAGCAAAGTCTAGTAGCTCCCTGTAAAAGAGCACAGCTAGCAGCACTAACACGATGACAGCCATGCTCAGAAATCCCAGCTTCAGACCAGTGCAGCACAGCGATACGACAGCGGTAAGAGAGGATCGAGACAGAAGAACACGCACTCGACGTCACGCAGATCTTGTCGGACGGGTATGTAGTGAACCCATGGTCTCATAGCAGGGTAAAAGAACTCCTGCCACTCGTCGCCCACGTGGAAAACGACGGAGCCACACAAGAATAGGTGCTTGAATCTGAAGCTGGCTGCCACTCCTCGGAAGTTAAAAAGGTACCTGAAGCAAAAAAAAGTCTATATGTTCACACGTGATATTCTCACTTAGTGAAGTATGACGGCGAGCTGGTAACATCGGCAGTGAGCTCAGGATCAGCACGGGAGCCCGAGGATCGTGGGGGGACGCCTTATTTACAAGATCGTAATCAAATTGCTCAATTGGCACGATCCATGACGATCCCATAATCCCGACCCGAACATTCCGCTTTAAAACGCCCTCGGGTCTAAGAATCAGAACACATAGCCAGGCTCTCGGCATATTAAATATTGATCTCAATATTTAATAAAGCTTGTCCTTAATGAATCTACCTGTTAACAGAAGTGTGTCTTACGAGCTTTATTTATGCTTACAAATTTGCTAAGGCAGCAACATGAAGGAGCTAGTACAGTTTACGCGAATAGGTGCACAAGTCTTGTGTGTGCTCGTCTGCGTGTGTCAATGGGGATTGATGCATTCAGCTCACTAATAAGCTCACTAAGCTGTTACTTCCGAGAATTCGCCGCACTTGTCACATGGCAGGCATGAGGTGTCAGCATGATGGGTGAGGTCGACACGTCTTCAGCAGGAGCAGCCAGGGCACTGCAGAGGCAGTTTCGACCGGACGTGCCCTGCCCCTATCCCCCCTTTTCCCACACCACCTGCACCCACTCACTTGTATGGACAGTGGTCCTCCAGCTTTACTTCGGTGGCCGGCGGCATGTGCAGCGTGTCCTACAACCGCAGCCAGCAGCTGAGCAAAGCAGCCGATGCAAGCTCAGCATGGAAAAGCGACATACAGGTGGACCGCTGGTGCAGACTGGCTGTGCCTCCTATCCATCCTACAGCCAGACGCTGAGCGAAGACTGAATAGTGCCTATTATGGCTGTGGCTGGCTGCAAAGTGCACAAAGTGCTGACTGGCAAAAAATGGAAAAAGGACAGCGATCCTTCACCTGAAACACGACTACGGGCTGGCCACGAGAAGAGGCATTGTTTCACACGTGCATTCTAAGACAGCCCAGTCAGCTTTATTTAGCTGAGTGCAGGAGCACACAGGCGACAAGCTCTGCTCCCCATATCAATACACCATCTCAATCTTCGTTCACCAGCTGACAATGGTTAATGGAATGGTAAATGGTAAATGTAAATTACAATGGTAAGTGGTAAATGGAAGCTGCCAATGGTAAACGCCATCTCCACACGACGACCATGCAAGCACAACGATGCAATCCTCACGTACGTGCGTGCGCACACCCGCATACATACCAACACAAACGTGCACACACGCATGCATGTTCACACAAACACATAGATGAGCAAGAAGGTGCACACACACACAAACACAAAAAAGTGCACAAACGTCCGCACGCCGTGCGCGCGCACACGCACGCGCGCACACGCACGCGCGCACACGCACGCGCACACACGCACGCGCACACACGCACGCGCACACACGCACGCGCACACACGCACGCACACAATAGTGTGCGTGCAAAATCTTTCATTTTCTTCATCATGTGCTGTAAGGGGGAGCAGCCTGCGTGTCCCTTCTTTAAAAAAAATCACCTGATAAAACAACCTCATTTGTGTCGCTGAAAATTGCCTGCTCCTCTGACTCGAACTGTCGACATGGATCGTGAAGTGCCAGCACCTGACCTCCGAACTAAGACTTGGGGGGGGGGGCAATTATCGCTTTATCAAGTGCAATATTATTATTATTATTATTATCATCTACGATATCTACGGCATTGAGCGCAAGGCTGTCGAAACCTATTCGGATAGAGCAGGGCACTTCCCTCAAAGGAAAGAACATGTGACTATGCACCCCACCGAACGTCGGCCATCGCCTGCAGACACCTGCGCAGCTGCAGGCGTAGCTAGCGGTCCCATTGGTGGCTCCCTCAGGTGGCTCCCACTGGACAGTGCGAGCTCTGGAGACATTATCGCCCACTTAACTTTTAAGGCCAGAAAAAACATTCAATTCAACTTCCAGGCACGGCAAACTCCGGCTTCCCCTTACCGAGCTGAGCAGCTGTTGCTGCAACATCAGCCTCTCGGATCGCACGGGCCTGAGGTCACGACGGCTAAAGTAGACACTGCTTAATTCAAAGACTGCAGGCAACAGCTGCTGCTACTTGGCAAGCTCTGGGTGCCAAACACACTTCTCAGCTGTGCAAACTTCGTCCGCTCTGCCACCGGAACTGCACTACCACCACTTGCTACTCACTGACAGCATCCATTCTACCAATGGGCAGAGAATTCTGGCTTGAAGCTAAACGTTTTCCATTGAGAGGGAACAGCCGAATGTCGTTGCAGCACACCGTCAGACCAGGACGGAGGTGTGCAGTCGAACAGCTCGCCCTGACAGCAAACGAGCCCATAAAACCCATTCAGCCATTCACAGGCTGCAGGGAAGAATGCTGGCAGGCGACCGACCACTTCTCGGCAGTGCCCTGCTTATCCGAACCCGGCATGAAGTCGTGCAGCTCTCTGGAGGCGAACCGCTTCTTCGGAGCTCAGTCCAGAGGCAGCCGGCCTCCGGTAGCTCTGTAAGTTTGAAAATGCGCTGCCATCGTTTGACGATTGCCTTCCTTCTGAGGTGGCCACTTTTCCAGTGTCTCTCGCTAGCTAGGCAGCAGCTACTCATAGTCGTCACACTCGAATGGGCAGCCATACCACCGAGCTACAGGGGGGCGGGGAGAGAAAGGGGGCTGCTACCCAGTCCCACTCCGGACGTCGGCCGATAGCTGGCTTGACACACCTAATGGTGTCTGCGGTTAAGGTGCTCGCCCCGACCAAAGTCTGGCTGAGGTCGTGGGCTCGAGTCCCAAGGCATATGTGAAGCGCCTGAATGGTGATCAAGTTCTCTTAGGGTGCTATACAAAAAATGAATTATATAGTTTTTTATTTTATACTCCACGTGCTTGCCAGCCAGAGGGGTGGCTACCGGCTGCTGGAGAAGGCAACTCGAACAGTGCTACCTCGAAGGAGAGGTTTGTGGGTAGGCGTCTCGGCGGGGGGGGGGGGGGGGGGGGCCCCCCGGCCGGTCTTCACATTCTCAGCTTGCAGCTGCGAGGGGAGGAAGTTCTACACTCGCAGCCGTGACTGCCGTTTACCCAACTGTTGCTGCTTAGCTTATGAATCAGACCGGCAGAGCAACGAAGTCGTCTTCGGCTGAGGACGGTGCTCTATAAATATAGTATGTCTTAGTTTCACTGCCGGGTAGTCCTGGTACCCCTTGTCTCGATGGCCCTGGTAGCCCTTGTCTCGATGGCACCAGACACGTGACCAGACTACCTATCTTCGGTATAACCTATATAACCGTAACAGAATGATAGGACAGGCTATGGCACTTAAATCAAACAATTGCAGGTGCATCATATCGATACACGATGATTGCTTTGCATATGCTGCTAGCCTTTTGACATAGCTCAGGATGCCGTTCAGGCTAATAATGATAATACTACATTTGTATGGTGCCCTCAGAAAACTTAATCTCTTTCTAGGCACTTGATAAATGCTGCAGAGGAAGTATGATCGAATGAGCCCACCGACTCCAGTACTGTGACGCTGCTGCAGTAGCAGCAGTGGCAGCAGCACCAGTGGCAGATACAGCAGCAGACAGATGCCGGCAACAGAGGCAGCAAACAGACGGCAGAAGCAGTGGCACAGGCAGCAGGGGCACAGGCAGCAGGGGCACAGGCAGCAGGGGCACAGGCAGCAGGGGCACAGGCAGCAGGGGCACAGGCAGCAGGGGCACAGGCAGCAGGGGCACAGGCAGCAGGGGCACAGGCAGCAGGGGCACAGGCAGCAGGGGCACAGGCAGCAGGGGCACAGGCAGCAGGGGCACAGGCAGCAGGGGCACAGGCAGCAGGGGCACAGGCAGCAGGGGCAGCGGCTCGCCTTGTCCGACTTCCACGCCTGGTTCTTGGTGTACTGAGCATCGACGAGCTCCGGCTGGCGCCTCGAGAGCAGCACGAGAGGATCTCGCTCGTCGCTGGTGCGCGAGCCCCGGAAGTAGGCCTTGCCCTGCTTCCGGTCCCAGGGCCACATCGAGGCCGCCCTACATCGGAAGGCGACCGGAGCTGTCACGTGCAAGCGGAACCCGAAAGCGCGCGAGCAGCCGATTCGCGACAAGACGCAGCCTTCAATCGCTGAAGTCTTCCGAGGCAATAAGCGTTTATGTAAATGTATCTGTGTAAGGAACACCACAAAGCCACAAAGACCAGGCGAGTTTCCTACACTGCACTCAAACCCCGGGCGGCTTTCGGTGCACATACCGTAGCCAACCGACTTCGTCTCGAGCAACAAAGACAAGTTGACAAGCATAGCTGCTGAGCAAGCAGGGCAGTCGGGGCGGAAGTGACGTAGGATGGAAGTGACAACAAGCAGAAAGGAACAGCAAAAAGGCACCTATAACCGCCGGGTGCACCCAGCCACGGGAAGCTGCCAGCACATGGAAAGCAGGAAGCGTCGGCGGCAATGCAGGCAGCAGACGCACACGAAGCTTCTGCTGCCCAAACTGCCACTGACACAGCGTAGGAAAGAGCCGGCCGCGCACGCACCAGAGCTACCGCTGCAGCCGGCTGGAGGGCGCAAGAAGAGACAGCAGCGCCTTTCCGGTGACTATTGTGCGCGTACACCACTTCCTGCTTTCAAGGATGCAGCTTACATGACATGGCACTTACTTGCTTATGACCTCTCTCTGCTGGTCCCACCGGCCAAGACCCGTAGGGTAGATGGGCCACACTGCTGGACCGCCTTCCCAGAAAGTCCACGCCGGGTACATGATGTCCTGGTAATCCTTTGTCTACACGGAAGTGACCACTGCATTGAGATATGCCAAAAAGTAACACTTGCTCGGTAGCCACACCACAGAGCCGTCAGATGTGCACTTCCACCGTTAAGCGAGACAGGTGTCGGCCATGCGCAGGCAGCGCAGCAGCCGCCAAGAGGTAGACAGTGAGACAGTGGCTCAATTAAGTGAGCTGCTGAACAGACAGAAAACAGGAAGCGAGCCAATTCTGTGAGAGCTGACACCTTGGGTCAACCTGTATGCATGAATACAATTGCTAGAAGCACTAATCTCCTATTGGCTACTCGTTACGGCCGAGTGCAGTGCCGAAGCTTGTTTAATGCTCTTTAGCAAGTCTATGCACACCTAACCTGCTTGTTAGAATAGGACTACCGATGATGGTAGACTGGTGACTACGCACAATCGCATCACTGCTACAGCAGAAACCACTACTTTTTTTTATAGAAAGTCAAAGAGCCCGAGCATTATTTGATATCTAGAGCAAATAGTAGCTACGCTTCCGAGACGAATGGATATCCATTTCGGCTTTCGAAATGCTCATCAACACCGATCGCAGTAGCTCGGCCGGGCTCTGCTGCACAGGGCCACATGAGAACTAACCGGCTGCGGGCGCATCCCGACCGTGGCAAGGTGGTCACCCCGAGAACAACGAACCACGTTCACTGAGAAGCCTGAGGCCACTAACCCTGTGCACTTCTCTGGCACCTTAAGCTCCTCACGATCGTGCTCGGCAAGCTGTGAGACAGCAGCAGCTTTTGTAACGCGATACACGTGATCCTCAGCCGGTGCCCACGCTGCTGCTAGCTGCTAAGCCTGCCGGGCAAACTGTTCACCTCTGTCGCCAGCGAGATGCGGAGGTCGGAGAAAGGGAGCCACGTCTCTTTACCGAGCGTCTGGCAGCTTGAATGCCTCGGCCAGATGCTCACGTGCCCCCAGGCACTCAACTCGATACTCGTCAGACGCAGGAATCTGCACTCCTGTGTCGGCTTGCTCGGATTGCATCGAAGGACCATTAGAGCTAACAGATCAAGGTCCCCCATCACCATCTCGAAGCTGCTGGGTTAAGTCCTTTGTCATCAAAATCGCCGGCAAAGACGACACAGTGGCACTAAGCCGACGGAAGTCAGCCTATCACGACAGATTGTCACCAGGTCCTTCCGCCGACAGCTTTTGTCTGCCTGCGACGACAGCGACATGACCAGGGCCTCCATCGTAGTAGGTGAGCTCAGTACGGCATGCCCTCAAGTTTGAGGCCTAACCCTCAATTTTGCGTTAATATATCTTCACTCCGGTGACGTCTGCCCATAACCAGGGCATCCTATTTCAAAACGAGTTGCGATTGGATGCCCACATCGCCTCCATTGTCAAGTCGGCACACTTCCAGCTAAGCCACATTTCCAAAACCAGGCTCTGCTCAAATAATACTAGTACCACACCCAAAGTCAGTGCAGACGCTAGGGAATCCATCTGAATTTCTGCAATTTCCTTAATTCAGGACTCTCGGCTGGCACCCATAATCAACTGGTGCAAAACTCAGCAGCTCGACAGTATAGCTGCCACAGTTGCCCCCCCCCCTGTCTGAGCTCTCGTCTGGCTCCCAATCAAACATAGAATCGACTACAAGATTATCTGTCTCTTGCTGACCGGTCACTTCATTCGCTTGCACCTGCTCGCATCTTCAATCTCGTTGTTCTTTACTTGTGCTCTCACAACACCCACTCATCGGCTTCCAGTCGTCTGTGCACTAGTGTCCCGTGCACTGAATTATTGAGATATTTTGTTGATGAGGCCTTCAGCTCGTATACGCCGAAAGTCTGCAACTCGCTTTCGGCCTCGATCAATAAATACAATGACTTGCATCATAATTTAGGCTCCCGCTAAAGGCGCATATGTTCCCGGCAGGTTCCCCTTCGTGCCAGTGAACTTCTCATTTGTGTTGTGTGCTTTGCCTGCTTACTTGTGTATGACTCAGTGCAGGTTACTAGCCTGATGTAATAAGAACCGGTGGCCTTGAGTGACTTCTTGTGGGCATTAGAGTGTTGGCTTGCGCATAATACTTGTTTGCTTTTGCATGCTTGTCTGGGTGTGACACAGTGCATACTATAAACACTTATTTTCGACTATCTTTTACCAAGTTGTAAAGCGCCTGGGTACATTTAGTTCTCTTACGGTGCTACACAATCGACCTACTATTCTTACTATGCCTCACCTACGACTTGACTGCTACAGCTCTGATTGATGATGTCGTACCATACTCTCCACAAGCCTGTCGAACCCCTCATATCCTCAGTTTGCATAGCTCATGCTTTTCACAGTAGCACGTTCCCAAGAGGCGACAGGTGGCACTTTGCTCATCAAAACCGCTACCCAAAGCCCTTTGATGCACATTAGGGATCCATACCAGACTGTGGGGGAACTGCTGAAGCCGTAGTTCCCCCCCCCCAACAGCATTGTGGTTATCACCATCCCAACTGACACCCACTAATGTTTCTAACAAGCCGTCAGAGCATAGCCACTTAACTAAACATGTGCCTTTGCACTGTCAACAGTCGGTACCAACCCCTAGCCAGCTGCTAAGCCGTTTGTCTACCATAGTGGTTAATTTGGCCAACATCTAGTAACCAAGTTAGCCAGCTACATAGAGGGTCCTCATCTCCAGCGGTTACGGTGCTCGCACCGACCAAGGTCTGGCTGAAGTCGTGGGCTCCAGCCCCGAGGCATATGTGAAGCGCCTGAGTAGAGATTAAGTTCTCTTGAGGCACAATACAAATGAATTATATATATCTCCCAAGGTCAACCAGGCACGTGCAGAACGTTGATGACAGAAGCCTTTGCACTGCAGGTCCTTGATTGAGGAACTCATTTCCACGATTCTTAAGCAACGATAACAACTCTCCTGCTGCCGACTATGGCACATCTTTTCCAGACGTCCTGACCAGCTATTTCCATGTTACTCACTACCTCAACTGCTCTCCTTACGCTGCTATGCTTCAAAAAATCTCAACTCTAAATGGTCAATCTACACCAATATTTAAACGAAGCTGGAGGCTATTACTCATAAAACGAGTTCAAAAGTTATTAGGCTTCACCCGCAGTCAGGAATTAACTACCCACCTCACGTGGAGGTGATATTAATCATCTTGGCAGCAGGCCCGGGCAGAAGCTGCTGGATGCAAACGAATGAAAAAGACGTTGGGTCCAGCATCGATGCATGGCTGGCACAGCAGCAGCCACTGCCTCTCCTCAGGCAATGCTTGCAGCCTATCGAAATCCGTGCCCAGCTTTTGGCGGCTTTCTCGCTGAACACGCAAGCAAAGACTCCGACGAGCACAAAGAACATTCGGAGGTCTTCTCAGTTTCACGCCCATAATGCTACAATTGCCATTAGCCCACCAGAGGCATCATCCCAGGTCACTGTACGTACCGTGCTGAATGACAAGACAGGAAGCGGCTGATAGCGATGGCCGTAGCTGGGTGACTGTGGCCAGTCGCGTGTGTTGATGACGAGCTCCATGTCAGGCAGTCTGTCTATGATCTCCAGGATGAAATGCTCGATGCCACTGCATCTGTAACAAGGCAACATAGAACAGACGACTACTCGCCGATCAGCGAGGCCAGGCAGCTCAGGAGCCGAGGAAATAAATAAATAATAAATAAATCCTAGCTGATTCAACAGCCTCTTTTTGTATAGCGACAGAAGAGCCTTTACTTTACGGCTGTTGCCACCGCTTGCAGTGGCGATAAAGGATCGCCCATCGAAGGAATCGAACCCATGACCTCGGGACCTAGGTCATGAAAGCAACCGCCTTACTAAGTGTGTGCCATCACGGCTCACTAGGAAGCAACCAAGCAACAGAGTCGATGAGCATTTGGCAAAGAAAAACTCGAGAAACAAATGCATTCAAGCAATGCAAATGCACAAAAAGGCAAATACGTCGCTGAGCTGTCAGGTATCGTTGAATCGTATCACCAGGAAGCACGCTAAGTCGCCTTCTGTTTGGTCACCTTCCATTTGCAGTAGCAGAGGTTTTAATTGGCTGAACGATCACTCACAGCAGAGCACACTGGTTTAAGCTACCTGCGCAGCTAACTGTCGCTCAAATAAAAGAAGGCAACTGGCTGCAGATCTTTACCGAGCCGGAAACATGCAGTCCTGCTGTCTGTACAGCTTGTGGCGTATGATCTGATAGTGCGTGCCCCTGTCCTTGGCCTTGGCAAACTCATCTTTACCGATGCCTCGCAGCCATGGCGACAAGTCTTGTTTCATAACCCTTTGAAACGAAAATATATGAAGATGGCAGCGGTGTCGTGTCGCATTGCCGAAGCTTATTGCATGGAAAATTACTGCATGCAAAATGCGGGTCGAATCAAAGCTGCAGGAAATCCAGGCTATCGATACCTAATCGCTGCTAAATGCCACAAAACTGCATGGAAGGCCCAGGCCGAGCTGAGATAGCCTTCTGCTAGGGGGACCGACGGCAGGCCATCACAAAAGCTTCGAATGGCCGGACTGGCCACACCAAGAGGCCAGGACAACCAATACATTTCCCTCAAAGAGGTACAATCGTAGCCGAGAGGCCAAGGTGACATTGACCCCCTCATCTCAACTCATTCGGCAGAGTCTTGCTGTTAAGGTGCTCGCCCCGACCAAGGTATGACTGAGGTCGTGGGCTCGGGCCCCGAGGCATATGCGAAGCACCTGAATAGAGATTAAGTTCTCTTGGGGCGCTATATAAATGAATTATATATATATATATATATCCTATTTGAGCGCAGTCCGCGGCTTACCAGCAGGCTACACGCCACGACCCTCAAATAGGCACAGCAACTACAGGCAGAGCCGCCCGGCCAACCCGAACCTCGTGCATCGCTGTCCCACGTGACTGCATAGCCGGCCACGTGGGACAGCCAGGTTGGGCCACCCCAGGCAGATGGGCGAATCCAGCAGCGCGCAGGCAGCGAGCAAACGAGCGGCTGCTAACTGCTGCTGCTCGCAGCAATAGAGTGACTGTGTTAGCCGAAAATCGAGCTCGGACGCACTTTTCGTGACAAGTGCAGTTGACATCTGGACTGTCGCACTCCCGGTAGGCCACCACGGCATCCTCTATGGCATGCAGATAGTTGCTCCATCGGTGTCCTAAAATCGAAACTCACGTAAAGCATGTCGGGCTGAGTATTTGCATCAATACTGAGAGATTCCGTGAGCAAGTGGTAAACTTATGTCTCGCTGTATGGCACGTTGTCATCGTCGTCGCGAGTTGAACCTACGACGTCGACCTACGACCTCGAAAGTCTGAGGCTGTAGTTTCTCACTAGCTCATACATTTCGACCCTAATGCTGCCGAAAAAGGCTTCAAGGGATTACAGAGTGGTGTGGCTTTGTGCCAGCAACTGTCTGTTTCTTGAACACACACACACACACACACACATACATACACACGCACAACGCACACACACAGTGCAAATACGGCATACGAAGCAAATCGACAGCCTGGCAGTAAGAAAGTGAGTAGATCGACTATGCTTAGCAAAACAGCTAAATAAGAGTAGCAACTTGCTAAGAGTAGCAACTTGCTAAGGCGAAGAGTAGCAACTTGCTACGGACGATTCGAAAAAACAGTGCTCTCTGTCTTTTTCTTTCTCTGTCTGTCTCTGTCTCTGTCTCTCTCTGTCTCTCTCTCTCTCTCTGTGTCTCTCTGTCTCTGTGTGTGTGTGTGTCTCTCTCTCTCTCTGTGTCTCTCTCTCTCTCTCTGTGTCTATCTCTGTGTCTGTCTCTCTGTGTATCTGTCTCTCTGCCTGTCTCTTTGTCTGTCTGTCTCTCTCTCTCTGCCTCTCTCTCTCTCTCTCTCTCTCTGTGTCTCTCTGTCTCTGTGTGTGTCTCTCTCTCTCCGTGTCTCTCTCTCTGTGTCTGTCTCTCTATGTATCTGTCTGTCTGTCTGTCTCTCTCTCTCTCTCTCTCTCTCTCTCTCTCTCTCTCTCTCTCTCTCTCTCTCTCTCTCTCTCTCTCTCTCTGTCTATCTCTGTGTCTGTCTGTCTCTGTCTGACTCTGTCTGTCTCTGTCTCTCTCTCTCCCCATCTCTCCCCGCGGTCTAACGAAAGCTGCGGCGCTTCTCGTCCTCGTCATAATTTTTTCGGCTCCACAAAGACGCACAGCTAGCAGCCACCCAATGGTTCAAAAGGAGCGCTGCACAAACGAATTTGTCCCTGCAACTAGCAGCAAGCTTCCCTCGCCACTGCCTCGCGGCGGTAACTACCGAGAGCGATGGTCAGCGTGGCTGGCGCGTAGAACGCGAGAAGAAAGACGCCTATTTGATTTCTAATTCTCGGTCTCGCGCCAATACCGCATCGGGCGCCACGGTGCGCGAGAGTGGACATGACGCCTACCTGTGGAGTATCGCGCCTTGGCGTCTGCTGCCGGGTCGGGAGGGCTGCCGGTGCAGTCGCCTTTTTCAGGTGTAAGGGGGCACGTCTCTTCAGCATCACTCCCAGCGGCGAAGGCTAACTCGCAGCCTATCCCAATAGCAAGACAGAGAGTGACAAACCAGCGCTCCATCTACGCGGGGAGGTATTCACTGAGAGTTAAGGGTGGCGGGAAGCCCACGCTGTCAGCCGACGCCGGACGGAGGCGGAAGTGAGGCCGGTGATCATAGATAAATGTGTCCGGTGGCAGCCTGGGGGGGACAACTTTAAAAAGGGGTATCTAGCACTCGGCCTGATGATGGGGGTTATCTAGATTTATCATTTCTGCAGCATCGTATGGAATTGAAGACCCTATATCCTTTTTTTGCTGATCTCCTTCACTTCGAGGAGAGGAGACTTGTGAAGAGCGCGTCTGCTGTGCGTGCGCGGAGCGAAGAGACCTACCGATCGCAGTACTGCCGCGCGCGCTGCTGCTGCACGGGCCGCCCTCGCTGCCGACCTCTGTGCGTACTGCGTGCTTTGTTACAATTTTGACGAATGCGCTCGCTCGCTATCGCGCCTTCTTGCCTGCGCTCGTGCTGACGCGCGTTCAGGCCTGCCTGTCAAGCGCTCACTAAGTAGTAGCGCACGCCGGGGGGGCCACCGTACGGCGGCTGCTTCCCAACAAACCTGACGAGGGCGAAGGCCGTCGCTCTGCCGCCCAGAGCGAAACGCGCGCGGTCCTTCGCTAGCACCTATCCCTACGCCGCGGCGTCGCTAGGCTTGAAGAAAGAGGCGTCTAGCGCGCGCTGCTGAAACGGCGGCTTGCTAGGTGAGCCGCGTTGCGGCTGTCGAGAAGATATTTACTCTTTCTGGTTCGTCAATTTCAACGGCCACAAGCCGGTTACGCGATAATCTACTGTTAGGCGGCATTATAGCTGAATTCATGCCATCGTCTGTCAGCCGAGCTGAGTCGCGCTCCAGACCGCGGGTCGGGCAGTTGAGCTGCGCTCGGGACGCCGCACGAGAGGCGCCGTACGCCTTAGCCGATTGTGAACGCGGCGGCGGCGCGGTAAACCTCCGCGTCTTTCGAATAGACTCGCCTACGCTACGGACGCGGGCTTGTCATGCAGCAAATGTAAAGCGGCTAGGAAGAGATTCTTTGATGGCGCTTTATCAAGTGCATTATCATTATTATTATTATTATTATTATCCTACAGTGCGAGGCGCTCTACGTTGCAGCAGCGTCCCGCTACCGTCGGAAAGTCGTTATAAACGAGCGTAGCAGCTTCCGCGTGCGAACGGAACTGGACGGCAAACGCGGCGCCCATACACACACGTTGCTAGGAGGGCGATGGAGGGCGCTCGTACCTAAAGCTAACGACTCCCTCTCCGTAGCCCAGAGGAGTCAATTCGACAGTGGCGGAGAGTTGCAGGCGTCCAACGTTAGCTACGGTGCACGACAACGCGAGCACGGTGGGCGCTACCTCACGTAAGTAGTACCGCGTACTACTTAAGTACCGCGGAGCTTCCTGGCTCGAGGTCGCGAGTGCAATCGACAGACAAGGGCGCGACTTCGGGTTCTGTACGGACTAGCCTGGCGGGTTGCTGGGGTGGGAATTAGCTCACCCGCAACGACCCAGGTCTCGAGCTCGAGCTAAGCGTCTGAACAGGAATTACATTCTCTGAGGACTATACACAAATAAATCATACTTTTTTATAGCCCAACTTGCGTCAGAACATCCCCTGACTTGACCACGTTTAAAAAGAACTTAAAAACACACCTATTTAGGACAGCATTGGTCCCTGTAAGTCGTCCTTGATGTGCTTATGCATGCTGACCATGCGCATGTCACCCCTAACCATGTTATTCATGTTGTTTATCAAGCATGATATCACTCACCATTCAATCGCGTTCCCTTTGCAGCAAATGTAAAGCGCCTAGAAAGAGATTGAGTTCTCTGAGGGCGCTTTATCAAGTGTATTGTTATTATCCGGTCTAACCGCGAATTATGTATTTTAACGACTCGTAGTCCATCAAATTCCGGAGCCGCGCAGCAGTCGTGGCGTGGCCTATCTAGCTCCGTGCCGTTCTAGTAGGTTATTGCTGCCCGCGGCTCTGAATTAAGCAGGTAAGTCTTTAGCCGGCTGCCGTCTGACAAGACTCGTTACCCAGTTTCCACCATTAAAAAACAGTTTAGCTTCTTTTAAAAAGGAAATTCCAATCTCACGAGAGCATCCTCTAATTCTGCGCGCCGAAGAAGCACCGAGCAGAAAAGCCTTGTTCAGGCTCTAAAAATTGACAATGACCGTTTCGCATGAGTGCGAATCTCATCACTAGAGGATTCTCGGAGGGCCGTCCGAGAATTTTTTTAAACGGAGTCTAAAGAGAGTCTCCCTTGTCGAAAGCCTAAAGCTGAGCCTAGGAGGCTTCAAGTCTCCCTTCCCGATAGACTTGAGCAGCTCCACGTAAGCAGAATGTGAGCGCCTCTGGAGAAACGCCTTGAAGCTGCGTGCGAACCGTCTGAAACTTGGCTACACCTTGTTAATGATTTCGCTCCAAGCTCTGCCCCCAAAGCTAGCCACCCGGAATCCTCTTCAGACCCTGTGTCTCAAAAGAAACTCGCACCCTTGCAGTTAGTGCCAAACTCCTCAGCTCGTCCTCTCCTTAGAGGTGAATGTTAGGCCCAGTGGGTAGGACCCTCGGCTCATCAACGTCAATGTGAATTTATTTGACCACCGAGGTATCCGGCTCGAGCCCTGCGGCATATGTGAAGCGCCCAAATAAAGATTATTTATTATGTATTATTAAGATTAAAGGTTATTTTGGGGCGCCTGCAAATTAATAACATCAGTAATAATAACATCGAAGCTGTCACATTGCATCACCTCTTACCGACGTGCATCGCCTTCCCATCATGCAGCTTGTCGAGTTCAAGGTCAGGTCTCTTCGTTCTCTGTTCTTTTCACGGTTTATACTCTTCCTCCTGCCGATATGATTGACAAGCACAATCTAGGCTTTCACTTCTATGTGGATGACACTCAGTTGTACCTTTGCTTTGATCCCTCCCAGCCACCAAGTACATATAGTTTTCTCACACCTCCCTTGTTGCATGCATTGACCGTATCGTACATGGATCGCAGCAAATTTCTTTAAATTCATTGATGATGAAACCAGCTTGCTAGTTATGGGCAAACCAAGTGTGATTCAGAAATTGGAAAGGCTGACGCTCAAAATCGGCTCTGCCAAATATCTCCTGTTGAATCCGTTTGAAATCTATGTGTCGTGTTTCAAAGTGACCTTTCTTTAGACCACCACATCGGCTCCACACAATCACAGTCTGCTGACTTTCAGGTAACACTGCTAAAATTCGGGCTCGTTTAGCTAAGGATACCACGTCCAAGTTGGTCCATGCATTCATGACATCCCGTCTTGACTTCTGCAATTCACTGCTTGCCGGCCTACCGGCCTGTGCAATCAGGCACTTGCAGCTGGTGCAAAACTCTGCAGCTACGCTTGTCTGTCGTGAGCATTGCAGTTGCCACATCGCACCACTTCTCGCCTACCTGCACTGGCTTCCAGTCAAGCAACGCATCGACTTCAAGGTTTTGTCGCTCACTTTCAGGTCACTTCATTCATTCATAGGCTCCAGCCTACCTATCAGATCCACTTCCCACCAGGGTAAGCATTGTAACACATACTTTTCCGAATCTAATTGTTTACCTATATCTCTTATGAACCTACAAACCAGAAGTGGTGGTCATTCTTGCATTAGACAGGAAAGACAGGCTTATCCAATTCTTGAACTTGGTGGCCGAGCCCCGGAGGTTATTACTAAATAAAAAAAGTATCTTCTTTTTTTGGTATCCGGATTTCATTAAGGTGCCTAGGGATGTGGTATGGAGATCCAGTGACTTCTTCCTCCTGCTTGGCCGACCCGCAGGAGTTTGTCACTATACCTAGCTCCAGCCTTAATACGAGTAGCTGCTTCAGGCAATGTCAAGGTCGGCAATGCTACAGGAACATAAGAGAACGAGCCTTTGTTCATTTACGCCATACTTGCAAAGAGAGCTGTAGTTTGAAACTGACCTTTCTCAGGGCCGCATGTGTTAGTTAGCCCGGTCCTTAATGTAATCTAACCAAATGTGTCACCATCTGTAATTCCACAAAGCCAATAATACTACATGGGTGTCACGCAGGATTTTTTTTATAGCACACTGCACTCACAGCCTACGCAGCTTCGATACGAATTTTGTGGCCAACAGACTTGTCTCATGCAACGAAGAGAAAGTGAGAAGCATAGCAGAGTCAGGGAGAGCAGTTGAGGGAGGTAGTGAGTAGCATGGAAGTAGCAGCTCAGGACCGCTAAAAAGGATGAGCCATAGTCGGTTGCAGGAGAGTAGCTGTCGTTGCATAAGAACTTTGGAAGCGAGTTCCACAGTCTAGGACCTGCAGAGCTAAAGCTTCTGTCACCAACGGTCTTTAAGTGGAGGAATGGAACAGCTAATCGATTGCTCACACAGGACCTGAGAGCACGAGGAGGCTGAAACTGGTGCAGCGGTTCAGTTAAATAAAATAAATCCTAGCTGATTAAACAGCATCTTTTTGTATAGCAACAGAACAGCCTTTGCGGCTATCACCACCGCTTGCGGTGGCGATAAAGAATCGCCCACCGCAGAATCGAACCCGAGACCTCGGGACCGAGGTCGTGAAAGCAACCGCCTTACCTAGTGCGTGCCATCACGGCTCACCAATGAAGGAGCCAAGCTGTGTCGGGCCTTGTGGGTCATCGTAAGAACTTTGGTCTTTATCTGCTGATCAACCGGTAGCTATCTAAGCTCTTTTAAAAAAGGAGACACGAGGTCAATTCTCTGGGACTTGAAAACTAGCCTTGAAGCCGTATTCAAAGCCAACTGCAGTGGCCCAGTGGCATTTTTCTGTAGCCCAGCCTAAAGAGAATTACGATAATCTAGCCACGAAAGAATTAAGGAGCTACTTAAATTTAATGAATGTCGACCGCAGTTCCATCCGATGGACATATATATATATATGTATATATATATATATATATATATATATATATATATGTGTATATATATATGTATATATATATGTATATATATATATATATGTATGTATATATATATATATATATATCCGATGGACATATAATAAGGCATGAAGAGCCTCTGCCATTCCTGCTGCACAGCAGCCGTAGCCAAGCAGTCAGAACTAACGTGGCTGAATACTATTTTTAGCTATTGCATTTCAGGGCTAGTCGATGTAAGATTCATTCACCCAAGGCATCTTATGAAACCCGGAGGGAGGGGTGGGTGGTTCGCTGGAGGGTGTCTCTAAGTAGACTGAACAAGAGCTCCGGAGTGCCTTTGCAGCTCAGTCGCTGGGTGCCGAGTAGCCAAAATCGGGCAGCCACTCGAACGGCAGCAGCAGCAGGTGCCCAGCCCTTGGCCTGCGGCCTGCATGGCCGAAGCGTCGGCTAGTTCGCAAGACGGGGGGGGGGGGAGGGGGGCTCGGGATTTCTGCGATTTCTCTTTCACCAACCATCTATTGCGGTCGGTCAATCGGAATGCAGATCGAGAGGCGACCACGGACTAATTAAAAAGGAGCCGTAACTCTATGCTGGCACGGCCACGTGGTCATTCTTTCACATCTTGTGCTTGCACGTCACCAAAATGTGGCCAACAAATGTTGACGCCATTACAACATGGCAGTCAGAGCGCGTCTGCACGAAGCATTTGGGCTGCATCTAGCTAGGGGCACGGAGGAGGCGAGGCCTGCGAAAGCGCTGAGCGCCGGGCCGGGTCGCAAGCGCCGATCGTCACTCTCAAGTCGAAGGCACGTGTCGCAAAAGAGTTTCGTAGAAGCCGAACGGAGCCACCGCCACCGGAGCTGCCTGTCTCTCTAGAGTAGCGTCGGCCGGGCCGTGCCTGCCGCCAGCCACCCGCGACGACTCGACGTCGGCCGAGAATCGCAGAGAGCCTGTCACGCCGCCGGGCGACAGGTAGCCCGAAGTCGGACGCCCGAAGTTGGATGCCGCTGTGGAGGCAGCCGTTTCGGAGGCAGCTGCTCGCATCGTCGGTCGAGTGGCTGCTGCTGCTGCTGCTGCTCCTGCTCCTGCGCTGAAGTCACCCGGATCTGCCAGGTAGGATCGAGAGCCTTTTGAATCGTCGTGCGGCAGTGCCCGAGGAGACGGCAGCGCGCCGATGCCGCCAGCGCTCAGCCCTCGCTGGAACGTGTCGTCTGGCTCTGCTATCGGCAACAAATGGCGCTGCTGCTGCTGCTGAGCAGACGGCAGGATGTGATGCGACGAATGCTGCCACTCTTTCGGAGCCGGCATGAGCAGACCGCCGCCGGGCTTCGGAGGTCGCTGAGCAGCTGCGGCCGGAGCCAGTGCAGCACTGCCACCGCCGAAGTCACGTCCGACTGAGCTCGTGCTCTTGGGGCGTTCCGCGCTGGCATTTCCGTGCGACGACGACGACGAGAAGTGCGAAGCTTTGCCAAAGTCGGCTGCAGCAGTGGCTGGCGGAGTTTGTCCGCTGTGGCTCCACCACTTCTCGGTGTTCACGCAGCCGGTCGACCCGTTGGCGCTCGATCCCGTGGGGCTCGAGCGAGGCGAGCCGGCTGCAACGTCAAGGTAGACAACTGCGGCGCTGCGCCCAGCCAGCCAGCCGCCACCGCCCAGGGGCAGGGTGTGAGGCGACCGAGGGCGTGGGCTTGAGCATTGCAGCATGCAATCCTGCGTTGCTCACTGCAAGCCAGCCTACGGCCACTTAAGCTCTTCTGATGCAACGAAAACGAGGCTGCTGAATCGGCAGACCTTCACCTTATTTTCCCGATGCCTACCGAGCAGGGCACGGCTGAATTGCCCCCCCCCCCCCCGCAGCGCTGAGCAAAGAATATCCGGTCAAAGCACGGATGAAAAGATAGGATCGCTCCTAATCCTATCAAAGTAAAGGGTTCCCGAAATCCACACGGTACTAGGCGCTCCCGATTTTCTAGTATGTTCGATTGCTCATATCGTCGTGCTTTCTCGCAATTCGCACTTCTACACTGACAATATATATATATATATATATATATATATATATATATATAATATATATATATATAACATATATATACATATATATATAATATATATATATATATAACATATATATACATATAACATATATATACATATAACATATATATATATAACATATATAACCAATGTATATTAGCTGATTTAACAGCCTCGTTTGTATAGTGGTAGAAGAGCCTAATCAGCTATCACCAGCGCTTTGCAGCGGAGGCAATAAAGGATCGCTCTACTGCAGGATTCAAACCCGTGACTTCTGTCTTGAAGAGCGTGCACCCTACCTCCTAGGCCATTACAGGCATTGCAGGCCACGTGGAGACCCCATCAGGCTCAATTCCACGAGCCTCCTTGAAAAGTCGGTGCATGCGCCAGGAGAGGATGAAGCAACATCTGGAGACTGAGAGCAACAGGTGGCCAAGTTGGCAACAGGAGAATCAGCACGAGGCAGCAGCAGCTTCTCTGGCCGATGGCCCCTGGGCCACGATGCGTTCGGCTACCTGGGCCGAGGATGGCTGGATGGTGTGGCACACATGGTACAGTTCCTTTGCAGGATCGAGGCTATTTACCCCACGAGGCAATCAGTATAGGAAAAATTACCCTCCCGCAAAAATTCCCGGGGCCCCTATCGCCTCCAACGTTGGCGCCGGCATAGCAGGGTTGCTACCAAAACAGCGATACCTTCGAATAGTAATATGCAATACGTGTTTGGTGCTAACCGCACATCACCACTACAGAATTAACAGTGGTCGATCGAGTGGTCGTAACAAAGCTTGTCGAAGCGACCCAAAACCGGATAAAACTACCCCAAATAGCTTCTTCTAAATGTAAACTAGACAAGTGTGGTCGATGCATTCACGTTCGAAATGCGGCAATAGGCCAGGAAATAAATGTATTCCTGTATACATTTATTTCATATTTCATTCAATATTCAATATTATCATATTCATATTTCATAATAAATATACAGCTGCCGCCCCGCTATGCCGACTAGTGAAACTAGGGCGATTCTCGGTTGGGTTATTTCGTAAGGTTGAGTATTTTTTCCTACCACCCAGTCGGTTAGAGGAGAATATTGAAAGGAGTGCTTTAACTGGACCACCCAAGATGCATGCACTACCGACTGACATTACATCTCTGTCACGATATCGTCTTTGTCGTGATACAGCATTTTAAAAGAAGTTGAAAATCTGCCTGTACCAAGCAGTCTTTGCTCAGTCCTAATGAATCGTCATTTTGTGTGTTTGTGTGTAACTAAATTGTGCCCGTTGTGACCGAGAGTGAGAGTGGCATTCTTTTGCATGGTGGTGCACTAGCGAACTTGTCTATTTTCCTGTGTGCTCTGCTCTCCCATGCATGATGTGTATGTTACAAGCAAGGGGTTCTACTAACCAGTGGCCGTTAGTGTCTAGGGTGCTTTTGCAAGTTTGTCTGGGGAGCGTGATACCTTGCCTGCTAGCAACGATCGATCGTTGCTGCTAGCAACGATCGATCGTTGCTGCTAGCAACGATCGATCGTTGCTGCTAGCAACGATTGGAAAGCTGCGCAATCTTCGTAAACTGCAACTTTTGCGTTTACAAGGCTTCCCTTTTGTGTTTACCAGTTTTGTTAAGTGGCTGCAAATTAATGGCAGACTTTAAATTTGCAGCCAGCGCATTTGATGGACGAACGCCAATCAAGATCCAGCATCAGCGGAAGCTGAATGAGAAGGCAATCTCAGCACCAACAACTGGCCGGAGAGACTGTTTGGCCAGTTGTTAGGAAAGAGGTAGAATCGCGACGAATCGCGTGAAACTGAAGCCAGCGTGCTCGTCAGTCAAGCAACGTGCAGGACAGAGTGAGAAGCCACATGAAATTTCCCACGATTTGCCGGGGGGGGAGCATAAGCAAGTGTATAATATTTTGGCAGTCATAACCTGGCTGATGTGGAACATAAACATTTCAGCACACATGTAGTAATTCGAAGGCAGGACAAAGGTGCATGTGAATACAAACTTCGGGCGAGCCTCATTTGCTTTAAAATTTAATAAGCAGATATGACAACTCAAAAAACCAATAAATAAACGCTGTTCAGTAGCTGTTCGTTGTAGGCGTGTGAAAGGGGAAGGTGTCCGTGGCTGGATTCCTTTTTGGCTAGGCCAACGAAACGAGCTTCCGAGTTAATGCCACAGAATGCACATCACGCACGCACACACACACACACACACACACACACACACACACACACACACACACACACACACACACACACACACACACACACACACACACACACACACACACACACACACACACACACACACACACACACACACACACATGCACACACACACACACACACACACACACACACACACACACACACACACACACACACACACACACACACACACACACACACACACACACACACACACACACACACACACATTTCACACGTGCTACTTCAGGTACGCTCTCCCACACCATCTGCCATCGCTCACCTTCACCGGATGCCACAGGAGACGCTTGCACTGCTGCTGTTGATGCATAGCTTCTGCGAAGGGTCAGCCTCACCGACGGCCCAGCACCCTGTATAAGGGCGATGGCATCCGAGTGCCTCATGCCTACCGTCCTGCAGCCGTTGATCTCCAATATCTCGTCTCCTACCTGTGAATGCATTACGGATGTGGTCAGGGTAAAAACAAAGTTAGTGGCTCGATAACTCAACAGCCGCTCGTCTCCATGGGATGGTAGCTCTTCAGACAGCTTTCTGAGATGGTGAGAGCAGAGCATAGCAGCGAGTTCGGCAGAGAGGGGACTGCATGCAGACGTTCGATTACCAGTAGTAAATCAGCCGTCAATGTCGAAGGCAAAGACTCGGCAGCAAAGAAGAAATGGAGATAGCTATGACACACGTTGAGCTGCTTGGCATGCAGCAGCAGGATGTAGCAGAAGGAGCACGACCCAACAGGTGGGATTTTAGCAACTTCGTCCAATTAGGCATTGCATCGAAGTCGGTGGAGAGCAAGTTCCAGGCGACAATGGGAGAGACAAACTGAAGCTACGGTCTCAAGCAGATTTGGGGCCGGGTAGAGGCACATCTAAACGGCTCGGCTCACATGGGCGAGTGGCATGGTGCATAAAGCGTGATCGGTATGTATTTCCGGCAGTTGAACCGGAGCAAGGGAATGAAAAGGTATAAAAGTGAGTGACAAGATCTTGTTGAAGTCGATATGCAGCTTGAAGGAGAGCCAGTGCAGGTCGGCGAGATGCGGTGCCAAGCGGCAGTTGCTATGCTCATGCCAGTCAAGCTTGCCTGCTGGGAGCGGGCTGGAAGCCGGCGGCTCTGCCGCCGCCGACACTCTATGAGAGAGAGAGAGAGAGAGAGAGAGAGAGAGAGAGTAAGAGGGAGACAGAGCACTCGGCTCTACGCACCTGCAGTTTGCCGCTGCTCTCGGCCACTCCGCCAGGGGCAAGCCGAAGCACGCACAGCGGTGTGGCCCCAAACTCGTGGCCTCCTCGCACCGAGAATCCAAAGCCGCGGCTGCCTTGCACCAGGTCCACGGTGATCAGGGTCGGCTGCTGCTGCTGCTGCAACAGCACGTGCCAAGCACGAGTGTAAGAGGAACCGAGCGGCCATCGTGTTTCGGAGCATACACTTGCGCAGAGCTAGCCACTGGAGGACGACGTGCAGTTTGCATTGCAAGGCAGACATCACTAGACATCACTAGCCACTGAAAGCAGCTTGCGCATCAGAGAGAACGACAAGAAAAGCTGGCAATCACTGCCACACACGCACAGCGACCTGGCACTTATAGGCTGCGGCAAAATGCCGTCGCAATCCTGGTGAAGTTAGTTAGTTGATGCTCTTAGTGACCGGCTGTAGATTACGTGATCGTGTTTGCCCTCTGGTCTTATCGGGGGGGGGGAGGGAGGGGAGGAAGGGGTGGTCCAGGGGTCCTTCTAACAGGTGGTCTCACCGGTGGTGTGCAGATGTGGCAGCAATGTGTCTAAGTAGCCAGTTCGACAGAGCGACAGACTCACCGCGATGACATGCATAGCCGTGGCCGTTGAGGAGGCAGCCGCAGCCGAGTGCGCAGCAGAAGCAGGCAGTGTGGTGCTTTTCGAGAAGCCTGGAGCCGTGGCCGGCCAATGGCTGCCGGCAGCGTCGTTGAATGCCGGCAGGCGCACAGTACCATCGTCGGTGGCGTCCAGCTGGCAGTAGCTGCCGCCGAAGCGCTGCTGATGCGATCCTCCCCAGGCGCCGCCGCCAATGCCGCCGCCGCCATCCTGTGAGCGTGAAGCGCGCGTCTGCTGCGAAGCCAGCGGCCCGCTCGGGTAGGCTGCCATTTTATCCGCGTCCTGGTCAGTCAGATAGGACGGCGTGCGAGCACCGCTTGCTTCTCTCCTACGCAGGGCCGAAGCCGTCGACAGCTCGGGCGTGTTGGGGCACAACTGCCCCACGCAAGGCACGGCCGACACCTCCAGGAACGAGTCATGATGCTGCAACGGATGTGGCAGCAGCAGCACGCTGAGCACAGCATAGAGCAGAGCACAGCCCTCTAACGGCAGCGAGACGAAGAGCGAGACTCGGCCAATCTGCTGGGGCAGCCACTCACGGCCAGGCTTCCGTTCAACTCCTCGCCTTCAGCCTCAAACGGCCCCTGAGACATGCGACTGCCAGACGTGTCGCGGTGGCCGGTGGCACTGACGTGACCACCTTCGCTGCCGCCGCCACCACCACCACTGCTGCCGCCGTCCCGATGCTGATGCGGATTTTGCTGCTGACCCGTGGCAACGGTGATGGTGACCACGCGACCCCGCTCCTTGATCAGCCCGACGATGGCGTCGTGCGGTATGTCGCTGACAGGCGTGCCGTTGATGGCCAGTATGCGATCGTCCACAAAGAGCCGACCGCATCGGGCCGCAGGAGTGCCGGGTAGAATCTGACCTGCAAATGTCAAGTCATGGCATCAACAGTGTGCCTGCTGCAGGTCCGGCATTGCCAGCAGTCTGAAAGCAATGTCAGTCTTGCTCACACCACTGTTCGACCCAGGTCACACTAGAAGTATTGCAGCTAGAGGGGCGAGGAGACAGACAGAGACAGAGATAGACAGACAGACAGACCGACTGACCGACAGTGTGAGAGAGAGAGACAATGAGTGACAGATACAGAGACAGAGAGAATAATAATAATAATACATTTGATATAGCAGAGAACTCGGTTTCTTTCTAGGCACTTTACATTTGCAGCGAAAGAAGCACGATCGAATGGTTAGTGGTAGCATGCTCTATGACAACAAGCATAACATAGTTAGGGGTGACATGCACAGGGTCAGCATGCAAATATTGTTAGTGGCAGCAAGCACAGTGTCAGCATGCATAAGCATGTAAATGACTAATTATATGGACCTACTAAATGCTGCCATAAATAGATGCATTTTAGATTCTTTTCAAATGTGGTCAAGTCAAGGAATGTCGTGATGCAAGTCGGAAGTGAGTTCCAGGCTTTGGGAGCATTCGAAATAAAGGCAAGCTCTCCAAAAGAATTGAGGTTCGTACGAGGAATAGGTAAACAGTTAGATTCCGAAAAGCAGGTGGTATGATGCTTAGCCTGGTGGGGGATTAGATCTGAGAAGTAGGCTGGCGCCAAAGAATGAAGAGACCTAAAAGTGACACAGCCTTGAAGTTGGTGCGTTACTTGACTGGGAGCCAGTGCAGGTCGAGAGAGAGAGAGAGAGAGAGAGAGAGAGAGAGAGAGAGAGAGAGAGAGAGAGAGAGAGAGAGAGAGAGAGAGAGAGAGAGAGAGAGAGACAGACAGACAGACAGACAGACAGACAGACAGACAGACAGACAGACAGACAGACACAGACAGACAGACACAGACAGAGAGAGGTAGAGAGAGGGAAATGGCAAGTCTAGAACTCGAGAAGTTGAGAGTGGACTAGCAAATGTGCACAATGGTAGACGTGCACATGCATACTACTTCAGCCAGTCAGCCAGGCTTACATTTACACAGTGCAGTACTTGGGCGGACGGGGTAACAGTGCTTGGGCATCTGTATGCGCCCATTTAGCACAATTAATGCAGCGTCGTGTATGCATAGAGCCACCTCACTTTTTGCTATGTGCACAGTGCCCGTAGAACAGTGTTAAGCATGGTCGCCAGCATCTGTTTATATTAATGTTAAATAAATGCATAATAACATATCTTTTCAGCTTGGGGTTCAGAATTTTGGATGTGGTGTTTAGGTGTTGTAAGTTTTTTGGGTTTTTACTGTTTAGGGTTTAGTGGTGAGATTTTGTATTTTTTTATTAGACGGTTTCGGACTAAGGGTTTAGCGCCTAGGTATAAGGAAGTAACTCTAAGCGAGAAGGATATCTCAAAACGTGTTTATTTAATGTAAATGTAAACATAAACAGGTGCTGGCGACCATGTTTAACAGCCTGCTATGGGTGCAGTGCGCATAGCAGAAAGTGAGCTGGATCGAAGCATACACGTCGCCATATAAGCTGTTAAGCAAGCCAAAGCAGACACGCTCGAGCGGTGAGCAGCAGCAGAAGCACCAGCGGAGGGGAGGAAGTGGAGGCATAGAGAGGAAGTGGAGAGCGTAGGCAGCAGCCTGGCTCGCTGAGTGCAGCTCCTACCTATTTTCACTTCGGCGAGCCGCTCGTGCGGCTGCTGCCTCGGCGTCACGACGAGGATGCCGAACCCGTCGTCGGTGGCCTGCTGCGTGAGCGTGATCGAACAGCACGACGACGTCTGCAGCAGCTGGTCGGCAGGAGTGACCACGGCCGCCGCCATCGCTCGCTGCTGCTGCTGATGTGCGGCAGCTGCAGCCGTTCGCCACTGCTGTGCCGTCGCCGAGGCGGCGGCGGAAGTGTGCCCGTGAGGAGGCGAAGACGACGTCGGAGGACGCGGTGCATCGACGTGGTCGTGCGAGTCCGCCCATGCCGGCTGATGAGCAACTGCAGGCGAAGAAGGCCCGAAGTCACAACTGCACATTGCATAACTGCATAATCACGAATAATACTAATAATACATTTGATAGAGCATCCTCAGAGAACTCAATCTCTTTCTAAGCGCCTTTATACATTTGCTGCAGGGTAAGCACGATCGATTATTAAATTTCATAAGAATAGTAATGACTAATTTCATTCATAGTCGGACTGGTTTAGCACGCTGCCACTTCAACCTACTTTAAGATGGGAATAGTGAAACATTGGCGTACAGCATCAGCCTATATGACTGCCGATATATTGTTTGTGGCACCTGAATTAGAGTGTGCACACGCGATGAAGGAAGTGCGGCCAAGGACTCGGAGAGCTCGTCCTTTGACATTCCACTGCCTACCATATGGCAGCAGAGCAGTGGTGAAGGGGCCCGAGGCCACTAGATCAGGTCAGCAGCAGCATGAACGTGGTTAAGACTGACTGCCTCGATCAGGCTCATCAGCCTGTTTGCGCCCTCAGGTCCTGTGTGGACAATAAATTAGCTGTCCCAGTCCTCCGCTTAAAGACAGTTGGCGACAGAAGCTTTAGCTCTGCAGGTCCTAGACTGTGGAACTCGCTTCCACAATTCTTACACAACGACATCTACTCTCCAACTGCCGACTATGGCACATCTTTTTCAGCGGTCCTGAACTGCTACTTCTATGCTACTCACTACCTCAACTGCTCTCCTGACTCTGCTTTGCTTCCCCCTTTCTCTTTGTTGCGTGAGACGAAGTCTGTTGGCTCAATGCGTACCGAAAGCCGCTTAGGCTGTGAGTGCGCCATACAAAACTCTCCTGCGTAACACCCACATGGTCTTTATGACTTTGTGGAGTTACTGACGGAGATACATTACATTACATCATTTTTGTCGATGACAATGAGAGATAGCCACCGCAGCATTTCCACATGTAATTGAATAAAGTGCAGGTCAAAAGCCTGCTCACCAGTACTTAGAAATTCAATCTTCCATTTCAAGTACAAGAATGCACTTTGTAGCTAAACAAGCAAATTAATAAACTGTCTTCCCAGATACTTTTGCTACGACACTCGAGACACTCGCTGAACCATCGTAGCAGCACCATACAAATCACAGAAGAGCAACGTCAGTGACTCTCGTGCCGACTCACTCGCGGACTCGTGTCCTCGCATTCAAAACTATACTATGATATAGTTGATGATATATGATGATAAATATATCATAAAAGGATGATATATTACGCATCGTCATGATAAAAATGCACACGGTGCCTTTAAAAGACCCAAGCTCCATTCCAATCATCCTCCGTGCGCTGGACAAGAAACGTGTCAGGGAATTTCTTTCGATTGGCCACCACTGAGCTTTTCCAACGAAGAGCTGCCCAGCAGGCAGCAGGTCTCGTCTAGCTCGTGCCCGGCTGCCCATCTGACCTTGCTGCCCATCTTGACACGCGACCTCTCGGGGACAGCTAGCTTTTGTTAATCTCGGACATGCTGCTGCCCTCGGACATCTGCTAGCTTCGACAGCGGAGGACGGTCAGTTGATTCCACACTTCCGAGCCACGTCCCGGTGCAGCGACCCTGTGCATCATTCCGGTAAGCAAAGCTGCAGGACGTATCTGCAATCTGCATCTCCTCGTTAAACTCCACAAAGCCACACAAGACCAGGTGGGAGTTATGCTTAAAAAAATCCTAGCTGATTATACAGCCTCTTTTTGTATAACGACAGAAGAGCCTGTGTGGCTTTCACCACAGCTTGCAGTAACAATAAAGGATCGCCCACCGCAGGAAACAAACCCACGACCTCGGAACGAGGTCGTGAAAGCAACCGCCTTAAGGGGTTTCTATAGCGCACGCACTCAAAGCCTAAGCAGGGTTCTGTTCGCATACGGTAGCAAACAGAGTAAACGTATGAAACGAAGAGAAAGTGGGAAGCATAGTCGAGTCAGGAGGGCAGCCGAGAAAGTGAATGCCATGGAAATAGCAGCTAAGGATGGCTGGAGAGGGTGTGCCAGAGTTGGCAGTAGAGAGGATATATCGATTGCACAAGAACTGTGGAAGTGAGTCACAGAGTCTAAGGCATGCAGAGAAATTTGTTCAACATCAAAAGCCTTAAAAAGAGAAAAAATGGAGTAGCTAATTTTTCAGTCATGGTACCTAAGAGCACGAGAGGCTGAAACTGTTGCAGCAGTTCACGTAGGGTATGCGGAGCCAAGCCATGGCATGCCTTGCAATTCAAAGCCACTACTTCCCTTTCTATCTGCTAAGTAACACGGAGCCGTCACAGCTCCTTCTGCAAAGCAGACACGTGGCTGAACCTCCTGGATTCGTTAGGAAGTCTGCCGAGCTGGTTTGGTCTAGCGGTTAAGGTGCTCGCCCCGACCAAGGTCTGACTGAGGTCGTGGGCTCGAGCCCCCCCCCCCGGCATTTGTGAAGCGCCTGAATAAAGATTAAGTTCTCTTGGGGCGCTATATAAATGAATTATATTTATCCACTAACCACATTTGCATGCAACACCTAACCATATTATTTATTTTGTTTGTTTTTCAAGCATGATTTTACTTACTATTCTATTGCATATCACTTTGCAGCAAATGTAAAGCGCCTAGAAAGAGATTAAGTTCTCTGAGGGCGCTTTATCAAGTGCAATATTATTATTATTATTATTACAGCCATATTCATCACTAGCGGGGTAGAGGCTTAATGGCTCAGTTCGGCATCCCAGCCGAAACTGAATTTCAGTAGTCAAGTCTGGACAGAACCAAGAAGCAGAAGTTGGATAAAATAAATAAATAAATCCTAGCTGATTAAACAGCCTCTTTTTGTACAGAAGAGCCTTGACGGCTATCACCACTGCTTGCACCTAGATTTCTAGCCAATCGCCCTGGTAGGCGGTCCCTAATCTTGGACATGGATCTGGCTTGGACACGGCTGTGGACTAGCTGTAACTAGCCGTGGAAGCAGTGCATCTCATCGCACATGTATCTCAGTGGCCCGAGCGTCTCTGACCGATGTACTGTCATCATCACCCAGCCACAGACTGTGACCCGCTGAAAAGCTGAAGGAAGCTACAAGTATTAGGCTGCTGGGAAGATTATGGGAGATTATGAATTTATAGCTACCTCTTTAGGTATCGATGAATTTAACTAATGCTCTCATTAACAAACTGCCGAACCTGATGCTCTTGAGCACGAGTGGTTCACTAACCAGGGGCGAGGCAGCAACAGAACAAAGGGAGGGATAAATATATAATTACCTACAATTCATTAGTACAGGGCCCTAAGAATACTTAATTTCTACTCGGGCGCTTCACATCTGCCACGGCGCTCGAGCCCACGACCTCGGGCTAAACCAGCTCAGCGATTCAGTGCTCTTCCTCTCAACTTTGCCGAGCTAGTTTGGTCCAGTGGTTAAGGTGCTCGCTCCGACCAAGGTCTGGCTGAGGTCGTGGGCTCGAGCCCTGAGGCATATGTGAAGTGCCTGAGTAGAGATTAAGTTCTCTTGAGGCACAATACAAATGATTTATTATTGTTATTATTGTTAACTGAAGTGTTGGAGGTCAGCCATCAGATCAATCTCTTTCAGGGCAGCGGTAACCGCATCCGCTTGAGAGTCAGTAGGTGTAGTAGCAGCAGCAGTTGGAGAGGCTGTTTGAATGGAAGCCCTTTGAAAAGGGAGCAGAACTCTGCTGAACACCTAGGCATGCCAAGGCTCATGAGCTGTCCCGGTTAAGCTCGAAAATGTAGCAGAAAACAATTCGTCTTCTAACATTTACATATTCCACTGTAGACGGATATCGAAAACGTACAAATTGGCTTTTAAAGCAACCGTTTCTTCGTCTGTCCTACTAATGCGGCCGAGTTCCGACAGTGGGTTTAGTCCAATGTCAATCTTTCTAGGTTTAACAAGAACCCTGTTAAATCTGCACGAAATATAGGTGTCCTGTTCCAAAGTGACCTTTCGTCAGACGACCACATCAGCTCCACAATCAAGTCTGTCTACTCTCAGCTACATTACATTGCTAAAATTCGGGCTTGTTTAGATAGGGATACCACATCTAAGTTGGTCTATGCATTTGTGACTTCCCATCTTGACTTCTGTAATGCACTGCCCACTGGCCTACCGGCATGTGCAATCAGGCAGGCGCTTACAGCTGGTGCAAAACTCTTCAGCTAGGCGTATGTCGTGAGAGTTGCAGTTGCCACATCACACCACTTCTCGCCGACCTGCACTGGCTACCAGTCAAGCAACGGATCGACTTCAAGGTTTTGTTGCTCACTTTCAAGTACCTTCATTCTTTGGCTCCAGCCTACCTATCAGATCTACTTTCCCACCAGGCTAAGCATCGTACCACCGCTTTTTGGAATCTAGCTGCTTACCTGTACCTTGTACCAACCTCAAGACCTTTGGAGACCGTGCCTTTAGTTCGCATGCTCCCAAAGCCTGGAACTTACTCCCGACTTCCGTCACGACATCTCCTGACTTGTCCACATTTAAAACGAAATTAAAAACGTATCCATTGTATGACAGCATTTTGTGGATCCCTGTGATTCGTCCTTTATGTGCTCATGCATGCTGATACTGTGCATGCTGCCACTAACCACACTTGCATGCTGATAATAATAATAATAATAATGTACTTGATACCCTGTGTATGTCACCCATAACCATGTTATTCTTGTAGACATTGAGCATGCTAACACTAACCATTCCATCGTGCTTCCTTTGCAGCAATGGTAAAGCCCCTAGAAAGAGATTGAATTCTCTGAGAGTGCTTTATCAAATGTATTATTATTTTATTATTAAAGTTGCTACTAACAGCCTCTCAAATAATACAAGCAATAATAAATCGTTCGTATAGCACCTAAGAGAGCCTAATCACTATCCGGACGCTTTATAACTAACGGCAAGGAGATGATGAGTCAAGAACCAATGGTCAACGGTATGCACGGTATCACGCTTAGGCAGACATGCAAAAGCATGCAAGAAGACATAAAGCGCACCGCTTATTAAGAACTCATGCACCATGTAACATGCACTGGATCGTGCACAGCACTGAGCATGCAGGGCTGGCACAGCAATGACAAGTTACTGTATGCTGGCACGAAGGGAAAGCTGGCAGAAACAGATGAGTCATCAATTGGAATCTAAACATGCAAAGTCACTGCAGGTAGTGACCGAAGCATAAAACTACTAGCTGATTTAACGGCCTCTTTTGTATAGCGACAGAAGAGCCTCGACGGCTATCACCACCGCTTGCAGTGGCAATAAAGGATTGCCCACTACAGAATTCGAATCCACGACGTCGGGTTCGAGATCGTGAAAAGCAACCGCCTTACCTAGTGAGCCATCGCGGCTCACCTGAAGCGAGTTCCAGACTTTTGGGGCATACTAACTGCTGAAGGCTCGATCACTAAAAGGTTTCAATTTAGCGAAAGCAGCTGAAAAGTGACGATTGGAAGCCGATTGTGCAAAAAAGCAACGCCGGCCCCCCTCGTCAAAGAGGTCGGATAACAGGTCGGATCACAAACGGTTGAACTGCCTTTGGGTGCAGTACTCTTGCCTTAGCAGGCCCTAATGTTGGCGATGTTCCTCTGCTGAAAGTAAGCCGACTTGGCAGAAGATGTGATACGCTCATCAAACAGCGTCGAAGCTGTCGCGCATGCCAACATGTGCAGCTTGAAGCTTCTGTGCCGGGGCTTGTCTAGTTGTCTTGGGCAACTTCCTCAATCCTGATGCACGGACCTTCGAAACCGTGCTAATTTAGACGGCTGCTGGGCCGAGACATCAAAGTGAAAACTGCTGCCGGTATGCCTGCAGCCCTGCCTGAACGACGTTGTGGAGCTGAACGAGATTGTGGGGGCAGCACCTGGAACTTTGAGCAGCAGCAGCAGCTACAGCTGCTCGCTTGCAGGCAGAAAGGGATGGGTGCAGAGAGCAGTGAGAACGAACAGCAGGAGAAATGAAATACACAGAAATTTCACTGAAGTAAAGCAAGAATGGTGAGCTAAGAGAGATGAAAGCTTCGACAGCAGCACGAACAGAGCCAGAGAAAAGGGTAGGAAGAGGGGGAGAGGGAGTGAGGAAGAGAGAGAGAGAAGAAGAGAGGGAGTGAGGGAGAGAGAGAGGGAGAGAGTGAGAGAGGGAGTGAGAGAGAGGAAGAGAGTGAGGGAGGGAGTGAGAGAGAGGAAGAGAGTGAGGGAGGGAGTGAGGGAGAGAAAGAGAGGGAGAGAGTGAGAGAGGAAGTGAGGGAGAGAGAGGGAGAGAGAGTGAGGAAGGGAGGAAGGGAGAAGGGGAGAGATTGAGGGAGGGAGGGAGAGAGAGAGGAAGTGAGGGAGAGAGAGAGAGTGAGAGAGGGAGGGAGAGAGAGAGGGAGGGAGAGAGAGAGGGAGTGAGGGAGAGAGAGAGAGGGAGTGAGGGAGAGAGAGGAATTGAGGGAGGGAGGGAGGGAGGGAGAGAGAGAGAGGGGGAGAGAGGGAGGAGAGAGCAAGGGAGAGAGAGAGAGAGAAGGAGAGAGAAGGAGAGAAAAGGAGACAGAGTGAGTGGGTAATGCATACATGTCAGTGTGTGCATGCACAGATGCAGACACAACCGCACACACACACACACACACACACACACACACACACACACACACACACACACACACACACACACACACACACACACACACACACACACACACACACAAACGCACACTTGCGCATGAGCGCTCGAACATATAGACGTGCACACTCACACGAGTACAAATGCACAGGCCCACACGCACCCACATAGGCATATAAGCAAGTAGATTAGTGATAGAGAGAGAGAGAGGCGGTGAGCGATCGCACACACCCACCATGGAGAGCAGCTGTAAAGCTGAAACCAGTAACGAAGTAAAGTAATCAAACAGCCCTCAAGTGCTGATGCTTCAATAATTTTCAGCATTCTCGAAAGCTCGAGCAGTGACTCTCGGTCCTGGCACTTGGCGGAGCCACACACGCGCATGCATGTACATTCTACGATCGCATTCTACTTCATCTCATCATTCCGAATGTTGAGCAAAAACTTGTCTCTTTTTTCTGAGCTTTTTAACTCGCATCCTGCAGCCAGTCTTGACGAGCGTCTGTACCGTGACAACGACCAGCTGCAGCATTTCTCGGCGACTAGCAAAGCAGTTCCGGGCAGGGTTCGGACGGGTCCTGCATGGCCGTCCGTCGGGCCAGCTCACTGCCCCGGCCCCTTGCCTGCTGGTATGGCAGACTGCTTGGGTACACGGCCGCCGGCGAAAGCCAAAAAGAGCTCGAGTTCGAAACCCGGTCGTTGCAGAAGCTTCTGCATGCTGCCGAGACAGCCCCGAGCCGGGGCTGGATTGGTGGTGGCAGCAGCACGAGGGATTATGCCGGCAGCCACCGTGCGGTGGGGTGGGTGGGATGATGCATCAGACTCCTTTGCTGAGCGAGCCTCGCCTCTGAATCGCCCCTGCCTCAGAGGGGCCTGCCTGGGCCTCGCCTCTGCCTCTGCCACAGAGCGTGAGGAAGCGGCTGCAGCCGCAGGTCGCCGACAGACGGACGGCAGCCCGGAGCCGGCGGCTGACCGACTGTAAGGTGAAGGCGTGGCTCGCCGAGCCGCACACCGAGTGCGGCTGCCGCCGCCGGCGGCTCAGCGTTCGCTCGAGGCACCCTCACCTTGAATGTGAAGTCTGCGACGGACTCGCAGGTCCACCTTGCCTCGGCTTGCCGCTCCGCCCATGAGCTGAACGACGCGGTAGTGCGACGCTCCGGCGGTCTGCACTCCGTCGACGGCCAAGAGCTCGTCGCCTGTCCTCAGGCTGCCGTCGAGATCTGCAGCACCTCCGGGAGCCAGGCGACCGATCGTCACCTGGAACCGAGAAAGGACCGAGCGCGGCTCTTTTTGCAGGCTTCGTCCCTTCCTGTGCCACTGCTGCCACTCTCATTTGCTCCCTCGCCCGCAGCCCCCTCGAACCCCCTGCACGACTCTCCATCGCATCGCACACCCCAACTCAACGGCCCCATCTCAACGACTGGCGGCGAGAAGGTGCTCAAACCTCGGCGTGTGAGTGGACGCACGTAGCAGCAGACGCACCGGACGCCTAGCGCCACGCACCGGTGAGCAGACGCCAGCTGTGGCCGGCGATAGGCTCGCTAGCGTCCGTCCGAGGGGGAAGGTCGGCCGTTAGCTCCTCCGTTAGCACCCTCGCACGACTGCGTGGCCTTCGGCACAGCCGGCCGCCTCGCGTGGACTAGGCCCGTGCACTCGCCCCGATCGGGACAAAACCGCTCGCCGATTTGAGGTTAGTCGGTCATCGCCGGCTAAGAGCGTAAGCACAAGGCTAAGCCGGTAAGCTACGGCCGCGACATCCGATTAATCAAGCAGCTGCAGTCTCTTCGTCTGACCTGCAGCTGGCGACCCTTTCTCCCGCCCACTTCTCCAATCTCTGGCGGCATACGGCTCGGCGATGCATGCATAAATTACCATAAATTACCTCGGAGGAGGAGGAGGAGGAGCAGCAGCAGCAGGAGAAGTGATGGATCGGCGGCCCCCAGTCTCAGCACGCCTACCCAACGTTCGGAATCTGTTGCCAAGGACTCGGTAAAGCAATTCCTGGGATCGCCGCTGGGAGGGTGGGGCTAATTCAGTAACAGGTGCTAGCTTGCCAGTCATCCGACACGACCGCAACTCCGGTCGAAGCTTCGGTTCACTCGGCTGGGCCTAACCCGGCGCAATAGTGCAGCACACTTGCTGTCACTGTCACTGTCACTGCTGCTGCTGCTCGTCGCTGGGCTAAAAATAGATATAAATAAATGCAATGCATTCGCATAGCACTCTAAGAAAACTTGAAAAAGTTTAAGGTTAGCTGCTTCTACAACCTCTTTGCATAGCTGCAGGCGAGCCTTGACGTCTAGCGCCCTGGCTAGCAGTTGGCCGCACAGGATAGAAAAGAGCGTGCACCTTAACCCTGGGCTAACATGGGGGCGTGACTGCAAACATGGGGGCGTGACTGCAAACTTCCAAGGGGCTTTGAATGTCTGAGCCGCCAGCCGAAAGGCACAGACGACTGTGCATGCACCGCTGGATTGTATGACAGTTAGGCAACATGTGCTTAGCGATGGGACTAAGAAGCAGAACGAAGATCATTAAGACAAATGAGGAGGGATACAAACAGATTGCGAGTAGCCAAAAAAAGAGGGGTTTGCAGCAAACAAAAGTAGAGAGCCGGAAACGAGTGCAATCTAGTGTGAGAGGGGTGAGACAGACAGACAGACAGGTAGACAGAGCCAAACCGAAACAGAAAGAGTGAGAAAGGAAGTGAATGAGAGAGAGAGAGAGAGGTGAGAAAAGGAGGGAATTATTAAAAAGGTGGAGAGTGGGGGGTAGGGAGAGAGGAGGGAGTGTGAGGAGGGAGTAGGGAAGGGAGCAAATAGTAGGTCTTTCTTGTCCAACACCACTGCTGGCTCTGAATGACGAAGGTCATGTTCAGCAAATAGCAATTAACGCATCCATTTCGCACGTCGATTCCCATAGGTACTGCTGGGGGGGGGGGTAGTGATAGATCAATTCAACGGCACTAGTGCCTACGGCCGCGAAGCTTCGGGCAAACGAATTGATGAACTGAGGTAGCCAAAGGCAACATCAAGGGCAACATTATCATCCGTCTGCAAGTCTTCTGCAATCGTGTCTAGGGCGTCTGCGAATTCTTCAGATGCAGAAGTATGATTTTATGCCGGATCTTGCAGAAGCAGGGGGAGCAACATATCGTCAGCAACAGCTGTAGGACCCGGCAGCCACCGCTCAAGGAAAAACAACTCCGTTCCTTCAAGTTCGTGCGTCGCGTTCAAAATAACTTTGGTAGATGAATTATTTACACGAGCAGAAGAGAATCGTACTGCTGTACTCTGTGCTGCAATGTCCCGCGATTATGGACTACGAGCTTGACAGACGAGCTTGACAGCTGAACCTCGCTTTCGAACAGTTGTTCTTTGCCGCTGAATTAGATCTGAGCCGCTTATGAAATGGACACGATAAGCCGAGGCTTACGGAAGCTTTGCGGTCCCATGGTGGGACCGGAATACAGCGAGTAGGTAGTTTTCAGCCACCCCCCCCCCCACGCCAGTCAGGACATATACATCGGCATAGTGAGTTGGGTAACGCACTTATTGTTTCGAAGATTTGTGGTTGGCAACGAGGGAAATTCGCGGCAAACGAGAACATTGACGACTTTCACATTTTGGCGAGCGAGAACCGTGCAGCGTATGTGAGCCTGGTGTAGCTTGTTTTTTATGTCCGCCACCAACGTACACGAGGACAGCAGGAGAACGACTATTCTGATTCCGGCGACTGGTGAGGACACTTGTTTTGTCCTGAGCGGCTTATAGTTTAGTTTCGCGAAGAAGGGTTTACGGTACGGTTTATGCCTAGGCAGGTAGTGCGTCTGTCGGATACTCGAAAAGTTCGGTACTCTTACTCCGTTGCACCTATCGACCCCTCTCCCCCTCCCGACGGTTGAGAGGACAGCTGAGCAGGTGGCTGCGGTTACAACAGGTAGCGTCAGGCCGGAGCGGAAGGGCTCGCCGCCGTCAGACGCAGCGGCTGCATATTTGACAGGTCAAAGGAGCAGCGCGAGAGTCGGCAGCGTGAACTTGACCCGCCTGCGGCAGAGCTGGCAGTGTCGGGCTCGGGAGAAAGGAGGAAAGGCCGGTAGGGAACAGGGAGAGCTACTACGCTTTCGGAAAGTCGCAAGCTGTTCGTGCGCGGCGTCGCGTCGACGTGGACCGGTTAGACACGCCCGACGGAGCCCGAGCCGGCGCGCCTGCAGCATTCGCGAGGCAGCCTCTGCTACGGCCTGCGAGTTCGGAAAACGATATGAGGGAGAGGCGTCTTGTATGCGACTGTGGATTTGTCGCGCGTTGAGGCACTGACGGACCGCAGCAGCGAGTGGATTAATTCGAGTCGGAAGCCGCTAGCTCAGCCATCGAGGAACCGACGTACAGCGGCGGCATTATAATACGGTCGCTTATAATAATAACGATAATAATACATTATTGCACGAAGACAGAGTACACGCTGGGCTGCTACAAACTAGGCTCTGCCCGGATTCCTGTAATATTTAGCTAATTATTATTATATTATTATATTCAGCATGCACGCGCCCGGAAGTCTCAAAGAGTTCGCTACAGATGGATTAAAAAGGCTCTATGCTACGAGCAGGAAGAGCCCACATTCACCAAGGACGAAAGCGGGCAGCGAGTGAAGGGTCGCGCAGAGCGGCTTGCACTCTCATCTCGATAGCAATCGAGCATCCCCGCCAACGAGGCGGCGGCTGGCGAGTCGCTGAGTCGTGAGTCGCTCGCGTCTAACTTTGCTCTCGTCTCGCGAAGCTCACCGGGGGGGGGGGTGAGTAGATCAAGGCAGGGCGAAGGCCGGATGAGCTCCCATCTGACGTTTCGGTATCCAGGAAATGCATGTGCTCGACCTTTGCTGGTAAAAGAGAGCGCTAAAAATTAACTTCAGTTCGCACAGTCTACTGCTGCTCTTTATCGAGATATTTCACATGTCTGCTCGAAACGGCGGCTAGCGTGAGTAGGGAAGCGCTGAATAAACGGAACCGATCCAAAAGACGGAGGTGCTTGGTACTCATGCTGATGAGGGAGCATAAAATAATCTTAAGGGAAGGAAACGCGGTAAGACAAGCCTGGCAATTAAGATACAAAGTTTAGGTAAACTTGTCTTTCGGAGCATCAGGACGATGGTAGATAATGTAAATGCTCCCCGGCCTAGCTAATTGGTAGCTAAATTGAGTAACTATGCGATAGAAATCTCGAGATAGTGGCAGAAAACTGGAATTTTGCTGCCTCGAGATCAATCAACCTGAATGGCGTCTACTCGAGTTTCGTAGGAGCCACCGTTCGGTGCCTAAATTGCAGACACAAAAGTTCTCAGCAGCTGCCTAACGGTGGCGATCGATTCCAGGTGCAGCCAGCTTATGCCAATTCAGGTTCATGCACGCGAAAGATCAGCCCGGGTTGTAGCCCAGTGGTAAAGTGTTCAAACTTCACAAACAAGGTAATTGGTTCGAGCCTAGCTGTAGGCAATCCTCAACTGCCCACTTCTGCAAGCGGAAGCATAATGGCTGCCAACGCATTTCTGCTGCCATGAAAATGAGGCTGTCGGATCAGCCGTCCTTTGCTGTTTGCTATTAATAAAGACTTCGGAGGCGAATGTGAGATTTCAACGAACTGAGTGATTCGGGAAACGCCATTCCGCTCTGCGGGCTGTCTGCTACCACCCCCCCCCCCCCCCCCCCGCCGCCGGAGCTCGTGCGTTCACGAGACTCGAGAGATTTTTGACCGAACGCCCCTAGGCCCCCCAGGCTCTCGCGGAGCTTGCTATGCATACCCGGGAGAGATTTATAACTGTTCATGACTACGTTGCATCGTCTCGATGCTTTCAAGATGAATGAGTGGTGTACTTTTTAAAGGTCGTCACACTCATAGCACAGCCTTCGCCGAACGAGAAGAGACGTCAAACTTGGTGAGTAACAGTCTGCGGGTGGGGGTGCCCTGATATACGCACACGTAATTCTAACGGTTGGCAGAGCAGTACGGGGGGGGGGGGGCCGGCCACACGTAGCCGATCTAGCCAATGCGACTTCAACACACTCCTCGATCTTCGCATTACAGGTCATCGACAATCCGGTCGCAGAGCAAGTGTCCGTTGTTTATGAACCTAGCCTTGCGGGCGAACCTTGACACTAGATATGTGTGCTGGTTCAGGAGCGGTGCTCCATCAAATCCAAGATGGCTGCCAGAGACAGGAGAGGGCATAGGTTTCGATCGGTCGGCAGTCGCTGGCTAGCATCGATTCCATTAGGCGGCAGAGAGACACTTGCTCTTACTCTTACTCCCAGCAGATATCATCCAGGCAAGAGAATGCAGCTTGTTGTTAGAACTCACCAAAGGACTGTTCTAGCTCAGATAACATGCTGTTCTCACTCTGATAACATGCTTCGTTGGGCATGCACAAACTATGGGTACTGGTTTCCTAACGATAGCCCAAAACAGTGTGACACGATGAAATGGTGCCAAAGCTGTCAGTTGCTCGGGCTCCCAGCGTTATTTGGCAGCCGATGGCAAAAGGCTCACATCGATCAGCTATGATTGAGTATGTGCCATTCGGTTACCCAGTCAAGCCCAATCTGAGATGATTGATGGAATTAGTGCAGTTCTGCCCCTTCGAATGCTAAGAATACCGAGTCGGTGTGTGCCGGTATTGAGGTCATTGGAGACTTCAAACTAGTGTCATTCTTAAGGAGCCTCCGAGGGGCTCTCTCATGAAGTCTCCTTGTTCTCTTTTCCTACGGGACAACTGGGACACAAAGGGAGCAGTATTCACAAAATGATCCGGCCACAGCTCTGGACCGAGTTCTCTGCAGGGAAGAGCAGCATCAAGCCATCAAGCTGGAGCCTCTGGTAGACCCTCGAAAGGTGCTCCGATCCAACAGATATCCTTCCGACGATGAGATTACAGCACAAGGTTGCAGATAACCATTCATTTCTGTTCGTAGGGTAAAAAGTGTGTTTTCCTAATCCCTTTTGTCTTAAATAGATAGAAAACAGCAATCGTTCCACACACACTTTACTTCTTCGTTCAAGACAACCGTATTTTGAAAGTCTCTAAGAGAATGGCCATATTTGATTGGCATGGCATCAAGAGGGTGCTTGCATCCAGTATTAGTATTTTGTTACTTGAGTGGACAATTTATCAAGTAAAGAGCAAAAATTACTCCATACTAGCATCTACTAACATGTGCAAGACCTACTGGCCGTACTTCGGCATGCCTCTCGGGTATCAATACAAGCCCTGGGCTCCTCAGTTCACTTTCGAACACTGCAAGAGAACTCTTGAAGGTAGTGAACACTTATTACTTGCTGTATGGACTTTCTTGCACACTATTAGCTAATGTGTGGAATATAACTTTTTAGTTTAAATAATTCCGGTGCACTTAGAAGCTGGTACTTAGAGGCATAAAGTGAGCTACACGGTTTGCTATCTCAAGAATTTGGTAGCATGAGCCGACTCTCAACTTAAGCAGCTGCTACGTCTGCCCGGTGAACCCTTCCAATTGTCAAACTTGCAAGAGCTTGCCTCTCTCTCTCTCTCTCTCTCTCTCTCTCTCTCTCTCTCTCTCTCTCTCTCTCTCTCTCTCTCTCTCTCTCTCTCTCTCTCTCTCTCTGTCATCGCGTGTCTACGCGTCCCTTTATCCATCGCCCAGTACATCAATGTCCTGAGCTCCCTGGCTCCAGCTCTCCTCCGGAGAGGGATTCACCATCTTCAGGATGGAGCAGCCAGTCAGACAGCAAGGGATATATTGCAGATCCTCGGTATATTTCACAGATGCGGCTGGGGTGGGGAGAGCCATACTTCCCCAACCAGAAAGACCTCACCGATCTGATCAGAGACCTTGGTCTTACCAAGTCCAATATTGAGCTTCTGGCATCTAGCCTCAGGGAGTGGAACTTGTTGGATGTAATCTTGAAATTAACAAGAGAATAGTTACTTCAACTGGAAGAAAGTGTCGCCAACGTTTCTTCACAACTTCTTCAGACGGAAAGATGGTCAGTGCTTCTGCTACACTGTGGCACTGGTCTACTCAAGGCTTGAGCGAGTCACCCGAGTGAATATCGCCTATTCACTCGGATGACTGCTTATCCAGGAGCCTCATAGCCCCATGCTCCTTCGTAGAGGGAGCCAGGGCCAATGTATCTTTTTAGCTCTCACTCTGTGCACCTCAAAGAGGCCTCGGCCGAGATGTCCAGATGTGATGCTCAGTGCCTTGGGAGTATAGGGAAAATGGCTTTTATGTCATTGGAGACTTCAAAACGGTGTGATTCCCCGGACGGGCCTATGAGGGGCGGTTTCACGGCTTCCTTGTTTTCTTTCTTTGCCCACAGGACTGCCGGGACACCGAGGCATCACAAAAGAGACTAAACCACAGCCCGCAGGGTGCTCTGCAGGGAAAGAGAACTCGTCGATCAACAAGGGAGGGAGCTGCTGGTCGGACCATCTGAAGATGCCGGCGCCATCAAGTTGGCACCTCATCAACCGATTTGTCACGGCTCTCGACGATGAGTCAGCTGCTGTCAAGTGCCTCCAACATATATATCTTTCCATAGCTGTTAGGGGCAAAGGTCAAAGCTGGCATCGTTGTCGGACAACGTACACAGAAGATCGAAGAGCGTGACAATTTCGCCAAGAAGCAGAACAGGACGAAGAAAGCTGCTTGCGGAACAGTTTCGCTGCTGCAATTCACGGCTTTCTGGACAATCACGAGGCTGAAGGATTGACCGACACGCAGAACGGCCAACAGATTGGTGTGGCAGACTGGTCACAGGTCCGTCGTCAGTCCCGCTTTATTCTTTAAATAGTCTTACTGCTCCGGCGATTTGCAGTCGTGCAGTGGGCGTATTGCTGCCTCGTCAAGAAACAACAGCGACTTGCAGTATGCGATAATTGCTCGAGTCTTCCAGGTATAATTATACAATTATATGGAAGCAAGCTGCCTTTCACATGCCCTTGCTAGCTACAGCTGCACGATGTGTGGCGCCAGCGGGAGGACAGTGAGCCTCGCGACTCATGGCAAGCACACGAGTCAAAGTGGCACGGCTGACATGCCGACCTGCCGCCGTATGTGCAGCAGATACTTCTAAGCTACCAGGCACCGGCACTGGGTGAAGGCAAGCAGGAGGAGGGGGAATCGCAGCGGAAGCACGTTCGATCTCGGCTGGCTATGCGCGAACACCGATACATCCCATCGGAAGGTTGAAGGCCGGCTTCGCGACCTCCTTTGAAGATATGCTTCCCCGAAGCAAAGCACGTGCCACCGCCCCACCCGGCCCCGTGGGGATCAATCTTTCACCGAATGATGGCTGAACCGAAGAATACGATCGGCTCTCTCTCTCTCTCTCTCTCTCTCTTCCTCTCTCTCTCTCTCTCTCTCTCTCTCTCTCTCTCTCTCTCTCTCTTTCTCTCTCTCTCTCTCTCACTCTCTCTCACTCTCTCTCTCTCTCTCTCTTGTAGGAAAACGTCACTTAACCCATAGTTTCCTATACGAACGTCGTTTAGTTAAGCTGCACGATCAGAGACATGAGCACGCTCATTGTTAGGCTGCCTTGACCTTGCTGACATAGGACAGCTTGTCGTGTTTGCACTGTGCCGACTGTTTCGGTGCCTGCACTGCACAGGCAGGCAGTGGGGTCGATGGGAAACTGCTTTCTCGACGTTGGC
This sequence comes from Cristatella mucedo, assembly GCA_009760855.2. NCBI lineage: Eukaryota > Metazoa > Bryozoa > Phylactolaemata > Cristatellidae > Cristatella > Cristatella mucedo. The sequence goes on from WPIO01000169.1 coordinate 137,064, forward strand.
AAACGTTGGCTGCGGATGCTCCAACCCCGTATGAGGTGCCTCGGAGATCTGTTCTTTGTCTGCTTCATCTCACAAATTATACTCTCCTGCTTGACAATGTAATCGCTGAGCACAATTTCGGATTTCATTTTTAAGCAGACGACCTGCGTACCTTGGCTCTGATCCATCCCTATCTTGCAGCATGTCAAACTCTCTTGCAGCATGTCTTGCTGACATTCGCACTACATTTCTCAAATTGAGTGACAATAAAACCGTCATACTAATTATGCACAAGCCTAATGTTACTCAAAAATGGGAAAGCTTAACCCTCAAAATCGGCCCTCTCAGCATACCTGCGGCAGAATCTGCACACAATCTGGGCGTCTTGTTCCAAAGCGACATGTCGCTAGTTGAATGCATCAGCTCTACAGCCAAGCCTGCCTACTTTCAGCTATGCACCATTGCAAAAACTCAAGGCCCGCTTAGGTAAGGACATTCCAGCCAAGCTGATTCGTGCATTTGTGACATCCTCTCTATACTGCTGCGTGCCACCACAAGCAAGGCTTTGTGCCTGTGCGGTAAGATGTTTACTGTTGGTGCAAAGCTCTGCAGCCACACTTGTCTGTCGTGAACGATGTAACTGCCATGTTACACTGCGTTCTCACGGGCCTGTAGGATTCCGCATCGACTGGCCAGTACTAACTCAGAAGCAAGAGCACTACTAAAGAGCTGCGTTTTCAAGGTCAGTCTTGCTTCGGTTCTGGTCGAGTCTTTGGTACATGCGTCACCAAAGCTGGGTTGGTCCAAGACGTATGCAAGACTGAACGAAGACTCCAAACGAAGAATCGAAACCCTAAACCCTAAAGGCTAAGACCTAGAGCAATTAAAATGAACACGCAGGACTAGTAGCTCTTACCCTGACCAACAAGTCCAGCCTAGGCTTAGCTCCTTCGTACCTAGCTGAACTGCTGCACCAGCTTCAATCTCCTCACACCTTCTGGTCATCTATTGACAAAAAATTAGCGGTTCTATTCCTCCACGTAAAGATCGTTGGTGACAGAAGCTTTCACATTACAGGTCCTAGGCTGTGGGAGCTCACTTCCACGATTCTTACATTCTTACATTCTTACGTAACGACATCTACTCTCCTGCTGCCAACTGTGGCTCATCCTGTCCAGCCGTCCTGAGCTGCTACTTCCATGCTACTCACTTCCTCGACTGCTCTCCTGACTCTGCTATGCCTTCCATTTTCTCTCTTTTTTTGCGTTAGATGAAGCCAGTTGGCTACCAAAGGTGAACCAAAGCCACGTGAGCCTTTGAGCTGGCTACAGAAAACTCTTATTCGAAACACTCACTCAGTCTTTGTGACACTGTGGAGTTACAGATGGTGATACATCCGGCAGCAGATTCAGTAATGCACACCAGAAAATTCTGTATGCTCTTAGGCTTGTGAGTGGCCTGCAAGCTCCACGAACAACCGGAGAGGGAGGCCACCGAGGTTTGGCCGTGCGATCACTTTCTGATCGGTCGGCCGGCCCGATGAACTCGATCCGAATGTAGAGACTCCTCAAAAATTTTTGGGCTTGGAGGCAAAAGCAAGTTCGTAGGTGTGAGCGAACTACAGAGCACAAAACGATTGCTCCGTCGGAGAGCTAGGTAATATAGAAAATCCCCGAATTTGCAAAATATTTGTAGCGACTCTCCTTAAAAGAACTCAGACTGCAAACTAAGATGTATTTATACATTTTGTAGAGCCACCACCCAGACCGCAGATGAGTGTCCAGAACAATCTGAGTCTCTATTATAAAGCTTTCTACTTTTTGGCTGAGCTTCGCATTGGCATTTGAGAAGTTCTCAGGAATGATCATATTTGTAAAACTTAACATTCTTACCTCAACGTCAGGGTCACAGTACACAGCAGACCTACCGGTTAGCCAAATTTAGATGGCAGAAACGGTTTGAGTTGGAAACAGAGCTGAGCTTTTAATTACTGTGTGTGTACTCTGCTGGAAATGTGCAAACAGGAGAAGGTTGTTGCATGTAATGCAATATGTGTGGTTTGTCTCTCTCGATACTTTAAAGCCCTGATGTTTTTGACTTAAAAAATAAAGGAGTGCTATCCTCCCGAAATGTAATAAGAATAATAAAAAATATATATAATTCATTCGTATGGCACCCTAAGATAACTTAATCTCTATTCAGGCGCTTCACATAGGCCATGGGGCTCGAGCCCACGACCTCGGCCATCAAGTGCATTCACTCTGACACCGTTCGGGGCAAGCATGTGAACTGCTGGGCCGAACAATCCCCCTAAGAGAACTAAAGCTCTTTCTAGACACTTCACATAGGGCTGGAATGGAAGCATATCAAGTTATTTTTTCCAGTGAGAACAACTTACACAATTGCAGCACAAGTTAGCACATAAAGGACAATTCACGTGTCCGGAGGAAATCCTTCGAAGGCGATGTAGGTATTTAGCATCCTTTTAGATGTGGTAAATTCAGGGCATTTAATAATGTCAATTGGTAGTGAGTTCTGGGCATTGGGACTAACTGAAAGCATGGTCTCAAAGGGTTTTGGGTTGAATAGGGTCACAGCTGAACGATCTGAGTAGCAGAGCAGAGTGGAGGCATGAGAGGCCAGAGGAATAAGTTTAGGATGAGTTGGCCGAACAGTAGGTCGGCTGCAAGATCCGCCTCAGCAAGTCCTTCAGACTATGATAATTATTTTGCAGTACACACAGAATGTATGTGTGCATGCACAGTGGGGGCGATGACGAAGCGAAAGAGGCAAGTCGACATTACCGGAAGTATGCCTAATTGGCCAATTGGAGATTTCCCGGTCTGCTGTGTTGTTACAAGCAACGCCCTATGGCCCTATGCATTTTCCATGATGCTCATTTGCTTTTGCTTACTCAAATATTCTCATTTGCTTGTGCATGCTCGCTGCCATGCTTGTCACTAACGCATGGGCATCCATTCTCTTGCAGTGGACAGTTGAGCGCCTGGAAAGAGATTGAGTTCCCTAAGGGTGCTATACAAAGGACGCATTATCTATAATATATAAAATGTGTCTTATTACTATGTTTATGATTATCATTTGCTGCCGATTGCTCGCGATAAACCGCACTGAAAGCATAAGCAGCAGCATTAGTCTGTCAATCGGATGTCGTGGACAGCTTGCCTGTTTAGCCTAATAAGGCCTTGACAGATGGCATTGCATCAGAGCCCAAGCGGCAGGTGGCAAATAATTGGTTGCCACGGCTTAAGCTTGGTTGGCAGCAGTTGCTGTAGCCGCGATTAAGGCTGCTGGCTGGCAAGCGAGCACCTGCTAAGTGTGTGCTGCAGAATATTCTCCAGCATAGCTGCTGCTGCAGCAGCAGCTCTCAAGTCCTCGAGGCTGCTCGGTCGGACTGAGTAAAGTGCGCTCGTCGGCACGCACGCACACACATGGGCACACACACAAACGCACCGACGATCTGTGTGCAGGCGCGTACATGCAGGTGAAACTACCGGGCAAATGAATGAGCAGTGCGCGATGGTTTTAAACATGGCCGGCTCATACTGGGCAAACCAATGCCCACTTGTTGAACGGATTACGTAAAAGCACCAAACATCAAAGTGTCCAGCTATGCAGTTTCCGATTAGAGCTCGGTCTCTTTCACTCTCCGTGAAGAACATAAAAAGAACCCATCGGAACTGCGCATGCATGTGTGCGCAGCCTGGTTGGCATAGGCTGTCAGTACTCGGGTGGAGCTCCGAAGCTAAAGGTAAATGTGAGTGATTCACTCACCAAAGAATGACCAGGTTACCCAATCGTGAGCGAACCATGTGCCACCGTTCCCAAAGCTTCGATGGCTGTTACAATAAAGACTTGTCAGCAGTAAACTCTAAGTCTAAGCAGCCACGAAGCTTCTGCTGCATCGTTCTTCTACACACGGGCAGCATGCCTAGGCCGTGCCGAGCAAGGCTGCAGCTGACCGATAACCGTGAGCTATGTCGCACCTTGAACCATGCACTACCTGAAGGAGTAGTAGAGAGATTCGGGCTGAGAGAAAAACAGAGATAGAGATAGACACAGAGACAGAGACAGAGAGATAGAGATAGTGATTGAGAGAGACAGCGAGAGAGAGAGAGAGAGAGACAGAGAGAGAGAGACAGAGAGAGAGACAGAGAGAGACAGGGGGAGACAGAGACAGAGAGATAGAGATAGAGAGAGAGACAGAGAAAGACAGAGAGAGACAGAGACAGAGAGATAGAGATATAGGTAGAGACAGAGAGAGAGACTGAGAGAGACAGACAGAGACAGACAGAGACAGACAGACAGAGACAGGGAGACAGAGACTGAGACAAAGACTGAGACAGAGACTGAGACAGAGAGAGAGAGAGAGAGAGAGAGAGAGAGAGAGAGAGAGAGAGAGAGAGAGAGAGAGAGAGACTGAGACTGAGAGAGAGACTGAGAGACAGAGAGAGAGAGAGAGACTGAGACAGAGAGGGAGAGAGAGAGAGAGAAAGAGAGAGAGAGAGACTGAGACAGAGAGAGAGACAGAGACAGAGAGAGAATAAGACAGAGAGAGACAGAGAGCGAGAGAGAGAGAGAGAGAGAGACAGAGACAGAGACACAGAGACAGAGAGATAGAGATAGAGACAGAGAGAGAGACAGAGAGAGAGAGACAGGGAGACAGAGACTGAGACAGAAAGACAGACTGAGATAAAGACTGAGATAGAGACTGAGACACAGAGAGACAGACAGAGAGACAGACAGAGAGACAGACAGAGACAGGGAGGCAGAGACAGAGACTGAGACAGAGAGCGAGAGAGACAGAGACAGACAGAGACTGAGACAGAGAGCGAGACAGACAGAGACAGACAGAGACAGAGAGACAGAGACTGAGACAGAGAGACAGAGAGAGACAGAGAGACAGAGACTGAGACAGAGAGACAGAGAGAGACAGAGAGAGACAGAGAGAGACAGAGAGACAGAGGCAGAGAGGCAGAGAGAGACAGAGAGAGACAGACTGACAGACAGACAAAGACAGAGAGCCAGAGAAGGCTCGGCCATCTGCCTCCAGGGATCATGGTAATTGCTTGTTTCACTTCTTTCCTAAGCCCAGTTAGGACAGCCAGTCCATTATATACAGGTTAGACCCGCTCAACTACAGCAACAGCAGCAGCAGCAGAAGCAGCAATGGTCGGGGTTCATACCACTCTTACCTGCGTGCCGCCCTCTGGGCCACCGACAAGAGAAAATCCAAAACCGCTCTCCTGTCGATACAGGGTCACGTCCAGCTCCACCACTTGGTACTTCCCGACAGCTGACATTGTGGCCGGTGGTGGCGTCTCACCAGGAAGCCCAAGGCTACGAGCCTGCCCGCTGACTCGAGGCAGTGTGGTCGTGCGGCCGTCGCCCGCTGCTGCTACTGCTGTTGCCGCTGGGCTGCTGCCGCTCTGGCTGCTTTCTGCAGTGGCAGCAGCCCTTGTTGTAGCAGCCGCAGCTGATGGGACCTGCTGGTCTCCAGTCGAAGACGAACCGGGTACCACGGTGCCGGGCCCGTCAGCTGAGCTGTCAGCAGCAGCAGCAGCTGTGGTGGCTGCTGCTGGCTGACCAGGCGGCAGCGGCAGCTGCACAGGCCTCGGTACGCCTGCCCTGCTGCCTGCGCCGGGGCGCTGCTGCTGCTGCTTTTGCATTGCGCCCTCTGGCGGTGACCAGCCAGCGGGCTTGGAGCGTCTCAGCAGGCCGCCGGTGCTGCTCGCCGGACGCGCCCGGTCGGCGTCACTTCCGCGTGGCAGCTCGTTCAGTCGAGCTCGCTGCCAGAACGAGGCCGGGCCGTCGGGCGTTCGCGAGCGCGCCTGCTGCCTGTCCCAGCTGGCCGCAGCTGACGGCCACCTGACGTCTGCCGGGGCGGCGTCGGCACTGTTGCCACCAGCTGCACTGGCGGCTGCGAGGGCGAGCCGCAAGCCGTCGGGCTTTGTTGGTCGGCGCACCATCGTGGCAAAGTGAGGGATGGAATTTGCCTGCCGCTGCTGCTGCTGCTGCTCATCGGCCAGGCGTCGCGTGGACTCGGGTAGTGACGGCGCGCTGAACGCCAGGCTCCTCAGCAGACGAAGGTGTCGGTCACGTGGGCCATCGTCGCTGGTGCGATCCGGTGAGGCTGCCAGAAGGCTTGAGGTGACGGGCTCTGTGGTGCGCTGCAGCTGGTTCGGTTGCTGCTGCCCCTGACGCCGAACGTCGGCAGCTGTCCCTGCTGGGGCAGCAGCAACCCCGGCCCATCCGGCGATGGCCAGATGAGCAGGGGCAATAGGTGCGCCTGCTGCAGATGCACTAGCAGCAGCTCCATAGGGAGGCAGCACCACAGCAGGCCGCTGTGGCTGCTGCTGCCTCTGCCGTGGCGGCCTCTCTGGGCTAGGCCCGTTCGACCCCATTTTCCTCAGCGGTCTAGGCGGCAGAGGTGGTGGAAGTTCATGGCGACGGGCGTCCAAGCTGCCAGCTGTCGCAGCACGGCTACCATCGACGGCTGCTGCCGCCTCACGACCGGTTTGCGCCGGCCTGCTGTGCAGTTCCTGCCACTGCCGGAAGTACATGTGCTGCAGTGCAGCTAGTGTGGTCGCCTGTGGGGCTCGATCTGGCAGCGGAGCCAGCTGCTGCTGCTGCTGCTGCTGCTGCTGCTGCTGCTGCTGCTGCTGCTGCAGTGCCGGAGGCTGCAGTCTCCGGTGAAGCAGTTCGACCGAGCGATCAGGAAGACTGGAGTGACTGGTGGACGCGGTAGAAGCGCTGGGCGTCCAGCCGCCGGGCACATTGACCTGCCGTTGACCAGTCCAAGCGACCGGGCCAGTGGAGGTCACGGCCGATTCTGCGGAGACTGTCTCCACCTGAAGCGGTGGCTTCAGAGTCCTTGTGGTAGTCTTACGGTGCCGAGGAGGCACTGGCGGAGGGCCTGCAATGGTGTGCAAGTGGGCGTGCTAAGAGACCAATGCAGCAGCGGCAGGGTGGGTGGGGGGTCCAATAGCTTTAACAATGTTACTGATAAGACACTTGTAGAGCACCTAAAGAAAGGTCAACCTCTACGGGTCACAGAGGGGTCTCCAGAACTCAGGTTCGTGAAGGACTATTGGCCTTGCATGAAGCGACAGCTGTGAGTAAGAGGTAACAGGTTTCTTTTTTGGATGCCTCCGAACCAGAAAATAATGCACTGTCAGTCGGTAGTGAGTTCCAAGCATTCGGTAAATTGTAGCTGAAGACACAATCTCAAAGGGATTTGAAGTTAGCTATGAGAACAACCAAACGATCCGGGTCAGGAGAGTGGATGGTGTGACCGGAGGCCTGATGTAAAAGTAATTAAAATAGGTAGGTAAATAAAATAGGTAGGCTGACGCAAGATCAGGAAGGGACCTAAAAGTGAGTGACAGAACCTTGTCGACTATGTATGATATTTGATCGAGAGCCAGTGTAGGTCGGCTATAAGTTGTGGAACGGGGCAACTGCAAAGCTCACGACAGACAAGCCTAACAATACAGGATTCTGCGCAAGCTTACATGTATTCTAGCACAGTACAAGACGTGCAAAGATGATTATTGCTCTTCCCTTAATTACTTCCTCGTTTGTACGCCAGTCTTTGCTTGCTTAAATTGTGCATGCTATAAATAATGGTTAGCGTGCTTAATTCCAGAATTGATAGAGTGTGTAGACAGAAATTTAGTCCTCTAAAGGTATTAAAAAAGGTTCAGTAATATATTACCTTTGTGCGACCCGATGTCTCTTGCCTCTCTCTTTATCTCATGCATGCTCTCATTCTTGCTCTCTCTGCCTATTTATTTATCCGTCTGTGTCTTTAAGAACATCTCCGGCTCTCTCATTCTCTGTCTCTGTCTCTCTCTCTCTCTATTTTCTCCCTGTTTCTTGCTGTCTCTCTGCCTATCTTTGTCTCTCTCTGCCTGTCTTTGTCCTTCTCTGCCTGTCTTTGTCTCTCTCTCTCTCTCTGCCTGTCTTTGTCTCTGTCTGTTTGTCTGTCTGTCTGTCTGTCTGTCTGTCTGTCTCTCTCTCTCTCTCTCTCTCTCTCTCTCTCTCTCTCTCTCTCTCTCTCTCTCTCTCTCTCTCTCTCTCTCTCTCTCTCTCTCTCTCTCTATGTCTCTACCTCTCTCCTGTCTGTCTCTCCTCTCTCTCTCAGCCTCTCTGTCTCACTCCCTGTCTCTGTCTTACAGTGGTTCTCGCTCTTTTCTCGAGTGGTTCTCGCTCGTTTCTCGACCTTAATCACTGCCACGGTCATCGTCAGTGGTGAAGTATGGCTGAGAAAGAGAGAGCGATACAGAGAGAGAGAGAGAGAGAGAGAGAGAGAGAGAGAGAGAGAGAGAGAGAGAGAGAGAGAGAGAGAGAGAGAGAGAGAGAGAGAGAGAGAGAGAGACAGAGAGACAGAGAGACAGAGAGAGAGAGAGAGAGAGAGAGAGAGAGAGAGAGAGAGAGAGAGAGAGAGAGAGAGAGAGAGAGGGAGAGAGAGGGAGAGAGACAGAGGGGAAAGGAAGGGACCTTGACCCTCAGAATCAGATGAACTTGCGTACTGAAAGCTGCTCAGGCAGTGAGAGCGCTATACAAAACTCTTCTGCGTAACACCCACATAGTCATTATGGCTTTGTGGAGTTAAAAACGGAGATACATTACAGAGCACTAGCCCAGTGAGCAACCAACAGCTTGTCCCTGTTGCTCACATGGTGATAATTCTCCCCTATCTGTCACCAGTACTCAAACTCACTGCAGTGGAAGGGGGGATGTTGTGGATGCTGGGCCTGTGATCCCTGTTACAAGCCGTCGAGAATCTTTACCTGCTGCTGCTACTGCTGCTGCAGCAGCACGGGCACATGCAGCCTCTGCCACCGGGGCTTGATCTTGAGTGGTTCTCAGTCACTTACTTTCGAGCGAGCCTGCTGCTGCATCGGCCGGCTGAAATGCATCCTCGTCGGTCTCCCTGGTGCTTCTGCCTCTTGAGACCTCTGCTCCGCCATTGTGGTCGCTGCCATGTAGGCTCTGCAAAGCGATTGGCCGTCGCACGCTTGCCTCGAACGGCTTGGAGCTGCTTGCTTGCACGGCACTGCACGAACACCGCAATATCTCGTCCCTCGCCTCGACCCTTCGGCATGCACTGCTGCGGGCTCTGGATACAAACAGCACCGGCTGCTAGAACTTTGGCCTCGACGATTTAAATGCAAGCTACAAGCATTTGCTTTTCCTCCCCTGCCTTTATATACCTATGAAAAGATTAAAAGAAAGTATGACTAATACGATTAAAACAATATATAATTAATATGATTAAATTAAAGCAATCAATTATTAAAAGCTGCATAGTATTTTATTTTATTTCGTATTTTCTTTTCATTCTTGATTCAGCGAATGAAAAGAGTTAGAAGTTCATGGAACACCTCATGAAAATGCTTTGCAGTGCTACTGGCTCTGCTGCAGCAAAGACTGTCTGTGAACGGTAATAGGCAATAGCCACACGGAGACCAAACAGCGATATAGGAAATGGCGTGGCATGCCATCCAATCTTTAAGTATCCTCTTTAGGTGCTACAGAAGATACTTAAAGATCACTTATAGCCTGACCTCTTTTTTCCTGCCGACAAAAGCACTCTGCTGCTTACAATCGGTCTGCACAGTGACTCTGGTGATTCTAGAGAATACAAGAAATAGTCTTGGAAAAGCAGAACTCTAGAAGTGAGTTCTTTAGATGTGAGTCGTCGGACTTCATGCACAGGGCGGTTCCACTTCACGAGCCAGGTCGGAGGTTCAAATCATGCGTCAAGTGCATCTCCCTCCCGTCCTGCTCGGCCTTAACCTTGTCAGCCCTTTCGTCTCTTTCTATGTCGGTCTGTCTGTCTCTCGCAGTATGTATGTTAGCAATCTTTCTCTGCTCGTCGTCTTCATTTGCCTTCCTCTCAGCTCAACTGCATCCAGCTGATAGTACATGCAGCCACCGGTGCAGCAGCAGCTGCAGCTTCGGAGTCGCGGTCCCTCGGGGCTCAGCCATGGCTCCGAATAGCAGCCAATCGTTGTCCAAGGGAACGTGTCGTGTGCTACGCACTTACGCCTTCCATTCTTCTCCAAAGCTTCCGTACTGCACTCGGCCTCGGCTGTTCGTGGCGTCTCTAGATAGCAGCTGCACAGTGAAAATGCGAAAATGTGCAATGCGACCTTCATTTTGCGACTAATACTCCGTGCCTGCCTCTCTCTCTCTCTCTCTCTCTCTCTCTCTCTTTGCTCTCTTTCTTAATTTGCCACATCACACCACTTCTCGCCCACCTACACTGGCTTCCAATCAAGCAGCCTATAAACTTCAAGGTTCTGTCAGTCACTTTTAGGTACTCTCATTCTCTGACTCCAGCCTACCTGTCAGAAATACTCCCCCGCTAGGCTAGGAATCCCACCACCTGATTTTCTCACCCAAATCGTGTAGCTATATCTCGTATGAGCT
>WPIO01000169.1:152500-175000 GCA_009760855.2 Cristatella mucedo
CAAGATTCTCTTGTGTGTAGCACTGTTGCTCAGCAGCGCACTGCTCTGGATGGGAAGCATTGAGAATTAGAAAAATGCGGAAACGTCTTTTCCGCTAGGCGAACTGAGCCCGCAAACTCCGAGAGAGGATTCTGACATGCACTAGCCTTCTCCAATGTCGTGATTATAATAACAACTATATTAATAGGTTGTCTATACCCTTATTAGCACCCCTTGAGAATTTAATCCCTTTACAAGGGTTAGTGCACTGACTCAGATAAAGTTTGTTCAAATTTTCTCAAGGTCCTCCTGCATACTTCTCACTATTGATTAACAAGCAGCTAAAATGAAGCTTTAAGCAAGGACCACGACCAACCGGTCAAGTGCAGTGCATCTCCTACCGACAGCAGAGTAAGGCTGTGACATTTTAGATGCACCCTAAACTAGTGTACATACACCCCTATAATAAGCTATGTTTGTCAGTAAGAGCATTTGTTCATGAAGTCACACTCACATCAAGTCTTAATAACTATTGTCTAGTCTTACAACAATAGTAGAGCCATATTGCATGTCAAGAAAGGAGGTGAGATAGTTTATGAATTTCAATGTGTAACTGCAATGTCCCAGCAGCAGCAGCATTCCAGAGTGACTGAGAAAGAAGCAGAAGTCCTCCGAATTCGCGATGCTGATGCCTTCAGTCAATCGTGCCAGCCACAACGTGCCGGAGAGGCTTGGGATGAAGAAGGATCGCGATTATTTCGGGGAGCCATTTTCCCCATTGTCTTACTTGACGGTCCACCCAGTATGTGCATATTACAGGTACATATGCATGTCCGTATTAGCCACAAAAGTCGTGTGCATTTGGGCATCACTGCACACAAGTGCTTGTGTTGCTTGTGAATGAGGATGAGTCCACTTGGCCAAGTGGAGACTGTCGACTGTGTGTGATGGCGTGGGTGCATGTTGCTCTTAGCCGAAGCGGTTAGCTGCCACTGGTGAGCTGCATGCCGTCGGCCAGCCAATGCATGCAAGACGAGCAAGCTTGGCGATCATAGCGATCGTGGCTCTGCAAGGTGCAACTAACTCATAGAAGCAGAAGAGCAGGACAAAGCAAGAAACACCGGGGGACCGAGAAACCACAGCGAGGAGAGCCGGGTGGGATCCAGAGAGAATGAGATAACCATAATAATGATGATTATATATTTATACAGCTCCCTTAGAGAACTAAATCTCTTTAGACAGCACTTGAGAGAGCTACAGCACTTTACGGTATTCTGGAAATGAAGCATCATGTCTACTGGTTTCAGATGGCCAAGAGCAGAAGACTGTGCCAATGTGCAAGTGCTAAAAACGGGCTACTGCAGCAGCTTCTTCTCAGCTCCAGTGTCCTTTACCCGCAAATGGAATGAAGTGTGACGAATCTCCGACTGTAATTCCACAAGGCAAAGTGAGTATTTATCAGGAGAGTTTCCTAGGGTGCCCTCAGAGCCCAGCCGAGTTTTGGGGGTTTGCTCGCAGCAGTGCTAGACAATTCGCCGATGCGAGACGATCGGGTGACGCTCCGAGCCCTATAGTATGGCTAGCGACTTGTAGGTGCAGCAACACGCAGGCACCACGCAGGTCGGCGCCGACACGGAACACTGCAGCAACGAAGGCACCCGTGTCACCGTGTCTTACACACTCATATCTAGCAAGTCCATGCCCATAACGTAGAGAATCATAATAAACAATAACAAGCAAGCTGATTTAACAGCCTAATTTGATTAGCCTTTTACAGAAACTTATTACAGAAGTGCCTTGACGGCTATCACTGCCGTTTGCAGTGGTGATAAAGGATCGCCCACTGCAGGATTCGAACGCACCACTTCGGGGCCAAGGTCGTGAAAAAAGCCTTACACAGTGAGCCATCACGGCTAACCAGAAAAGTCTATTTGACAGCCTCGGACGATAATAGGCATCCAGAATCACCCATAGTATACAGCTCCTGTGCCGCCCAGAGCATGACCTCTCAACTGCCCGACCTCTCAACTGCCTGACTCGAGGTCGAGAGTGCAACAGGCATCTGTCTATATATCCTTGGGCGAAACTCGCACCTGGCCCAAATGCTTGGACACAACTGACTGCCTATCACATGACTCGGGCTTGTGCACCCTGTCTAACCATGGATTCTGACATTTACGGTCGTTATAATTCCGGTACCGAAAATTGCATGTCGGCAGTCACAATCTGACTGATGATCTAGCATGTCGGCGTTTCATGAGCATGCGGAGAAGCAGCCAGAAAGCTGTCGATGTCTTCCTCTAGCCTGGTGAACTCACAAGTACGCCACCGAGGGAGCAACACTTAACCCGACACGGCGATCGTCACAGCAAGTGACGACTGCAGCAAGGCTGACAGGTGACATCATGCATCAAAGAAGGAGGATCCGCGCGATCCCCTTTCGGTTGCAGCGAACTCAACCGCGTAATCGACTGCAGTGTACAGAGCATTGCCAAGCACAGAATGCGGCCGGCCCTCTTGCCTCGTGCTATTTCCCAAATGCACAGTAGCCAGAAATGAGCCTTCGAGGTTGTCAGTCATATCGCGACCTTCGCGAAAGCAATCGATTGTGGGATGGCATGACGGGGCAACGGACGTCGAGCGTCCAGGCTACGGGGGGGGGGGGGGGGGGGGGGGGGACGCTCGGTGGCTCCGATGGGTTTACCGGCAAAGGCCCGAAGCCTACGGTCAACGCCCACGCGCCAGCACTTCGATGGCCAGGTCGCAGGTTCGAATTTCGTGCGGTTCGCATTCCCCTTTGTCGCCCGACCGTCACGGCTGCTGCTGCCGCCACAAGAGCAGCAGCAGCAGCAGAAGTGTGGGCAGTCGGTCGGTCGCGCTCTGCCGCTATGCAAGTGAGAGACCGATGAACGAGCTGAGATTTGATTTGATTTGATTGAGATTGATGAATTGCCTTTTCCTCCTTCCCCCCACGAGCGCCGCAAACTTTTCCCCTACGTACCTCTTCGTCGCACGACAATCGTCGCCTCGGCACCCTCGGCGCACTCGCGCAGCAGACGCACCACGTCGTCGTGGCTCAGGCCGGCCAGCTGCACGCCATCGATGCTGAGCAGCAGGTCGCCGCGCAGCAGGCCGGTGCAGCGCTCCGCCTCGATGATGCTGTTGACCTTCTGGCCGTGCCGTGCCGTGATCACCGTGAACCCGAAGCCTTCAGGTCCCTTGACGATGCCCACCGTGGCCAGCACTCGCCGCCGGCGCGATCGCCGCCTGCGCCGTCGCCCGGTGATGGCGGCGCCTGACGACGCCGTACCGCAGCTGCTGCTGCGCTGGCTGCTGCCGCCACCGCTAGCCACCGACCACACGTCATCCTGCTGGGACGTGGCCGCTGCTGCTGCTGCTGCCGCCGCTGCCGAAGAAGCTGCTGCGGCTGAGCCATTCCTGGCCGGCGGTGAACGGCCACCGTCGTCACCGTCGGCGACGTCGTCACTGCCAGAGTTGCGGCAAAGACGACCACCACGGCTGCTGCCAGTGGTGGCAGCTACAGAGGCGATGGAGCTAGCGGCGGCAGCACCCCAGTCGGTGCGCATTCGGCTACCCGCCAGCGGGCGCCAGCGCTCCCAGCTGCCGCCCCCACTACTGCTGCTGCTGCCGCCGCCACCACTGTTGACGACTCTGCCATCGGCAGGGCTGGACGGGTCGCCGGGCAGAGGCTCCGAGCTCGGCTCGCTGCCTCGCTTCCTGTCAGCAGCGGTCGCAGCTCTGCCGTGCGTCGGCCTAGGCGAGGGGCTGCGTTTGAGGAACTTCATGCTTTCCAATCAGTGAGCGCGGCCGCTTGAGCTGTCATCGGCCACCGACTTGGTCGAAGGGCTGCCTCCGCTGTCACCCAAGCTGTGCATTGCTTCCGGAATCAGGATGCCAGAGGATGGTGGCCGGTGCCACCGGCTTGACGCAGCCGTCTGACTGATCAGATTAGACAGCGTCTGGAGTCGGCCACCGCAAGGTAGCAGCAGTGCAGATGGCTGCAGATCGCTACAGCATCGTCCCGCTGAGCGACCGCGCGCGATGCTGAGAATCTTTTTCCTACAACGTACACTGCCGATTGGAGGAATCGATGGAATTGAGGCGTTGCTGGCATCGGCAAAGCAGCGATGCAGGCGATGCCCAGACGAGACACACAAAGGTACGGTGAATGCGCAGCAGGCTTCCACGGGTGCTAAGTAATCTCCTTAATAAGCAAAAATTCAGCATCTAGCATCTTCATAGCGATCTCCTCCACCTGCGAGTCAACATCATAATCACAACCATCACCATCGTCATCGTTGCAGCTGTCATCGACATCGTAATAATCATGCATCTTCAGCAGTGGGCTCTCCTCCATTTGGTGCACTGGCTTCTTCTGGTAGGTAGATAGATAGATAGATAGGCTGCTGTGCAAGCAAGAGTCTCACTTAGCAAGCAAGCAAGCAGGGATCACTCTTGCTGCTCGGGTAGGCACACTTTCTTTTTGCTCAGCTCCGTCTCATTGTGGTCCTTTCGTTGACATCGATCAAGGCTTTCTCTTCCCCGATTCTTCATCCCGCCGTCGTCGTCGGCACGCACCGGGGCTGATTGCCTCAGCTTAGCGACAATGGCCCTCTGCACAAAGCTGTGCAGCAGCTGGCTATCGAGGCAGTATCTAGATTGGTTCGGTTCGGAATCGCTAGCTCTGCCCGGGATCTCATCAACCCGAAATCACCGTTCAGAAACAGCGAGCTTGTTTGCCGTGCACGCGCTGATCCATGGATAGAAAGCGACTCTAGATTAATCTAGATGCCGGTGCATTGAGGCGAGCGAGTGAGCTCGATGAGTCACCGTGAGCTTTAGACACGGAGCTGCTGATGCTTGCACCCACGGGCATCAGCCTATCGCTCCAACGGCAAAGCGACTCAAGCTTGCTAGCCTCCTCATACGAATGTCGCCATCGATGGCAATGTCAGCGCTGTGGCTCCGTGTCTCTCTAGCTTGCTCACTGGCTCTCTCGCTCTCGAGTGCACTCGGGTAGGTATATGCGTACCTGTATAATCTCTCTTTTGCTCTGTCTCCCTCTCTCTTTCTCCCCCCTTCTCCGCTATCTCTTTCTCCCCTTTTCTTTCTCCCCCCTCTCTCTCTCTCTCCCAGTTCTCTGCTCTCTATCCCCCTTCCAGCACAAAGAGCTCTCTTCCACTGTTTCTCTACCCTCTGCATCTCTTTGCACAAGCCGCCTTACTCAACCATTTATAAGATTATCTTTGAAGCAGGATTTAAAAACGATACAACTTTTTTATGACCATCTCTCCAACTAGCTAGATATAATTAAAGGAATTTTGCCAAAACGATCCAAGTAGATAGCAAACATCAGAGCAAATTATAAGAGTTGGTCAGACAAAAAGTCGGACTCTTAAAATGCAGTTTGATATGCACTCTGGCCCCAGTCCACATACCTGTACAGTCGCTTGCACGATTCTGTCAAGTGGCGCAGCAAAGATCAGGCCGAAAAAAGGGCCTGCCTTGCCTTTGCCACAGGTAGGTCTAGCCTGCATACACACTTTGAATGGGCACATCTGGGGGTGGGCAGGTGGGGGTTTGAGCGATTGACGAGTCACCTTGAAGGCAGCCTCCAACGCCTGCCGTTGCAGACATCCGTGCGGAGGAGCGTCTAGGCAGCATTTGAGCATTTTTGCCACGCCACGGCGCTTGCCTGCGGCAGGGCGAAGCTTCGTCACAAAAGAAAATAGGCGGCCCGGGGCCCCGGCTACCCGGTTGCATGCATCGCCTGCATGCCTGCCTGCTTCCACAGCTTTGCTCCTCCCGATTGCAGCCGATCGCATGCGAATGAGCTGCAGCTTAATGCCAGCTGTCTGACGTCGCAAGCGGGCAGACTCGAGTCTCTAAACGGGCGGAGCCGGCTCGGCTCGTTGCGGGCCTTTTTTTTACCTGCTGCAGAGGCACTGCCACACCGGCACCGCCACGAGGGTCGGCAGCCCCTCTTGCTGAGCGCTGGCTGCTCCGAAACACTGCCTGCACCGTCGCAGCTACAGCTGCTGCTGCTGCTAAGTTGCAGCCGCCGAGGAGTCGCCTGCTGTCGATTGCTGCAGCCAAACGGCGGCGGACGACAACGCATGCAAGCCGAGCCAACGGCCACTGTCGTGCGGGTGGTGCAGTGCAGGCACTATTTACATTGCAATGCCCCTCTGAATGAAAGGACACAATAAACAACGCACCAGCTCGAACAAAAGAAGTTAACCCATGTTTACCTGCCCAATGACCAAGGTCCCGGTTCTATTGCGATGCTGCGATTTTCATTGATCACCCGGCCCTTTGCGACTATTCAGCTGTGCCACCCCCTCGCGCCAAAGGATCAACTTAGCGGTCTCGAGGTGGCCACTGGTCATGTTGTAACCGAGACGGTGTTATTGTACATCGGTTGGCAGCAGTATGCTACCGGGCCGGGCCAGCGCACAGGCCAGGCAGCTATCAACTCGGTGGCCCTAGCTGCAGTTAGCCAGCAGGACCAGTGTAACCAGTGACCCGAGGCATGTGTGCGATCACGCACGCATGCCACTGGCGACGGCAAGCGTGCATTCCTTTCCACCCAAGCCGACTGTGCACTTGGAGCCAATAAATCGAGTGCAGTGAGTGGAGCATGAAGTGCTGCAAGAACCCCCCCCCAACCGAATGCTGGGGTCGTAGGCAGCGATTGCTGAGTTTGGTGCATACGGCTGATTGCTTGATAAAAAAAAGGGCAGGAAGTCATGTTGATCTCTATCTCTCTCTCTCTCTCTCTCTCTCTCTCTCTCTCTCTCTCTCTCTCTCTCTCTCTCTCTCTCTCTCTCTCTCTCTCTCTCTATCTATCTATCTATCTATCTATCTATCTATCTATCTATCTATCTATCTATCTATCTACATCTATCTATCTATCTACATCTATCTATCTATCTACATCTATCTCTATATTTCTCTATCTCTATCTTTCTCTCCCTCTGTCTCCCTCTCTCTCTTCTCTCTCTCTCTCTATCTATCTATCTATCTATCTATCTATCTATCTATCTATCTATCTATCTATCTATCTATCTATCTATCTACATCTATCTATCTATCTACATCTATCTCTATATTTCTCTATCTCTATCTTTCTCTCCCTCTGTCTCCCTCTCTCTCTTCTCTCTCTCTCCCCTCTCTCTCTCTCTCTCTCCTCTCCTTTCTTTCTCTCCTCTAGTATGCAATAACCATGGCTGTGTCTACTTGCAAACGTAGGCTTGTTTAGATAAGGATACCACATCCAAGTTGGTCCATGCATTCGTGACATCTCGTCTCGACTTCTGCAACTCACTGCTTACTGGCCTACCAGCATGTGCGATCAGGCGATTGCAGCTGGTGCTAAACTCTGCAGCTAGGCTTGTCTGTCGTGAGCGTCGCAGTTGCCACATTACTCCACTTCTCGCCGACCTGCACTGGTTACCAGTCAAGCAACGGATTGACTTCAAGGTTTTGTCGCTCACTTTTAGGTCTCTTCATTCTATGGCTCCAGCCTATCTTTCAGATATACTACCCATCAGGCAAAGCATCGTACCACTCGCTTTTCGGAATCCAACAGTCTAGAAATACCTCGTACAAACCTTAAATCCTTTGGAGACCGTGCATTTAGCTCGTATGCTCCCACAGCCTGGAACTCCCTCCCGACCTGCATCAGAACATCCCCTGACCTGACCACATTTAAAAGAAACTTAAAAACATACCTATTTAGGACAGCATTTAGTGGGTCCTTGTGAATCGTCCTCAATGTGCTTATGCGTGCTGACACTGTTCATGCTGCCACTAACCACATTTGCATGCTGACCCAGTGTATGTAACCCCTAACCATGTTATTCATTTTGTTTGTTTTTCAAGCATGATTTTACTTACTATTCTATTGCGTATCACTTTGCAGCAAATGTAAAGCGCCTAGAAAGAGATTAAGTTCTCTGAGGGCGCTTTATCAAGTGCAATATTATTATTATTATAATACAGAGCTGTACTAGTTATTTAAATTAATGGATTAAGAAGCAGTGATTGATTAATTGAATGCCTGTCTTGAAGAGATTCGATCATGAATGTCGGCTAGTTTTCTTTAGCTTAATAATAATAAAAGTGATCTACTCATAGCACACTCTAAGCATTCGGCTAGCTGGTCCAGCGGTTAAGGTGCTCGCCCCGACCAAGGTCTGGCTGAGGCCGTGGGCTCGAGCCCCGAGGCATATGTGAAGCGCCTGAATAGAGATTAAGTTCTCTTGGGATGCCATACAAACGAACTATATTTTTATATTTTGTGCTCTTCTAATTAATGGCGATGTAGCATGGCCGTCATCGTGCGCTTACAATGTCTGCCTTTTCTCTGATAACTGCTTGATAATTAAAGTTTCATTCAGAAGATCTTACGAGCACCATGGTTTCAGTTTTGGCTACCGAGAAAAAAGACAATTCAGCCTCTACAGCTAGTGACGAATAGAGGCTGAAAGGCTGGTCAATAAATCCAACAGCTTCAGCCACGTGTACCCTTTGCTGAAGCAGCTACGATGGCTCCCTGTCGATCCACGCACGCAGAGCAAAATTCTTACTCTGTCCCACAAGGCCCACTATGGTTTGGCGGCATCATACCTAGTTGAATGGCTGCACTAGTTTCAGCCTGATCGTGACCTCGGGTCCTCTATAGACTATAAATTTGCTGTTCAATTCCTTCGCTTAACATCTGTTGGCGACAAATGCAATGCTCGTGCTCTACAGTTCCTATACTGTGGAACTCACTTCCACAATTCTTATGAAACAACAAATAACCTTGTGCTGCCGAGTGTGGCACCTCGTTTCGAGGGGTCTTGGGCTGCTACTTCCATGCTACTTGTTTCTTCGACTGCCATTTATGCTTCTCACTTTCTCTTTGTTAATAATAATAATAATAATAACAACAATAAAACACTTGATAAAGCGCTCTCAGAGAACTCAATCTCTTTCTAGGCACTTTCTATTTGCTAAATGCAAACACGATCGAATGTTGAGTGGTATTATGCTTGATAAAAAAACACGAATAACATGGTTAGGTGTGATATGCACAGGGTCAGCATGCACAGTATGGTAAGTGTCAGCATGCAACAGTGTCAGCACTCTTAAGCACATACAGGACAAATCACAGACCCACTAAATGCTGTCATAAATATGTGCATTTTAACTTCTTTTTAAATGAGGTCACGTCAGGGGATGTCGTGACGGAAGTCGGGAGTGAGTTCCAAGCTTTCGGAGCATACGAACTAAATGCATGGTCTCCAAAGGATTTGAGGTTTGCACGAGGTATATGTAAACAGTTCAATTTCGAAAAGCTGGTGGTACGATGCTTAGCCTGGCGGGGCAGAAAATCTAATAGATAGGCTGGAGCCAAAGAATGGAGGGACCTAAAAGTGAGCGACAAAACCTTGAAATCGATCCATTGCTGGATTGGTTGTCAGTGCAGGTCGGCGAAAAGTGGTGTGATGTGGCAACTGCAATGCTCACGACAGACAAGCCTAGCTGCAGAGTTTTGTACCAGCTATAAGCACCTGATTGCACATGCCGGTAGGCAAGCAAGCAGTGAGTTACAGAAGTCAAGACAGGATGTCACAAATGCATGGAGCATACTGAAGAAAACTTCCCAGCCTTACATCACTTGGTCGATGTGGAATTGTTGAGTTACAGATGGAGATGCATATATACATATATAGATATAGAATATATATATATATATATATATATATATATATATTAAATATATATATATATATTATATATATATATATATTAAATATATTATCTATATATACTATATTATATATATATATATATATATATATACACGACAAGCATTAGCTGTACTCTTCATAGTAAAATATTGTGCACAACCTTGGCAAGCTACTGAATCTCTGGAGCCACCTGCCTGCAACTTCCACGGTTTAGTGACTGCTCGATAAAGCTCCCATCGTATTGGTTACTCGATATTACCAATGGCAGCTCAGCCTATTTCTATGGGATCTGAAAATTTTAATTTAAATGCCCCAGCCACTCACCATAATACATGTCTTGAGTATGCAGCACCGTAAGTTTGTGCCTAGTAGGACTGGTAGGTACCCACGCTGGCTGGACACTCGGCTTGCCAATCTTTGGTGCTTTGAAACTTATTCACACAGCCTGCTGATACATAGTGCACTCCCTAAAGAGCATGCTGGCCGTTTTGGGGCGATGTTTTTTCTTGTTAGCAAGTCCGTGCAGATGTGTACCAGATAACAATTGCTAGCTCGATCATGGTACCCAGTGATAGGCCGACGGTGCGATGCAAGATCAAAAGAAAAACAGAACCCGAATGAAGAGAGCTTGCACGCTATGGAACGCTATGTAAATTGAGGACGTGTGCCTAGCGTGCCTCGAGCGTTCGGCCCAGCACGTGGCCTTTGTGACGCGTCACGCATCATGCAGTCACCTGCATCACGCATGCAGGTGGTGGCTTGCCGCCTGCCTACCACGATCGTGAGAGATGGTTGCCCACGATAGCAAGCTAATGTGCTGCCTCCTCCGCTCCTCGGCTTCGCTAGTGTAGACGCCCACAGTCACAGTGGACAAAGGGCTCGCTGCCAGGGCTCTGATTTATGGAGCCCTGGCGGGTCGAGATGCATTCGACGACCTCGCTTCCTCCTCCTCCTTTTCCTATTCCTGCTGCCTAGTTGTCGGGCAGCTGGTCACTGTCTCCTGTCACAGCCTGTCACCGGCAGCTTGGCTGAAGCCTACAGACTCGACACAGGTTACAGCCATTCCCGGGTTTGCTCGGCGTCTCCCGTGTGACGTCGATTGTTCCTAGGCCTGGGTTGAAAGTTAAGCTGAAGCAACCTTGCGCCAGTGAGTTTTCTTTTCGCCCACTCGGCACTTGCAAAGGTGACACCGTAAGTGAGTGCATTGTCAATCGTGGCGGCCTCCGTGGCGGAAGATGGCTTGCCCGAGTTTGACGAAGTTTTATTGGTCGCAGTCAGTATTCCAATATGGTGTTGGGCCAACGAAAGTTATGAGAAAGCCACTAAAATGCCCGTCGGCGCTGAGAAGGACACACAGCCTCCTATCTGAGAGACGCCAGTCAGAGGGGCCTCGATGAGAATTCCCTGCAGAATCAAGCAGATTTGTAAAATCCTATATAGAGTCAATAAAGAGCCCGGATAATTAGGGGGAAAAGTGACCGATCGTCAGACTGGCGGAAACACGGTGCAAGTCACGTGTGCAGTCACACAGCTATGACTGCGACGATGATTATGACGATGCTAACGGTGACGACGACGACCATAGGCGCCTCGAAGGATCGACCAGCAAGCAAACAATAAAGAAGTGCACGAACCTAGTTCAGTAAATCAAGTAATAACTCAGGCGATTCGTCTCAGATGATGAGACTGCTCGTTCGTAGCTAGTCGGTAGGATACTCATATTTCACTGCCCAGGTCGTGGGTTCTAAACCCTCGGAAGGCAAGACTATATTGCCTGACGCAAGCTTGTGAAGACCGCCGATGCTCTTCTGTCTATTTATAAGCGAGTTTTTTTAAATTACCTGCTCAATACTGTTCTTTACTTGACTGCACAGTGAAGGCGAGGCCTGCTGCGGACCCAGTAGTGCTGGCCGGTCACGAGCTGTCAGCTGATTAGCTTGACTCGAGTGGTCACTCGAACCGCTTGCTCGAGTGTCCTTCCTAGCAGCACCCTCCAGTTGGCACTCGCCCATAGGAAATGCAAACAAGAGCGAGACTGGACCAGGGAAGTATGAGGGGCGTATGGGGGGCCTTGGGGGGGCTATAGTCTCCTCTCCCGATAGTTCTGGCTGAAGCCGTAGGGCTGAGCTGCCCGAACAAAAACGGTGGGCTGATTAACAGCCTCATTTTATATAGCGGCAGAAGAGCCTTCGCAGCTGTCACCACTGCTTGCAGTGGTCAATAAAGGATCAACCACTGGAGGACTGAAACTCATAACCAAGTCGTGAAAAGCTGGCACCAGTGGCATCAAAGAACAGTCGTTCAAGCCCCCCTTGGCCAAACATTACCCCGTAGCCTCCCTTCTAGAGTCCCCTTTCCAGATGGATACCAGTCTTTCAGGGAGAGATCATTAGGCTTACAGGGCGATATTCACGAACGGTACAGTGAAATTTAAAGGTCGCCATATTCAACAGCCTCCTTTAGACTACTACAGCAGGCTATACAGGCACGGTTGCTCAGCCACTGGAACCCACCACGACATGGGTCACGAGAGAGAGAGAGAGAGAGAGAGAGAGAGAGAGAGAGAGAGAGAGAGAGAGAGAGAGAGAGAGAGAGAGAGAGAGAGAGAGAGAGAGAGAGAGAGAGGGGGAGAGAGAGAGTGCAGGCATCAAATTGTTAAAGCTTGTCGAGCGGCACAGATTCGGTGGGTGGGCGAATACTGAGAGTATCAAGCATTTTGTTTTTTAGATCGGGCTATAAGCGATCCTAGCGCCGCCCATTTCGTGAGAAACTTCAGCGAGAGTTTTCAGCGAGGCAATCGTGATTCTTTAAGGGAGCAATCGTATCTTTACAGCTGCTGAAAAAGTGCTCTTTAGAAGACAAGTTTGAGGAGACTTGCCAAGTCGCGCGGCCACTACGGCCAGATATTTCAGACTCTTCAAGCTGGGGTCGTCTTTTTTTCCTTTGAAACGGGTTCGCCAATCGAAACTCCAAGTGATCAGAGATTTACGCTCACCTAAAATGGGAAATTACAATTTTTCGAGAAGATTTTCAAGAGCCTTTGGGGGCGGCTGGCCTTCCGGACACTTTTCCAGGCTGTTTCTCTGAGGTGGCAGAGAAATTTTTTAAACGGCGTTACCTAAGCTTGCCGGGTAGGTGGCCTTCGGGAGGGTGCAGCTTCAGGCCAGATCGGTGGGCAGAATTGCAGCACGCTTCCGGAAAATATGCTAACATTTCTTTTTAAAGCATACCAATGAATGCTTACTGAGGAGAGGCTAACGTGTCAGCTGTCTGGAGCAAAGCTCCGAGGTCTACCCCCGGAGGGACGGTGCTGGGAGGGAGACAGAGATGAGAGAGTGACAGCAGGGAGACAGCTAGCGTGAAAGGGAAAGTCACAGCAGAAAGTGGCTTGCAGAAGGAGAAGAATACTTAAACGATGCGAGAGAATTAATAACGCGAGACTTTTTGAGAATGAATTAAAGATGCAGGCATTGCGAGACGAAATCGGAGCGGAGAGAGAGACAGCTCGGTGATAGCTAGTGTGAAAGAGAAAAAGAGAGCGAGATAGTGAGAAGGGAGAGTGAGGGAGGGAGTGAGAGAGAGCAGGGAGACGGCTAGTGTGAAAGAGAAACAGAGAGAGGAAGTGAGAGGGGAGAGTGTGAAAGGAAGTGAGAGAGCGAGACAGACAGGGGGAAAGAGACAGGGAGAGGGAGAGTGAGAGAGAGAGAGAGAGAGAGAGAGAGAGAGAGAGAGAGAGAGAGAGAGAGAGAGAAAGATAGGAAGTGAGAGAGAGTAAGAGTGAGAGAGAGCGATTGTGCTTCCTTTGCAGTAAATGTAAAGCGTCTAGAAAGAGATTGAGTTCTCTGAGGGCGCTTTTATCAAGTGTATTATTATCATTACTAATATTATTATATTATAGAGTGAGAAATTGAGAGACGTAGTGGGAGGGGAAGGAAGAGGTGGTGAGAAGAAGAGAGATAGGGAGAGAGAGATAGGGAAAGAGAGATAGGGAGAGAGAGAGAGAGAGAGAGAGAGGAGAGAGAGAGAGAGAGAGAGAGTGAGAGAGAGTGAGAGAGAGAAACATAAAGAGGAAGAGAGATATAGTGAGATGGAGAGATAGGGAGAGAGAGAAATAGGGAGTCATAGTCAACAGTCAAAAGAACGCGGTTTTTATCCAAATTATATATAGCGGTGTGAAAAAATTTCTTGCATGTGCGCTTGTGCGTTCTCGTGCTATGCTTTCAAATGGCCCAGGCCAGCCAGCTTCCTTACATAATTGAGCTGCGCTCCAGCTGCCATTTCTACAATAGGCGACGCGAAGTTAGCTGTAGTTTTCATTGCAAATCACAGAAAACGGTATTCCGGGTTTACTAATCAAATTTCATAGCATTGCGCCTGGGAGATCTCATGCTATTACCACCCACGGCCCGGTCCAGTCACTCTCCCCACAAATTCCAACTGCGATACGACTGCCACTTCTACAATAGGTGTCGCTCAGCTGCGTTATTCATTCCACATTATGGAAAGCAGTGCTCCTTGTTTACTTTCACAATTTCACGGGACTTCGTATGGGCATTTTCATGCTATGGCCTTCAATGGCCCGGGCCAGCCAGCCTCCACACATATTCCAAGCCTGTTGTGGAGGTGGCAGCCGTATCGATACGGCTGCCACCTCCACAACAGGCTTTGAGAAACTTGCACTCTGATTCCAAGTTACAAAAAACAATGTTTCGAGTTTACCCACAAAGTCTCCTGCAATTACCCATGCGCGTTCTCACGCAATGGCCTCTAATGGCCCGGATCGCTGTGCTGTTTCGAACTGAGAGACAGCTGCAATTTCCACAATTGGTGTTGCGAAGCTGTAGTTTTGATTTCACATCAACGAAAACAGTGTTCGGGGCTTACAGACCAAATTTCATAGCACAACACTAGGGTGTTCTTTCGCAATGGCCTCCATTGGCCCGGACCAGAATGCCTCCTTAAATATTCCAACTGTCATACAGCTGCAATTTTTATAATAGGCACGTTAAAACTGGAAATTTGATTCCGCGCTATAAAAAAGTGTTTTGAATTTACCCGCTGAATTTCATGACATAGGGCGGGCGTGTTCTATTGCAATGGCCCCAAATGGCCAGGGCAATCAGAGGCCACGGGTTTATAAACATAGCAGCGAAATCACATACAATTTGGTCAGTGACGCCGGAACACTGTTTTACATAATAGGCAATCGAAACCGTAGTTTCACGAATGCGGAAACAGTAGCTGCATCGCAGTTCGAAAATGCTGAGCGGGCTGGGCCATTTCGTGAGAACGCACAGACACTATTGTACGAAATATTGTGGGTAAACCGGAAACACTGTTTTCTGAAACTTCAAATCAAAAGCCAGGTTGCTCAAAGCTTATTGCGTAAATGGAAGTCGTATCGCAGTCGGAATATGTGGGGAGGCTAACTGGCCCGGGCCATTGAAGGCCATAGCAGGAGAAGGCCTAGGCGCTATGCTAGGAAATTTGATAGCTAAACCCGGGATACTGTTCTCTACGATTTGCGATGAAAATCACAGCTGCACGACGCCTATTTCGGAAATGGCGATTGGATCGAAGTTCGACTACGGAGGGAGGCTGGCTGGCTCGGGCCATTTGATGCCGCAGCTAGAGAGAGTGCACAAGCGCAATAGCACGCAATTTTTTTGGGCAAACCTTTAACACTATTCTGCATAATTAGAATCAAAACCACTTATATTTATTGTGGAACGGCAGCTTTGTTGCAGCTGTATCGCAGAGCGTTCGCAGCTATTTGTGAGACCCGTTTTGATTCGAACTTATACAGAATGGTGTTCCTGGTTTACCCGAAAAGTCTCATGCGATTGCACGTAATCGTGCTTAGGACTCGTATGGCCCGACCGAGATTGCAGCCCTAAATATATTTCGACTGCGATACAGCTGCCATTTCCAACAAGCACTTCTCGCAACTGCGGTTTTGATTTCGGATAATGGAGAATAGTGCTGCTGCTTTTTAACCAAATAAATTTCGTGCGAATTCGATAGCGCGTTCTCAGGCTACGGTTTCCTATGGCCCAGCCCAGATGGCAGCCCCATATATGCAAATAGCGCGATACAGCTGCCACTTCCAAGGAAAGCTCCGCAAAACCGCGGTTTTGATTCTAAATTTAAGGGCCGTTATAGTCCAGGAGGTGAGATGCTCGCTCTTCACAACCGAGGCCATGGGTTCGAATCCTGCAGTGGGCGAACATCGTTCCGGGTTACACCACTACAGTCCAGGCCGCTGCTCGTCTAGGAATGGCCCGGCCCAATGAGAAGTTCGACATTTTCGGACTGCGAATGAAGCTGTCAATTCCACAATGTGCATCGCACAGCTGTGTCTTTGAACTCAACTTACGGTAAGCAGTGCTCCTTTCGGGTTTCCACACCAAATTTCGCGAAATCGCGAACGCACATTCCCACGCAATGGCCTCCAGTGGCCCGACACGCCTAGATTTTACAGCTGCAATTTTACAGCTGCTACTTCCACAATAGGCGGCGTGCAACTGCGGTTTTGATTGCATATTTCAGTAAATCTTATTTCGGGTTTAACCACCAAATTGCACGCCATTCAGAATTTGCATGCTCTGGAGGCCATAGCATGAGTGCGTGCACGCATGGCATCGTGTGGGTAAATCCGGAGCTCTGTTTTCTGAAATATGCATCAGAACTGCAGTTACACGACGCTTATTGTGAAAATAGAAGCGGTTTCGCAGATCGGAAATGTAGTGCCGGCCAGACCCTTGTAGGCCGTTTTGCGTTAACGCCCGTAAGCAATTGCAAGAAATTTGGTAGGTAAACCAGGAAGGAACACTGTTTTCTATAAATTGAACCAAAGACACAGTTATGCGATGCATATTTTGGAAATTACAGCTGTATTGCAGTCCGAAAATTTGGGACTACTCTTTGGGCGTGCTCATTCCAAAAGAACGCGAATGCGCTATTGCCCATAATTTATTGGATCTAACCCGGAACACTGTTTTTATAATCTGGAATATAAACCTCAGTTTCGCGACGCCTATTGTGGCAATAGTAGCTGCATCGTAGTCTGAATTTATTAAGAGGCTGGCTGGGCCGAGCCACTTAAGATCGTAGCCGGAGAACGTGCAAGCGAATGAACTTTGGTGGATAAACGCGTACCACTGCTATGAGGTTATGTTATAGGCTATGAGGAATCGGAATCCCAGTCAGGCGAAGAAATTCATTGCGGAAATGGTAGCAGTTCATCGCAGTTCAAATATTTAAGGGTGCTCATTAGCCCTGGGCCACTGGAGGCGATTTCGTGAGAACGCACTAGTGCAATCGCGTGAAATTTGGTGGGTAAACCTGGAACACTATTATCAAAAGCGTAGTGCTGTGACGCAATTTTTTTAGAAATGGCAGCTGTGTCTCTATTTGAATATTTAGGGCTGTCATCTAGGCAGGGCCATAGATAATAATGACTGATTTAGCAGCCTATTTCGCATAGCGACAGAAGAGCCTTTACGGCTATCCCCATCGCTTGCAGCTGCAATACAGGATAGCCCACTGCAGGATTCAAACCCACGACTTCGTGACCGAGGTCGTGAAAAGCAATCGCCTCACCTAGTGGGCCATAGCCTGAAATGTGCTAGTGAAATTGCATGAATTTTAGTGGTTTAACCTGGAACACTCTTTTACATAATTATATAATGTGTAATCCAACTCGCAGCTGTGCAAAGCTTTTGTTGAAATGGCAGCTCTATCGCAGTTCGAAAAAATATAGGGTTGCAATCTGGCCTGGTCCATCGGTGGCCAAAGCATGAGAATGCCCTTAGCACAATCGCATGAAATGAGGTGGGTAAACCCGGAATGCCATTCTGTATAAATAGGAATTACAGCCCATTTTGTGACGTTCTTTCACAGGAAATGACAGCTGTATCGCAGTGTATCGCAGCTATTTCGTGGCACCCCGGCGCCGGGGGGCTTATGCTTAGACTCTGTGGTGGGGGCGCGGCACGACGAAGACCAGTGCCCCATTGAGGAATCATAGGGCCTGAAGCTCTTAAATGTCAAGGCCAAACCCCCCATATGCTTACATTATCTTGATCCGAACTGCCTCTTATAAGAAGCATAAATCTACTGCTAGATGTACGGTACTAATTGGCGGCGCTCTAGCGCGGTCATGACGCGCCGGTTTGACCCAGGGGTAAGGCACTCGCCTTTGACGAACGAGATCGTGGGCTGGAGCCCTGCGGCATATACGGAGCGCCTAAATAAATAAATAAATCCTAGCTGCTTAAACAGCCTCTTTTTGTATAGCGACAGAAGAGCCTTTATGGCTATCACACCGCTTGCAGTGGCGATAAAGGATCGCCCACCACAGGAATCGAACCCACGACCTCGGGACCAAGTTCGTGAAAGCAACCGCCTTACCTAGTGTGCCATCACGGCTCACCAAGCCTAGATAGACATGCTATCTTAGGGCGCTCTGCGAATGAAATAGGTTTTTTAATTTCTCCGTCGCAAAAGTTCGTAATTTAGTTATCTTCTTTGGTGTCTGCTTGACTCGTTGAAAAGTTTTCTTCAGAAGAAACCTCTTTTTTCTAGAAGTGTATTCGATCCCTGTCGTGAATTAGAGACTGCGTACCTAAACGGTGGGTAAAATATTCCTTCCCAGCCCGATGGAGCTTCAATATAGAATTAGTTTTCTTAGCGCGCTAATCAAATTTTTTTTAGTGCTATTTTTTAGCTCCCAAGTTCTGCTTAAAGCTCTTTAGTGGCAGCGGGTACTAGATAAAAAGGCATTAAGCCTTTACAGCCGGTGATGAATACGGCCTGGGATTTAAGTCTGGGTTTCTAAATTCAAGAAACCGGTAATGCGATTGTGTGTCTCCTTAGTTAAGGGCGCTGCTACGACTCTTGCGGTCATTAGTTAGGACTATCAATTAATTAGCTGGCTGTATCGTTCTCGCACTTTAAGGATGGCGTAGAATTTTGCTCCGCTGCTCCGAAACTGCTGAACTCGTTTTCAAAAATTCTTGGGCAGTGCTGTTTTAGTTCTCCTGCTGCCAACTGCGGCACATCCTATCTAGCTATCGTGTGCAGCTACTTCAATCCTCCTTTCTACCTCGACTGCCCTCAAGATTCAGCCATGCTTATTTTTTTCTTATTCCTTTCTATTTTTTGTGAGATAAAATTTGACTACCGCCTAATGTGCACCGAAAGCCGCGTAGAATTTGAGCGTAAGCTACGGAAAGCCTCACAGCACGTGACAACCGCCGCTGTGTCCGCATGCGCCTTTGTCGAGTGATCGACATAGATACATATGTACATCAATATCTGTCGTGTGCGTGAAAAGGGGCAACGTACTGAGCTTAGTTTATTTGAGTGGACGTTTCCGACTGCTACGAGTCGTATTAGATCGCAGCAATAAATGCGAACGTTATCAACATATAAAAAAGGACGAAGACATGGTTCTGTCTCCGGACGGCTGCGATGCTCAACCTTGTTACAAACGTGGTGTGCGGGCTTTCACATCCACGCAGAACTAGGCAGCAAACAAAAGGCTCGTGACGATACTAGTCTCAGCCGACGCACGACGAATAACGGTGACACCTGAACCTTGTACGTCGGCTAGCGACTTGTAGATCTATTACCAACGTCGCGTATGCCGGTACGCCGACAGTAGTGAAACACGGCAGCGATAAAGAACACTCATACCTCAACCTTAGCAAGTGCGAATCCATTCCGTAGTGAGGTCTATTTGACGGGGTACGGACATTTCCCCCTGGAAGTTCCCCCCCCCGGACATTTCCCCCTGGGGTAGGACATTTCCCCCGGGTAACTGGTTAAGGGTTTAGTGGTTGAGTTTTAGGGTTTAGGGCGGTGTGCTTCCGCAGTATATATATATATATATATATATATATGCATATATATATATATATATATATATATATATAATATATATATAATACATATATATATATATAATATATATATAATATATATATATATATTAGTTATATATTCATCAACATAGGGGGAAATGTCCTACCCTGGGGGAGGAATGTCCGGGGGAAAATGTCCTAGGGTCCACCAGGGGGAAATGTCCGGGGGTAAATGTTCAGGGGGAAATGTCCTACGACCCTATTTGACAGCACTGAAAGGTAACAGGATTTCAACATCGGCCGCGACGTAGATCAATGGCTCAGTAGTAGCCTAGAGCTAAAAGCAGCTCAAATGTAAATGCCGACTCCGAAAACTCAACTCCTGCCTATGGCATGAGCTTTAACGCGGCCTCGGCCGTAGATTATTAGATTGTCGCACGTCAGGCTCCTAGCCGGTACAATTCAGGAGCCGCCGATATCAGTCGTAATCTCGCTGATTTAGCTCGCGCCGCCGTTTCCAGGTGCACCGGGGAGGGTCATTCCTCACCTCCTCAACAAAAGGAATTTTCACACGACCACTCTGGGGTGAAGCATGTAGGACGCAAGAATTGGAGAAAGACTGACCATGCGATCTTATCACAGAAAGGAAGACGAGAGCAGGCAGGACAGAGAGTTGGACAGAAGCAAGACTGACTGACCGTGCGCATGCACGGTCAGTCAGTCTTGCTTCTCAGTCAGTCAGTCAAGCCGGAGCAAGAGAGAGAGAGAGAGAGAGAGAGAGAGAGAGAGAAGACGAGAGCAGGCAGGACAGAGAGTTGGACAGAAGCAAGACTGACTGACCGTGCGCATGCACGGCCTCCGGCAAGAGTATTTCCGACAGGCACGCAAGCCGGAGCAAGAGAGAGAGAGAGAGAGAGAGAGAGAGAGAGAGAGAGAGAGAGAGAGAGAGAGAGAGCGGGCAGACCACGCGCGTGGCGCGACGCCGGAGGCGACGCGCTGCTCGCTGCGGAACCAGGGCAGGTAGGACAGGTGCGGCGGGCGTCGCGTAGCAATCGCGACGCTCACAGCTGGCAAACCGAGCTGCTGCCGCCGAACGTCGCGCCGTCGGAAAACGCGTTGCCTGGCGAACGCGCGGCGACGCCGACGCAGCGCCGGCAGCAGCGGCCAGCTCCCCGAACTCTCGCTGCCGGCGACGACGCCACCGGCGACGAGGGCCGGAGCTGCCGCGAAGGCCACCGCGCGAACAGCTGCCTCTCGAGGAGGAGGGGGCGTGACGGACTGGCGGCTGGGGGCGGGTGAGCTCGCTCTCGCGCGGTGCGCACATGACCGCAGCCGCGGGCGTTTACGACGCGCGCGCGAGAGAGCGCAAGCGTCGAGGTCGCGGCGGGGGCTGCGGCCGCCACGCCCGAACTAAGATAACGCCGCCCGCCCGTAGACGGCAGGCGTCGGACGCTGGGGGCGTCGTCGGTGGAGGCGCGGTCGGGCTGAAGTCCAGCCGCCGCGTTCGCATGGCCGCCGCCCGCCTCCAGCTCGGCGCCGCGGGCTGTTCTGCTCGCAAGCCGTTACCGCCCGGACGGACCTTGACGGCTTTACGAGCGTCCGCGTATAACTACTCGTACATAGCTTACCGCTGCAAGCGAGGCCCGGGCGATCCCAAGTCGGTCCGCGCGGAACGTGCGTAAGAAAGTGGCGGTAGACTCGAAAGGGGGGCGGAGGAAGGAAGGGAGGGCTATTAATGTTCCTCCGTCGGGGCTTCACGTGACTTTGATCCCTGTCGACCAATGGCGGCGGCGGCGGCGAGTATGCAGGCGTAGCTCGTAGCCGTCTGGAGCCGGGGGTGTGGCGCGTCGCCAGGAAACGCGCCGACAGCCGCGCCGTATGGCGCCGAGGGGGTAGTCGAACCCCTCTGAGTCCCGCTCTGCTCTCGATAGCTCGACTGCATCCGCTCCGCGCTGCAAAGATGCCGGCGCTGTCTCGAGAGGCAGGACCGCGAAGTGACGGCGCGCTACGGCAGCCAGATTTTACGACCGCTATTCATTCACTATTCGCGGTTCCAAAATTGTAATGGCTAGGAACCGAATATGCGATGGCGTGACTAAGGCAATGTTAAAACCCCCCAAGCTGTTGTAGCGGAGCGTGAGCCGTACTCCGGAATTTGCACCGGAGCAGCTGAGCAGCTTTGAACTCTGGGTTTCGAGCCGCCGCCGCACTGCTGCACGAAATTGGGCGCAGTTAAGCGCCTGCCGCCCTCCGCGCGGCCGTCTAATACACCCATCTACTCTACTCTACGGATAAGGTCTTTTGCATTAACTTACGGGCGCTCTCCATTAGCAGCGCGTTCCGCTACACGTCGGCATACGTGCAGTACGCTGCAACGACGAGTCATTAGCCGCAACAGAAGGCTCAAGGCTTCGCCGGTATTTGTCGCCTGGGGCGAGCGCCGTTACAGGCGCCGCGTTTTCGGCCTAGATCCGATACAGCGATGCATTCGCGCTACATTCACGTCTGTAATCTTTGCTTCGATAATAAAAATAATGCATTTGATATAGCGCCCTCAGTCTCTTTCTAGGTACTTAACATTTGCTGCAAAGGAAGCTACGCTGTTGTTTTGAATCGGTTTACGATGCTGTCGATTTCGTCGGACGCCGACAAATTACAATCAGCATAGCCATTCGTGAGCGTCTCGTATCTCCTCCGAAATTCTCCTCGACCGCCAAAACCCGCGACTCGCTCTGGGCTGCACTCTGCGGACTTGAAACTAGGCCGTCCGACTGTCGGCTCAGCTGGGAGGGCGGCAGGGCGCGAGCGTTTCGCTCTGGAGGTTCAGACACAAATCTCACGCTCAGGAGGTCTCGTCTAGGTATCGCTGGCTCACTGCACTGGGATGGTTAGTG